>CM068306.1:80577730-80947730 GCA_034768735.1 Schistosoma mekongi | reverse complement strand
GTATGACAATTTCAACAGTCGGAATGATGTACACAGAAGAGAAGAGGTGGAGGTGATGAGGAGTGTGTGAAACTGTTCAAAGTTATCTACTTGTTGGATTAATTGATGGTTATGAAATGGAAATTGTCGAATATCAATTGGAAATGAGAATGTGATGAGAAGAGATGTTTAATTATTTGGGAGGCTTTATCATATTATGAATGAAGCATTTTCCCACTCATTTGCATTTAAAGTGACTTCATTCGATAACTATATTTCTTCGAAATCACCCTAATTTGATGAAATTCGTATTTAAACCATCTTCGATATCTTGACATTCAGTAGTGTTGTCTAATTGTTTTGGTAATTGAATTTGTGATTAGACTGGTGTGAATGTGATTCATAAACTACCTCGAACGTGTGGTAAGCATAATTTCCCACACGTCTCTTGCAGGTGTCTCCGTTCAATGGAAATCACGTAGTTTGTTAGGTGAGAAGATACTGCATTGTTTACTGAATCGCACACATTATTAACAGAAAATTGGTGTGTTTCATGATGTGTATATGGAAGAAATAATCAACCTTGACTGAATTCACCAGCCTACTGAGGTGGGTTCGGTTGATATAAGCCCTTGTAAGTGGGTAGAATGACTATTCGTACTTCTGGTACGAGATAGTTCTCTATGTACAAATATGTTTCAGTCTTGAGACCACATTTCCCTTCTCGTTTGATGATTCTCAAAACCGTGTAAATCATCCAGTGTTTTACACTGATTGTGTTTTATGAATGATGCTCGCACATCCTCATCCTACTAATGAAACTACTCACTGGATTGAAGATTACATTTAGTTATCAAGATTCAATTGGTGTTTCAACACTAGAGTATTCTGAGTTCGGGATATACTCCACTCCACTCCACTCCACTCCACTCCACTCCACTCCACTCCACTCCACTCCACTCCACTCCACTCCACTCCACTCCACTCCACTCCACTCCACTCCACTCCACTCCACTCCACTCCACTCCACTCCACTCCACTCCACTCCACTCCACTCCACTCCACTCCACTCCACTCCACTCCACTCCACTCCACTCCACTCCACTCCACTCCACTCCACTCCACTCCACTCCACTCCACTCCACTCCACTCCACTCCACTCCACTCCACTCCACTCCACTCCACTCCACTCCACTCCACTCCACTCCACTCCACTCCACTCCACTCCACTCCACTCCACTCCACTCCACTCCACTCCACTCCACTCCACTCCACTCCACTCCACTCCACTCCACTCCACTCCACTCCACTCCACTCCACTCCACTCCACTCCACTCCACTCCACTCCACTCCACTCCACTCCACTCCACTCCACTCCACTCCACTCCACTCCACTCCACTCCACTCCACTCCACTCCACTCCACTCCACTCCACTCCACTCCACTCCACTCCACTCCACTCCACTCCACTCCACTCCACTCCACTCCACTCCACTCCACTCCACTCCACTCCACTCCACTCCACTCCACTCCACTCCACTCCACTCCACTCCACTCCACTCCACTCCACTCCACTCCACTCCACTCCACTCCACTCCACTCCACTCCACTCCACTCCACTCCACTCCACTCCACTCCACTCCACTCCACTCCACTCCACTCCACTCCACTCCACTCCACTCCACTCCACTCCACTCCACTCCACTCCACTCCACTCCACTCCACTCCACTCCACTCCACTCCACTCCACTCCACTCCACTCCACTCCACTCCACTCCACTCCACTCCACTCCACTCCACTCCACTCCACTCCACTCCACTCCACTCCACTCCACTCCACTCCACTCCACTCCACTCCACTCCACTCCACTCCACTCCACTCCACTCCACTCCACTCCACTCCACTCCACTCCACTCCACTCCACTCCACTCCACTCCACTCCACTCCACTCCACTCCACTCCACTCCACTCCACTCCACTCCACTCCACTCCACTCCACTCCACTCCACTCCACTCCACTCCACTCCACTCCACTCCACTCCACTCCACTCCACTCCACTCCACTCCACTCCACTCCACTCCACTCCACTCCACTCCACTCCACTCCACTCCACTCCACTCCACTCCACTCCACTCCACTCCACTCCACTCCACTCCACTCCACTCCACTCCACTCCACTCCACTCCACTCCACTCCACTCCACTCCACTCCACTCCACTCCACTCCACTCCACTCCACTCCACTCCACTCCACTCCACTCCACTCCACTCCACTCCACTCCACTCCACTCCACTCCACTCCACTCCACTCCACTCCACTCCACTCCACTCCACTCCACTCCACTCCACTCCACTCCACTCCACTCCACTCCACTCCACTCCACTCCACTCCACTCCACTCCACTCCACTCCACTCCACTCCACTCCATATATCAAGGATACATTCAATAACAACTCAGGCGATTACAGATCAACATCATTCGTTCACTTACTTATAGCATCTGAATGCGACCCATTTGTATATTAATCCTTACTGACTTTATTACAACTGGTGATATTTAAATGGATGTCATAGTTCTGTTGTGTTCAGATCGTGATTTGAAGTTAGACATCAACTTCACTGAAAATATTTGTCACTTTTACTCTACTAATTAATGAATACAATATAACTTGGCATCAATGAATATTATGAGATAATCATCATGTAACATTGGATTCGGTGTTATTAACATTGGCACTAGAAGTATAACTGATAGGGTGATGTTCAGTTGTGCATCTTGAATAATTCATTATCAAGTTGGACAACATTATGTGAATTGTGTTGGTAGGAAATAACTAGAGTGATGATGAGGCATTCTACAATACGTTTTCTATTTGTGCAGTTAAAAGATCTTAGACTTTCCACTTTTAAGATATACTTAAATTACACGTTTTTATCATCCATGTTGTGCCATCGCCAACATTCCGGATTGCATACTGCCCTTCTATTAATGATGATGATACAATTAGATGGTTTGGATGTGTTTGTGTTGGCGAATAAGTTGGATATTGGTTATAATAATAATAATAATAATAATAATAATAATAATAATAATAATAATAATAATAATAATAATAATAATAATAATAATAATAATAATAATAATAATAATAATAATAATAATAATAATAATAATAATAATAATAATAATAATAATAATAATAATAATAATAATAATAATAATAATAATAATAATAATAATAATAATAATAATAATAATAATAATAATAATAATAATAATAATAATAATAATAATAATAATAATAATAATAATAATAATAATAATAATAATAATAATAATAATAATAATAATAATAATAATAATAATAATAATAATAATAATAATAATAATAATAATAATAATAATAATAATAATAATAATAATAATAATAATAATAATAATAATAATAATAATAATAATAATAATAATAATAATAATAATAATAATAATAATAATAATAATAATAATAATAATAATAATAATAATAATAATAATAATAATAATAATAATAATAATAATAATAATAATAATAATAATAATAATAATAATAATAATAATAATAATAATAATAATAATAATAATAATAATAATAATAATAATAATAATAATAATAATAATAATAATAATAATAATAATAATAATAATAATAATAATAATAATAATAATAATAATAATAATAATAATAATAATAATAATAATAATAATAATAATAATAATAATAATAATAATAATAATAATAATAATAATAATAATAATAATAATAATAATAATAATAATAATAATAATAATAATAATAATAATAATAATAATAATAATAATAATAATAATAATAATAATAATAATAATAATAATAATAATAATAATAATAATAATAATAATAATAATAATAATAATAATAATAATAATAATAATAATAATAATAATAATAATAATAATAATAATAATAATAATAATAATAATAATAATAATAATAATAATAATAATAATAATAATAATAATAATAATAATAATAATAATAATAATAATAATAATAATAATAATAATAATAATAATAATAATAATAATAATAATAATAATAATAATAATAATAATAATAATAATAATAATAATAATAATAATAATAATAATAATAATAATAATAATAATAATAATAATAATAATAATAATAATAATAATAATAATAATAATAATAATAATAATAATAATAATAATAATAATAATAATAATAATAATAATAATAATAATAATAATAATAATAATAATAATAATAATAATAATAATAATAATAATAATAATAATAATAATAATAATAATAATAATAATAATAATAATAATAATAATAATAATAATAATAATAATAATAATAATAATAATAATAATAATAATAATAATAATAATAATAATAATAATAATAATAATAATAATAATAATAATAATAATAATAATAATAATAATAATAATAATAATAATAATAATAATAATAATAATAATAATAATAATAATAATAATAATAATAATAATAATAATAATAATAATAATAATAATAATAATAATAATAATAATAATAATAATAATAATAATAATAATAATAATAATAATAATAATAATAATAATAATAATAATAATAATAATAATAATAATAATAATAATAATAATAATAATAATAATAATAATAATAATAATAATAATAATAATAATAATAATAATAATAATAATAATAATAATAATAATAATAATAATAATAATAATACTACTACTACTACTACTACTACTACTACTACTACTACTACTACTACTACTACTACTACTACTACTACTACTACTACTACTACTACTACTACTACTACTACTACTACTACTACTACTACTACTACTACTACTACTACTACTACTACTACTACTACTACTACTACTACTACTACTACTACTACTACTACTACTACTACTACTACTACTACTACTACTACTACTACTACTACTACTACTACTACTACTACTACTACTACTACTACTACTACTACTACTACTACTACTACTACTACTACTACTACTACTACTACTACTACTACTGTTGATAACTTCATAGCACTACATACCATCGCATGGTTACAATTATTCACTTATTCATTTATTATTAGTTAACATTATATTAACGTGTCAAATTGTACGACTTTCATGTAAAAACACAAGTGGATACAAGTTTGATAAATAAAATTGTCGTCTTCTGATTCATGATACACCTATTAAGAAGTGATTATGCATTTTCATTCACTAGTGGTATTATTATACATGTTATTAATGTTGTTGTTAATCTGTGAATGACTTCATAGTGTGTATGGTTGGTAGTCATGATGACTTATGTATGTTATGGACATTATGATAATTGATGGTTATTGACGAGGTGTGTGCTACACATTCACATTCACAGGTGCACACACATGACACGAGATGTGTACACTAGTGCACAGTATTAGTGAGTTTCTGTAGAGTTGATGAAGAAATATGTTTTTTTTTTTTTTTTTTTTTTTTTTTTTTTTTTTTTTTTTTTTTTTTTTTTTTTTTTTTTTTTTTTTTTTTTTTTTTTTTTTTTTTTTTTTTTTTTTTTTTTTTTTTTTTTTTTTTTTTTTTTTTTTTTTTTTTTTTTTTTTTTTTTTTTTTTTTTTTTTTTTTTTTTTTTTTTTTTTTTTTTTTTTTTTTTTTTTTTTTTTTTTTTTTTTTTTTTTTTTTTTTTTTTTTTTTTTTTTTTTTTTTTTTTTTTTTTTTTTTTTTTTTTTTTTTTTTTTTTTTTTTTTTTTTTTTTTTTTTTTTTTTTTTTTTTTTTTTTTTTTTTTTTTTTTTTTTTTTTTTTTTTTTTTTTTTTTTTTTTTTTTTTTTTTTTTTTTTTTTTTTTTTTTTTTTTTTTTTTTTTTTTTTTTTTTTTTTTTTTTTTTTTTTTTTTTTTTTTTTTTTTTTTTTTTTTTTTTTTTTTTTTTTTTTTTTTTTTTTTTTTTTTTTTTTTTTTTTTTTTTTTTTTTTTTTTTTTTTTTTTTTTTTTTTTTTTTTTTTTTTTTTTTTTTTTTTTTTTTTTTTTTTTTTTTTTTTTTTTTTTTTTTTTTTTTTTTTTTTTTTTTTTTTTTTTTTTTTTTTTTTTTTTTTTTTTTTTTTTTTTTTTTTTTTTTTTTTTTTTTTTTTTTTTTTTTTTTTTTTTTTTTTTTTTTTTTTTTTTTTTTTTTTTTTTTTTTTTTTTTTTTTTTTTTTTTTTTTTTTTTTTTTTTTTTTTTTTTTTTTTTTTTTTTTTTTTTTTTTTTTTTTTTTTTTTTTTTTTTTTTTTTTTTTTTTTTTTTTTTTTTTTTTTTTTTTTTTTTTTTTATCTGGATAATAACGGTGAATTGCATACTCACTGGTTTGCATTTATATTTCCATTTGATTCCTGACCTACCGTGATAATTATGCAAGAGGCTAGTAAACTTTCTATTTAACTGTCAACTTGATTAATCCCCAGATAAAGATTTACCACTAGAACTTCAAAATGACAGATTTCATTCAATTGTCTTAAACATCATATGTGTACACCACTAAATAGTTCAACACTAGGAAAGTTGAAGTGGTCATTTGTCATACTGTTATGACTCAACGAAAATTTGGTTGATTATAGCGTACGCCAATGAAGTGTGTCTACTTGATAAATGCTCGCCTGCTCTATGCCCACTCACTCCCAATCCGAAGATAGAGGAACCAACCAAACAGAAGCAGAATCGGAATCCGACTCAGAATCAGGAACAGGATCGGGAACCTATTATATTTCAACCATGCTCATTATATATACACAAAGTCAGACCACACAGTTAAACCAATAATAATAATAATAATAATAATAATAATAATAATAATAATAATAATAATAATAATAATAATAATAATAATAATAATAATAATAATAATAATAATAATAATAATAATAATAATAATAATAATAATAATAATAATAATAATAATAATAATAATAATAATAATAATAATAATAATAATAATAATAATAATAATAATAATAATAATAATAATAATAATAATAATAATAATAATAATAATAATAATAATAATAATAATAATAATAATAATAATAATAATAATAATAATAATAATAATAATAATAATAATAATAATAATAATAATAATAATAATAATAATAATAATAATAATAATAATAATAATAATAATAATAATAATAATAATAATAATAATAATAATAATAATAATAATAATAATAATAATAATAATAATAATAATAATAATAATAATAATAATAATAATAATAATAATAATAATAATAATAATAATAATAATAATAATAATAATAATAATAATAATAATAATAATAATAATAATAATAATAATAATAATAATAATAATAATAATAATAATAATAATAATAATAATAATAATAATAATAATAATAATAATAATAATAATAATAATAATAATAATAATAATAATAATAATAATAATAATAATAATAATAATAATAATAATAATAATAATAATAATAATAATAATAATAATAATAATAATAATAATAATAATAATAATAATAATAATAATAATAATAATAATAATAATAATAATAATAATAATAATAATAATAATAATAATAATAATAATAATAATAATAATAATAATAATAATAATAATAATAATAATAATAATAATAATAATAATAATAATAATAATAATAATAATAATAATAATAATAATAATAATAATAATAATAATAATAATAATAATAATAATAATAATAATAATAATAATAATAATAATAATAATAATAATAATAATAATAATAATAATAATAATAATAATAATAATAATAATAATAATAATAATAATAATAATAATAATAATAATAATAATAATAATAATAATAATAATAATAATAATAATAATAATAATAATAATAATAATAATAATAATAATAATAATAATAATAATAATAATAATAATAATAATAATAATAATAATAATAATAATAATAATAATAATAATAATAATAATAATAATAATAATAATAATAATAATAATAATAATAATAATAATAATAATAATAATAATAATAATAATAATAATAATAATAATAATAATAATAATAATAATAATAATAATAATAATAATAATAATAATAATAATAATAATAATAATAATAATAATAATAATAATAATAATAATAATAATAATAATAATAATAATAATAATAATAATAATAATAATAATAATAATAATAATAATAATAATAATAATAATAATAATAATAATAATAATAATAATAATAATAATAATAATAATAATAATAATAATAATAATAATAATAATAATAATAATAATAATAATAATAATAATAATAATAATAATAATAATAATAATAATAATAATAATAATAATAATAATAATAATAATAATAATAATAATAATAATAATAATAATAATAATAATAATAATAATAATAATAATAATAATAATAATAATAATAATAATAATAATAATAATAATAATAATAATAATAATAATAATAATAATAATAATAATAATAATAATAATAATAATAATAATAATAATAATAATAATAATAATAATAATAATAATAATAATAATAATAATAATAATAATAATAATAATAATAATAATAATAATAATAATAATAATAATAATGCATAAATAATTAGGCTACTTTAACAACTACAGTACAAGACGTTTAAGCCTTGTGATAAGCACCTAACCCTTAGACTACACTGTATGGGCATTTAATAGTTCGATTAGATTAGGATGAATCAGCTGTCTATTGTCTTGTAATTTTCAATGGCTGTCTGTGATCAACGCAAGCAGACAAGAAGAAGAGAGTTCAGTTGCAACTTGAACATACACACAAAGAAATGTATAATTTAAAAGTTGATATGTTCAGGGGACAATGTGGGCCTCTACAAATGAAGTAATAATCATCTTTGGAGGAGAATTTTTATTTTGTTTCTTTTAAGTTTAGGACCAAGGTAAAAGTAGAGGTTGAAGAAGACCTGCATACATAATTATGGCTTCAGTAGTCAAGCCTTCAGCAATTGAATGACTCCTGTCCTAGGTAGGCTGTTTTGATCCAGTGGTCTGTGTTTACAAGGTGTTCAGCAATTGGGCTTTTTATTGATCCAATACCACCTCTTCTCAACCATACTAGATGATATTCTTGAATTCTCTTAGATAGGATCCTCATTCGAATGACCTCTATAACGAGCTCCACAGGAGCAACTAAATTGATAAACACATCGAAGTGATCATATGTAGGAACTTATCTATTAGGTTGTTGTGGCACAATGTACTGCTAGATAACACTAGTCTTACATCTTCTAGAAAGAACGTATTACTAAGTGGATTAAAAATCTTTTTATTTAGGATATCTGGAGCTTTGTCACCTTTGGAATCAATATTCATGCAATCTTCTTTGGTAAGGAGGCTTCGAATATTTTTAAAATTTTGGGTTTTATATCCTTGTCAGTAGATCTAGGTAGATATCTATCTTCGAAAAAAATTCCCCTTAAGATGTCTAACTCTCATTTATGATGTCAGGACTGAAAACTTTTCAGTTTAGGTATGGAGGAGGATATAATTAAATTTCTCATTCTAATAATGGGGATCCATCTGTGGTGGCTTGATGACTGACCATTCAAAAGTGGTTTTTGTAAATAGACCTACTCAAGATTCCATCAAGTTTTCTTGTCATCAACATATTAAGAAAGTGGGAGCTAAATCTGTTTTCCACTTCATAGGAAAATTTAATTACAGGATGACAGTTATTGAAGGCAAGTAGAGTGTTGTCTAATTTATATTTAATATCGCAAATGATAAAAATGTCGTCTGTATACTTTTCACATTAGTGGAAGTCTTCTATGGTTGCCTTCAATCAATTATTCTTTAAAATGGTCATAAAACAATCTGCTAATAATGAGCTTAGAGGTGATCGAATAACTATGTCGTCTTTATATCGTTAAATAATATCGTTGAATGTAAACTGTACATTAAATGTACATCGTAATAATATTCCTTTTGATGGGATATTGGTATTTCGATATTTGACATTTATGTACTTGCAAGTAAAGCAAATTGTTTAGGTAAGTGGGATATTAGTGAAGAGTGATTTAACATCAAGTGAAATCATATATCTATCCTTAACATTCAATTCCTTAATGCCATCTACGAATTCAATGGTGTCGCGTAGAGAGTGGATAGAAATGTATTTTCCTGAAAATTCTGACAGGTCTGTCAGCCATTTTGATATGTAGTGGTATGGAGAACCAGACATATCGAGGATCGGGTGAAAAAGTAATCCAGGTTTATGCATTTTTGGCGCATGCACTCTAGGTAATGTTGAGGCTGTCGGTCTAAACTCTTCATGAATATCTTTGTTGATTGCATTCTCTTTTTTCATCTTCCTAAGAACTTCAGTTAATTGGTCTTCTATCAATTCGCTCTTGTTTTTCTTATTA
This sequence comes from Schistosoma mekongi, assembly GCA_034768735.1. Taxonomy (NCBI): domain Eukaryota; kingdom Metazoa; phylum Platyhelminthes; class Trematoda; order Strigeidida; family Schistosomatidae; genus Schistosoma; species Schistosoma mekongi. The sequence goes on along the minus strand of CM068306.1, from coordinate 80,937,210 downwards.
CTTTGTTCGATAAATTTACTGTTATGTGACAGTAGATTGGTCACTTTATCGATGTAAACATATCGGTCAATAAGAACTACCCATACACTGTTGTCAGAACGTGTTATAGATAGGTCATAAGTTATTTTAGTTGTTGTCGATGTTCATCGTTAGAAATCAGACTGTTGTTGCTTTTGGATTAAAGTATCGGTTGAGTTATTGTTTGATCTGAATTGTAGCTCACAAGCAAAATCCAGGACGCGCGTCTCACCTTACTTGGTACTCATCAGCTTAGGACGCACAAATGTCAACAGAGACTGGTCAAATTCAGTTCATAACAAATCAACGGAGAGATTCAAATACATTCCAACTATTGGTTGGGCTAATTTGAATTGTTGAAATTTTTACTGTCAACCCGAAATCAGACCACCTGCTTGATCAAATTTTAGAACTGAATATGCGTATGAAGTTTGTTAACCGTATTGTTCGCATCACACGATTCCATTCCTAAAAATAAGACTTCTAGTTATTCATTTGATGTAGATACTGACGAATGGTTGGATACACATCCCTAGGGGTTGTGTTGAACTTCTGCTCTTTCAAGACACTTCGAGATCGAGAACGATTTCTAGTAACTTTGTTGATGTATTTAATAAATAATTCGTGTTCTGCTGTTGAGAGATCGTATAATAGATGGGATCTTCACGACATATTCTAATTCTGAGATACGTAGCCGGACAGAATCGATGTTTTGTGCAAGTTGGTTGAGAGATTATGGATTAGGGTAGATGTGATTTCGATGATACATTTCTCACTAATGTTTAGAATACTCATGTTTATTAATGTAGTCACCAAGATACTTAACTCTCGCTTTAACTTCAACAAGTTTTACAGAGTAACACGGAAACGCATTAAATCCCTTTACTATCAACGGGTCCCTAAAGTTTCTGCATGGATTATTTGACAAACTATCAACTACGGTGATTTATGTTATCTGAAGACACCACTTAAATCTGTTCGATCTTATCAAATAGATATTAAGTATAACTAGATTCACACTTTTCTAGCTGAGGTAATCAGCAGTGTCTTCAACGGTCACTAAATGTATTACTCAGCGAATATGGTTTCGTAGTTCAGTTAGTGCATGACTTCTATATATTAGAGCACGATTTCCACAAAACGCTTAATTTCAATCGTCAGCAGTTATTTGCAACTGACTACGAATACGCTTGTGGTGCAGCCGACATACCTAACGAACAACACATGTATGCAATAATAGACATAGTGGTTGAAGTGTTCAACTTCCAAAAAATGGATAGCCAGTCTAAGTCTCACTTCAACTACTTCGTTTTCAGTAGCTGAGTACACGAGTATATACTTGGTGAGTTATATGAATACATGCTTAAAAAGTAGTGCAAGTTACGCATTTCGATGGATAAGAATTAACTAGAACACAATAGTTTATGATTCATTCTAAAAAGAAGGTTAAATATGAAAAGTTCCCTCTCGATTAATCGTAAAGAAACTAACACAACTATTAGTAAGAGAAGTTTATTTGTACATAAGATAACGAGGTGAAGGGAAACTAAAATTTACAAAAATATAAATATTTTTTACACAAATACATTTTATAAAGTAAGAACATTAAGAAAGCCTTGATAAAGTATGCATACGACAAGAGCAAGAACAATCAGATTTAGTAGGAAAGAATTCAGATGGATACTTTGGAGTCATGCACCTATATGAATATCTTTGACAGGCAGAACAACCACTCGAACAACCACTTGTAGAAGACATTCGACGTTCATTGTGAGAATTCTTAGTGTCCGCTGATAAAATACGATTGGAATGAGTTATATTACCATTTTGACTAAGATCAATATTATTGTACCTGACAATTAAGAATAAATAAGTTATATTTATATTCTTGCAATAAACATAAAATAATCTTTTAAAAATGCTTGTAGAAGTTTCTTCGAAAGAAAATCTAAATGGTCGGAAAAATATGAAGTCGTGACTCAATACGCCTAATTGATCAACTGATACATTATTTATTTACTATCTATTCATTTAATCTTATTTATTAAAAATAGATTTATATACTTACATTTGAGCCATTATCCGGCTCTCCAAACTGGAGTGTGGAGAGGGATTCAAGCATGCAACTTAGTGACTAAGAGTAGACCATTATGCCCACTGAACTACCTCTCCGTTTACTCAGTAATGATCATATTAATTATTTAGGATACTTACTTAACAAATTAGGGAGAGTGTTCCACTTTGAGAGGTTTTAACCTAATGTATTTTACTTAAGAGTATTTTCATAAAGCATATCGTTTCATTGAAAGATCTTAAATCAAAATACTGTTGTATTTGTGTGATTAATTTGTACTAACACTTGATTTAATAATGAGTAGAGATCTTCATCACAGATGTTTGCATATGCTTTGAAGATACATACAGCAAAATATTTACGGCTAAGATATGTCTTTTACCATGTTTCCAAGTGAAACACTGTGAGATACACCCGCCATTTGGTAGATAGACAAACAACTTTCCGTGCTACAAATGACACAAAAGTAGATGTGCAAGCTTTCCAAATTCGTGCTAAGACTTCGTTGTTGCCGCGATTGGTGAGGCTCCAAAGATGACCAAAGTGGTAAACGTGCTAGACTATCGCCATTCCTATTCTCAAACTATGCGTTGATGTAGACTAGTCATGAATCAATATTTTACATTTGAAGGGATAAATACACCCTTAACATTTCTGGATTGTTGTTCAAAGCATTTAAAAGACATTGCATTTTGTCGGCATAAAAAGGGAACTACGTCCCTTGAGTACTTTAATTTAATAAGAATAAGCTTACATGGGAGTGGAACAACACTTGTTCAGATAAAGTTTACAGCTGCAAGAGGATGATGAGTCGGTATGTGAAGGACACAATATTGTAAAGCGACCATTCCTATCTCCTTCGCAACGATGAGCTCTTGACAGACAACAGGATCGATGTGCAGATGAGGTGATACCAGGTTTAGCACACTTTGAGAGGCTACACATTTGATGAGAGAGAATTTCTTGATTTAATCTCAAATCAACTGGAGAATCGTAAATATTAGAAGCCGTTGGAAATATCTGTACGGTTTGTGTAGCTTTGCAAGACGTTGACGGGAAAAACCTTTCTTCTTCCTTATTCATATTAAGCGTTTCCGATGGTTCTTCAGTTTTAACAAACTAAAGTAGAAATGAAGGATAAATAAGTGAGACGGTTGAAATAAATCCACAGTAGACATTATGTTTCAGAAGTGTAAATTATTACTGAAACACAATAAATAAAAGTTTATTTACAAACTAGTTTTATGTAGAGTGATGCTTTATTAGTTATAACATTTGGTTTCAAACGGGTAGGTCACATTTATGGAACCTGCTTCACTTATTTCTTTCTGGGCAACGGGGTAATATCACCAGTCCTTACATAAATGAAATGTGCCTGAAGCCAAATGCATATATATATATATATATATGTTATGACGCCAACTGTTATGTTTTCCCGGTTAGTTGAGACAAAATACGTGTGAGTTCTTATGGGCTTAATACGGTTCGCGTACGATCTATAGGGTAGTCGAATTATATGCCTGATTGCTACGATTTCTCGATACGATTAACTGCGAACGCTACCTCAGATACTTGTACTTCTGTCGGATACCACAACTTGTTCTTCCCAGCCTGCAGCTATTCCAAAAGACTGGATTTGTAGGAAGATTGTATTGTGGAGCAAAAACGGAGATGAGACTGGCAAACAACGTTTACATAAGTGCATCGATTTTTTTTATATCAATTAATTTACAGTAATTAGTCATAAAGTGAATTCATTAACCTTTTACAAACACAATAAATGTTATTAGGAGTAAGACTCATAATAATTTTAAATTAATGCAATGAAAGTTTACAAGTCAAGCTTACAAAAAATCAGTACAACTTCTCTCGGTTGGTTTAATTAACCAATGTATTTTCGGGGATTATGAATCCCCAACGCCTCCCTGTTTTAATAGCGGACGTTTCTCGGGTTCACTTGCAATCTGACTGTTTGACGCCGTTGTCTGAGTGACCATCTCCTAGCACATATGTTGACTGGCTTTCGGTCTACTTCATCCACTATCGATGGTGGTAAGTTGAAAGTATCAAGAAGGACTTCAAGAGGGAGATTTTGGTTTGAAGTGGATCGATCTGCAGCTACTCGCACACGCAGCTGATTCGTGTCTAGTCCATTTGTCCCCCTTCACCTCTACTTCGTACATAACATGGCCCCGTCTTCCTACCACACGGGCCTCCGTCCAGGGACTGTGGTTGGATCTATAATCACGAGCATACACCGGACACCCAACCTCATAAACTGGCAACTTCTTGGTCACTGTGCATGAAGTCCTGCTTGGTAGCATCAGATTGTGGATTGTCTTAAGTTTCCTACCCATAAGGATCTCTGCTGGAGACTTCTTCTCTGGTAATGCATCGTTTGGAGTCGTTCGATAGACGAATAAGAAGTTTGTAATGAATCGATAGGCGTCTCCTCCCCTTTTGACTTAATTAGTGCCCTCTTGAAGGTATCCACAAATCTCTCCGCCTGGCCATCGAACTGCGGGTTATAAGGTGGTGAACGGTAGTGTGTGATAGCTAGCCGTCTGCAGAAATCTTGAAATTGGCTTGAGGTAAACTGGGTCTCGTTGTCTGAAACAATCACACCCGGCAAGCCATTTCTGGAGAGATCTCGGTGAGGATCTGTAGCGTCTTCATAGTAGTCGGTGGCACTATGGGGAAAATCTCCGGTCATTTTGAGAAAGCATCCACCGCAACCAAATAGGTAACTCCGTTGATTGGGCCGGCAAAGTCGATATGTATTCGTGACCACGGGTATTCAGGCTGTGGCCAGGCTATTGGTGGTGCTATAACGTTGAACTTCGCTGCCTGCTGACATTGTGTGCACCTGACTACCAAGTCGACGATATGTCGGTTCATCAGCGGCCAGTATGCAAAACTGCGGGCTATAGACTTCATTCATCTTGTTCCAGGATGACCAGTATGAAACTGTTGAAGGACTCTTGATCGTAGTGACTTCGGCACAACTACTCTCTCTCTCCAAACATTAGACAATCATTTATGATGCATAATGAATCTCGACGGTGGTAAAGCTGCTTCATGTTACCCTCAAAAACGATGTGCGGCCACCCTTTCATGACATATTTCATAGCTTTTCTGATCAGCACATCGTTCTTGGTGGCCACCCGACCGTGCTGCTACCTTGATGTGGTGGTCGGGCTTGCCTATCGTGATGACTCAATCGGGCTATACTGGCTGGAACAATCGTTCCTCTAGGTCCTACCATGCCAGGCAGGTCGGTTGAAGAGCGGTGAGACCAAAAGCAGCAAATATAAGGTCCGAGGACGAAGTCGTACTGCCGGCTGTACAGAGGTGTGACGGCAGTAAGGTATCTTCTTCGAACAACCAGCATAGCAGCGATGCTGCCTTCCCACAAAGGAAGGGCAGGGTTAGAAAAGGTCGACCCTAAAAATACACACCTCACCTTACTCCACGGATTTCCGTCTCCGGCAGTAAGGCCTCAACAAGTACGGAGCTACAACAACAACGAAAACCTCTCTCAAAAAGGCCGTGTGTGACCGGCCTCAAGCAGTTGTTCCTTGGGCACTGCGGTCACGCTCCCAGGTCTTTCAGGCCAACCCTAACCCATTTTGCTTTTCAGGTACATCAAGAAGAACCCTTCCACAGCGTGGGCAACTGGGAAGAGATAACCGCCCTCATACCGCTAACAACACGCAAGATCACCGCCATTTTAATCAAACTCTTTCTTCTATTCCTAATGTTTATCCTGCCCCCACTCTCAAGCCCAAATCCTTATCTTCAACTTCCTCCTGTGTCATCAGTACCAACGATTCCGACCCACGAAATAACGTCCCTAGCATACTAAGACCACGCTCCAAACTTCACATTGGTGCATTCAATGTACGAACCCTGTGTCAAGTAGGGCAACAAGCCTCCTTAGCTAGGACATTAGAATCCCGCGCCATTGACGTATGTTGCGTCTCCGAAACACGCATACAGGATCCTACAGTGGTCATTCACTTGACCTCACCTAGTCAGAAGGAACAACCTTCGCGATACACTCTTCGTTTATCTGGCAATTCAACAGCAACTTCTCGTGGGCTCGCCGGTGTAGGTATTGCGTTAAGTATGAAAGCAGAACAGGCACTTCTTGAATGGATTTCTGTCGACAGTCGCCTATGTGCCGTCCGACCAAATGGTTCAGTAAGAACTCGGAAAGATAGGGACACACGCCGTTGTCTTGTCGTTGTTTCTGCCTACGCTCCCACCGACTGCAGCCTGGATGAAGTGAAAGATGAATTCTACAGAAAACTTTCTGAACTACTTCATAGGGCCAAAAACTCAGATTTGGTAATCTTGGCTGGTGATTTTAACGCCCAAATAGGTAGCTTGAACCAATCTGAAAGACATTTAGGTGGATGCTTCAGTGTTCCAGCTCAGAGAACGGATAACGGCGACCGTCTGCTGCAGCTTTGCTCAGATAATCAGTTATTTCTAGCCAACACGAACTTTAAGCATAAGGAGTGACATTGTGTAAAATGGAGACCTCCTGACCCTACTCAACGGTGGACTCAAATAGACAATATCTCAATTAGTCACCGTTGGAGAGGCTCGATAGAAGACTGCCGATCCTTCCGGAGTACATGTTTGGACTCTGACCACGCTCTAGTGAGAGCACGCGTTTGCTTGCGTCTTACTGGGCGAAGAAAAACTACCACAGGAAAACCTTTTAGAATTCAGTTTAGTAATGAAACAGCCAAGATTAAATTCCAGGAACAACTGAGGAATCACTTTGGCAATTATAAAGATGCGTCCCGACTAGATACTGCTTGGCAAGATGTTCAAGCAGCTGTGGCATCTACATTCATATCTATCAAGGACTTAAATCAACATATCAAGAAAAATCAATGGATCTCAATGGCCTCTGTTGATTTAATAGACTCCCGAAGACTTATCCCATCGGACTCCGAACACGATTATGAGTGACGAGTAATCAGGCATAAAATGACGAAAAGTCTGCGAAACGACCGTGAGCAGTGGTGGGTAACGAAAGCAAAGGAAATGGAAAAGGCAGCGGCGATAGGTAACACTAGACAACTTTTCAAGTTGATAAAAGAAACCGGGGTTAAAAAATCCAGCGTTAGTGAGACGATTTCCGAAAAAGATGGAACGCTTATTAGCTCTCAGTCTAGACGTTTAGAACGATGGGCTGAACACTTCAAGGAACAGTTTAGTTGGCCTTCAGCTACTCTAAAACTTCGCACTATTTCGAGACAGCCAGAATGGAAAGTCGACTTAGGTCCCCCGACTCTTATCGAAGTCGAAAAAGCTATAGCCAATCTAAGGCGAGGCAAAGCAGCGGGTCCAGACGGATTATCCCCAGAGGTGTTTAAGGATGGTGGTCCCACAATGACAACCAGACTGACTGATATTTTGACTAAGGTTTGGGAACTTGACATAATTCCGTCTGACTGGTGTCGATCGTTAATCGTCCCAGTATATAAGAAAGGGTCGAAATCGTCCTGTAATAACCATAGAGGAATTAGTTTGACTAATATAGTGTCTAAAATACTAGCTTCTATAATTATCAGACGCTTAACTGCAATTCGTGATCTCCAAATACGAGAAAATCAGGCTGGTTTCAGACCTGGTCGCGGTTGTATAGACCAGATATTCACCGTTTGTCAAATCTTAGAACACAGACATACTTTTCGGCGGCCAACAATAGTGGTTTCCTTGACTTGAAAGCGGCGTTTGACTCCGTAGACCGTGAAGTTCTATGGCAGTGTCTTTCATTGAAAGGCGTGCCCCAAAAGTACATAAAACTTGTTAAGGCTCTTTACTCAAGCACGATTAGTCGTGTCAGAGCATATGGCGAACTGTCATCTGAACTTGTAACCTCAAGTGGTGTTCGTCAAGGCTGCCCACTTTCCCCATTTTTGTTTAATTTCATAGTTGACATACTGTTAGAAATTACACTTTCATCGTCTGACTTTTCAGGAATCGATCTCCTACCAGGAGATCCACTTATTGACTTAGAATATGCTGACGATATAGTCTTGTTCGGCGAAGACGCTGATACGATGCAGAAGCTTTTAACAGCAATAAGCTCGAATGCAAGCATTTTCGGAATGCGTTTCTCCCCCCTCTAAATGCAAACTATTGCTCCAGGACTGGTTTTCGTCAACACCTGAACTAAAGATAGGGAGTGAAGTAGTTGAGCACGTCGATCACTTCACTTATCTTGGAAGTCTGATTAGCCCTAATGGGTTAGTCACTGACGAAATCTCAGTACGAATTCAAAAAGCTCGTTTGGCTTTTGCCAACTTACGTCACCTATGGCGTAGACGAGATATTCGTCTCTCAACGAAAGGGAGAGTGTACTGCGCAACAGTTCGCTCTGTCTTACTGTATGGGTGTGAGACGTGGCCATCAAGGGTAGATGACACTCGACGGTTGTTGGTTTTCGATCATCGATGTCTACGAAACATCGCTCGCGTTAGCTGGGATCACCGAGTAAGTAATAACGAGGTTAGACGACGGGTGTTAGGCAAAAGTGGTAAATCAGTCGATGAGGTTGTGAATCTTCATCGACTGAGGTGGTTGGGACATGTGTTGCGACCACCGTCTTCCTCGACGCGCAATGCTGGCCGATATTGGAATAGGATGGAAGAGAGTTAGAGGTGGCCAAACTAAAACATGGCATCAGTCCATGAAGTCACTGACTGCCGGTTTAAGTCGTGTCGGTGGCTGCAGACTACCCGGATGGGGTCCCCGCGATTACCGTAACCAGTGGCTAGAAACACTGAGTGACATGGCCCAGAATCGGTCACAATGGCGCAGATGTATTCACTCATTGTCCTCCTTTAAATTATTCCATTACTTTCTTTCAACGCCTCCTGAACCATATTCTATATGTTCACATTCCTTGTTACTATTATTATTTTATTTTATTGAAGTGATTTCTACTAGTGGTGGTGGTGTTAATCTTGCAGTGCCATGGTGGTATGGCAACTTGAACCGATGCACACATGTGCCAGGTTCTATGTTGATTGTACATACATACATACATCTCGGTGGCCATTTGAATGTCTGACACCGATACTGGTAAGGCACAGACGGCGTTCGTTAGGTAGGATGCTGCGTAGTCTTCTTTGGATAGTAAGGCAATGACTATGTCATCTTCCACCGTAAAGTGCTCGCTGATTAGTCGAGACAAGGCGTTTGTTTGACCGAAATGTTGAGCGCGCCTGTACTGAATATCAAAATCATAGCCCAACAAGACTAGGGTCCAGCGTTACAGACGATTCGCTGAATGAACTGGGGATTATGAATCCCCAACAATATATATAACTAGTATAAACTAGAAATCAAGCAATCTAAGAAAGATTATGGAAAAATGAGATCCGTGATCTACCATTGCAAAACAGACAAGAAATACTATTAAAGAAATTTTGTTTCGAAGGGACTAAAATGGTTGGTACGAATTTTTATGTTATAAAACATAATCTGGTATGCGCTATGCCATAGTATCAAAAGATATGTAAAGAAGAAAGTAATCGAATTAACATGATCTAAACTGAAAACAACTGATTGTAAGTTGACTACAACGGCATAAGTAGACTGATTTACGTCTAACGATGTCCGAAATATGATTTATAAGTACCCCTATTATGACGAACACTATGAAACGAGTTCATTGACCTATCGATAGCCAACTATTACACTAAATTTTAGATGTTAACAAATTTACTAATTAAACCAAATAAATTTCACTAAAAAGCCAAATTATCTGAAATTTAATGCACTAAGTTAAATCACATTTTCAATCATAATATTTAGTCACTTCTAAACAAATAAATATTATATACTAAGAAAAAGTAATTCATTTATTGATTGTGGGCTCAATTCAGGAAAAAATGGTCTAAAGCCTAATCATTCTAATGCTAGTAAAATTTAGGAAAAAGTAGATGTTCCAATTTTCCGGTATCTTACACAAATCGAAATATAGGACATAAACACTATAATATATAAGACGAGTAAAAAATATACAAAGATAACTGGCTAACTAATAAAACTTACAGAATCATCATATATCCTGCGTTCAAGTCGAATAGCACTAAGTAAATCCGTAATCATATTATCTATCCCAAGAAGTAAATCTCTCCGAGTATCTCTAGACATTACAATCAAGTTTTAGAGAGCTTCATATACAGGTAGCCTAAAATAAAGATGGTGCATATTTAGTATCAAATATATAGTAAGAAATACTTTATGAGAAAACAAAAAGGTACAAACGACGATAAGTTTGTAACTTAAAAATGTAACTTAGCCATTACACATAGGTGTGTGCATTAGAATACGATTCATAAAATGATTCTAAGCTCATGGCTTAAGAGGGGACAAAAATTGAAAGCAGATATGTCACTATGATCAATTCTGAACCATGTTGTCCAGTCTCCAACTATTGGTTACAGCATTCGTGCAGACACCAGCAAGTAGTCAATAACTTAATAGACTGATGTCATATTTTAGTTTGGATTCTCCTAGCTGTTTTTCGTCCTACTCCAATGTCAGCATGGAGAATCGAGGTCAATGGTGGTAGGGCATATGCAATACATGTAACTGTCGACAGGAATTCAATTAAAAGTCCTTGTTCTGCTTTCGTACATAGTGCAACACTTACACAGGATAGCCCCAAAGAAGTTGCTGTTAGGTTGCCAAACGAAAGGTATATTGCTAGGAGAGATCAAGTGAATGATCAGGCTAGGACCCTGTGTGTGTGATTTGGAGATAGAATATACGTATGACACGACGTTCTAGCGTTTAGGTCAGAGAGGCTCGCTATCCGATTTTACACAGGGTTCGTACATTTAAGTCCCCAATGTGTAGTTTGAAGCGTGGTTTCAATAGACGCGAGATCGTGTTCCATAAACTAGAATCGTTAGCGATGGTGACACATGAAGTGAAATTAAGGACGGAAATTTAGGGTTGTTGGTGAAAGTAGGAGCAATAGTAGGAATTAAAGGAATTTTATTATAAAGATGGTGATCGTGAGTGCTGCTAGAGGAATGGAGGTAATCACTTCTCCGTTGGAAGGGTTCTTCTTGGGGTATCTGTAAAAGGAGTTAAATTAGAGGTAGTCTTGACGACCTGAGTATCACCGCGATTCCCAAGAGACAACTGCTTGAAGCTGGTTACACACGACCTTCTTGCAAGTGGTTTTCGGTGTTAGCTCTGTACATGGTAAGGACTTACTATCGAAGACAGAAACCCGTGGAGTAAGGTGAAAAGTGCCTTCTTAGGGTCCATTTTTGATAATCCCCACTCTTCCTTTGTAAGAAGGTAGCATAACTGTCATTCTGATTGTTTGAGAGAAACACCATACTACTGTCACACCTATGTACAGTTGACAGTAAGACTTTGCCCTCGCCGCTCTCCGACCGACCTGGCTGGTATGGTAAGATCCAAATGAGATTATCCAAGCTAGTATAACCTGACTAGTTCATCCTAATAGTAAGACCGGCCGTCACGTGAATGTAAAGTAACTTGCAGGCATATATATATATATATATGCCTGCAAAGAAAGAGCGGTTTATGTATACTACAGTCATTAGGAGGGCGTTCTAGATAAAAACACGAAGTACAGTCCTTAACAAGGGTAAAAGTGGGGTCTAACATCTAATAATAACGTAAAGGTTAACTTTAAACTGTATGTATCTTGTTATAAAACTGGACACTTACAAATATAACGCATTTAAATTGAACAACGTCGATGAAATTAGATCATGACTAAATTCGTTAATATCTTATAGAAGAAAAAAATAATCCGAGACAAATTTTATAGAGACAAACAAGACAGAAGTTTATATAACCGTACATTACACACATTTTAGGGAAATTTAATTACGACTGAGTACTTTTTACGTCATTACATGACGGTAATATTCCGAAGACAAACAAGTGCAGTACCGTATTAGATTTGTTTATAGCGTAATAAGATAGGCACTAATAAATATAACCCCAAATTGCGAGCTTATCGTGTCTCTTTCATTGTTGACACACCTTCAAGTACTTCTCGGTCTGTTTAACATACAACACTAACCCATCAATTGATTGCCGAGCCTGGTCGCATGACATTATCAGGTGGAGTTGCTTCTGTAGGCTAGTAACCATTTTCAAATGACGGAATCTAGAACAACTTTAATTATAAACCAAAACACCAGACAGTCATTATCAGCCGGAACAAAAATGTAACTGTAGCACTTGATTACAGCTGGAAAAATGTGAGGGCGGATAAACTTCACTTCACTGAATACGTTCTGTTTCAATATTTCTTCCATCGTACTTGTATTTCGGAGTATAATACTAAACGTAAACACAAATTGGTTTACATTATGCGAAATGAAGTGTGCACGCTTGTGACAAACAATGTGAGTTTGTGAATACGTGACGAAAACCCTACAACAAAGAACATCGAGAGATTCACTTCAAACGGCTATAAATTCTAAACCAACTGACTTTTCCGCCCTGGTACCTAGATATTTCAGTAACACTAATTGATTTGGAGGCATTATGATGTTTGTCTGACACATAGAATGATGCAGTCTCAACGATATTTATTTTACACTCATAATGTTTTTTAACCATATGCAGATATTGTTGGGGCCCAACACCAGATAGCTAGTTAATTGCTTGATGGAAAGGCTATATATATATATATATATATATATATAAGTATATATGTATAAAATTTAAGTCATGAGCAAAGTTTGAAAGGATGATAGGGACTTGTTATATAAGTATGGTAAGGCAAATTCTAAGACTTATGTTGCACACTGAAGATTACCAAGCTAGACAATTTTAAAAAGACTGTTAGTAGAGAGACAATTAGAAAATTTGAGGGAATGGCCAAATGAGCACAATGAAGGACTTCCAAAGGGAACCCTACAATTAAAAAGCCCGCAAGTATTCAGTAAGCGCGCCTTTTCATTCTTTTTCCTAATGTCAATAAGAATAACATTTGAAAAAATAAATTACGCCTCATGATGATCCATTATTAGCCAGACTGCCTTGCAATTTTACGGTGATTGCAAAAACGCGTTTTATAACTTCACTTTGGTCAAGAATGAAAAGATATCCTAGGATCTAGTTTATATTGACATTAGGACAACTTGTAGATAAATTTGTCACTACGAGCTACCATATAAACTGCACACTTTCTCGATTATAGGCAAGTTCCTATCTGAGGTTGTCGCCAGTTTTATCTGTAGTAATTCTCCTAATAATTCTCATCTTTCAGGATCTTAGTAAGACTCCATTCATGGCGTTTTCTTTGAAGGTAACCGTTTGGTATTGTGAAATAGTTGGACGTTTTTTACAGAACATAACTAACCTATGCATATTTTTTTATCATAATTTTCAAAGGCATTCGGTCTATTAAATTATTGAATTCATATTAGAAAATTTCAGTCATTGGGCATTAGTGGGTGTTTACTAGAATGACTTACGGACTATCTAAATGACAGATCTTTAGCGATCAGAGCCCCTTCTGTTATGTCTAATTGGTTTAGGATGACTACGGAAGTGTCACGAGGCAGCGTTCCTGAATCACTATTCTTATCACTACTTACAAATGACCTTCTCGTCAGTCTAGAGTCACAAACCTACCGATGTTCGGAAGACTTTAAGATCTGCAGGAGTATTCAAGTCTTTTTTGATAATAAGATTCTTCGGGAGAACCTGAAAGAAATCATAGATCATATCACTGTCTTAAGAAGTAAATCGTCGCACTGGAACGCGCCTAAAGAAAAACAACCAAAAAGGTTATGATACTAAAAAACAACTCCAACGCACCTCGACGTAATGCATTAAATTTGAATTCTGTACAATACAGAAAATTCGGGAGGACATGATCTTAGCACATTGTAAAGCTTATAACTTTATTAACTTTAACAGATCTATGATAAGATTGAATTGCAATCTAAACCTAAGAGAACACCCCTATAGAATAGAGAACCCAAGGACTAATATGAAAATTTGTGTTAGTAATTTTGTTGACAGGATATGCAAACTACGAAGCTCTCCACCTAATGAGATGTTTCTAGTAGCTTTTGCCAAATCTTATTAAGGACGGATCGACTCACATCTAGACTCTGTGATAATGTGGGATATTATTGTAGGAGAAACATATTCACCACTCTTAACCGTTTTTTCCTGTGTTTCGGAGGCAATGTGACCAATGCAGTACTCTTTAAAATAAGGAACACTCCCACCACCCAGATTTATATCTCAAGATACGATGGTTTGCTAATTATGTTCAGGAAAGTTGAAGCACGTTGACATTGGATATTGGAATGTTGTCATGACATTGTTGACGTCCCTTTTCTAATTGGTTTAGGGTACGTTTGTCACACGACATTATACTGAACTTTATTTATTATCACTTCACTACTGTATATTGTATAAGTATCTTACCAGTTTGTTTATCTCTAATAGTTCAATTCATAATATACCGATTTATATGCTCTTACATTTAAAATTACATTCTTTTTAATTTATTTTCAACATATTAAGGCTAGAATCAAAGTTAATATTAACTGAAACTCGTAAAAAGAATAATTAGGATGATACTTTCTAGATCTAAGCCTGCTCTGCAGAAGCAAAGAACTATCCCAATGCAATCAAGAAAGATTCCGAGTCTACAAGTGTTCATTGAAAAGCGTGATTTTACTGGGGCGCTAGCTCTTTTGGAATTTGAACGTTGCTGTAGCAAATCGACAGTAGAAACAGATTTGTGGATCGCATATTCAGCTTTTCACTTGGGAGACTATAAAAAAGCTGCTGAAGAATATAAAAAACTTGTTGAGAAAACTAATGCACCACCAGATGTTCACACCTATCTCGCATGCTGTTACTTTTTTCTTGGAATGTATCAAGAAGCACTGAATTCCGCCAAAGATGGCCCAGCAAGTAGACTACAAAGTAGACTTTTGTTCCATATAGCCCAGAAATTCAATGATGAGAAGACTCTCCTCAACCATCACAAATCTTTGGAAAACTCGATAGAAGACCAGCTGTCTTTGGCCTCAGTTCACTGTCTGAAAAACCGTCATCAAGAAGCTATTGACATATATAAACGTATTTTATTGGACAATAGAGAATATTTGGCACTAAACGTCAACATAGCTTTATGCTACTATAAGATGGATTATTATGACATATCTCAAGAGGTATTAGGAATATATCAACAACGTTATCCCGATAGTGCAACAGCTGTTAATCTTAAAGCATGCATAAATTTCCGATCGTACAATGGTAAAGCAGCTGAGGCGGAGTTGGAGTCACTTCAAAGTGTCGCTACTTCGACATTTTCATACGCACAAGACCTCATAAAGCATAATTTAGTCGTATTTCGCAACGGAGAAGGGGCTCTGCAGGTAAGTGAAATTTATATAGTACATTTATATACCATTTCGCAAGGCGAATCAGTTTTTATGATCATAGTGCTGTGTTTATGTCCATGTCAATCTTTTGTTTTTATTAACTAGCAAATTCAGACTCCCTAAAAAAGTGGAAGTATATTTGAGAAGTTTGTTTTCACGAAAACTAATATGTAAATGTCACCGGAGACAAAATAGGTAAATTTGTTAAATATCTCTTAACAGTCCAGACTGCTACAATGACTGATTATTTTTGAAAACTATTTCCTGTGTTAATAGTTATAATGAACACATATATAATTATCTTTCAGGTTTTGCCCCCACTGTTAGATGTCTTACCAGAAGCAAGACTTAATCTTATCATCTTTCATTTGAAAAATGACCAATTACAAGAGGCATATGAACTTACTAAAGAAATCGATCCAAGCACACCACAAGAGTACGTAATCAAAGGGGTTGTGAATGCTATTCTGGGTCAAGAGCACGGATCTCGTGAGCATTTAAAACAGGCTCAACAATACTTTCAACTTGTAGGAGGATCAGCAAGTGAATGTGATACGATATCCGGACGTCAGTGTATGTCTTCCTGCTTTTTTCTTCTTCGCCAGTTCGATGATGTCCTTATTTATTTAAATTCAATAAAAAGCTACTTTTACAATGATGACATATTTAATTTTAACTATGCTCAAGCGAAAGCAGCTGTAGGGGCGTACAAAGAAGCAAAAGAAGTATTCTTGCTCATTCAGTCAGAACAAATTCGCTCTGAATATACCTACTTAAGTTGGCTGGCAAGGTGTTACATAATGACTAAACAAGCTCGTTTAGCATGGGAACTCTATTTGAAAATGGAAACTTCGGCTGAATCCTTCAGTGTATTACAGTTAATAGCTAATGACTGTTACAAAATGACACAGTTTTATTACGCTGCCAAAGCATTTGATGTACTAGAGAGATTAGATCAGAATCCGGAATATTGGGAGGGTAAACGTGGAGCATGTGTCGGTGTCTTCCAACTTATAATAGATGGACAAGAACCAAAGGAAAGACTTCGAGAAGTGATTCAAATCTTACGTACTACAAACAATCCCCAAACAGAATACCTTGTACATGTCATGAAAAAATATGCAAAGGAAAACAAGATTGTTGTATAATAATGATCACAATAAATTGTTTAAAATGTAACTGATTAATACAATGCATAATAGTATGACAGATTTAAGAATTTATGATGTATATTGTTTATAACAAATTAAGAGATAGTAGCTAGCTCTAATGGTATCAGTAAACAGAAACAAATAGACGCCTAAAAACGAAATCAACTACTTCCTGGGGAAAACTACTCATGGTGATTTAAAGTGATTTTTTATTTGTGCTAGATATGTAACGAATCATTTTGTCAAACGGTTGAAAACTATAATACAAAGATTTAACAGTACAACTTGGATAACTTATTCCCTACTAGTATAACTCACGACTCTAAGGTATTCAAAACGGCAGATTTTTTAAAAAACATTTTTGCCATAGGATATGATAATGGATTAAATTTCACCCACTTATTGCACCCTATAAAGCAGACGCAAATAACATGTCCTCCCACAAATACAATACTCTAGACAATAGTTGATCACTGAGCGGTGACCGATGTCAAGTTTGTTTAGTCTTTTATAATGTTAGTGAGATTCTGTTGTTGCCAATCTCAATTTGGCCGCTAGTTTAAGTGACTGGACACAACGTAGATTATGCTTTGATGCTTGTTAGAAGTGGTCGGGAGGAAATAAAAGACCTAGGTTTTGTGTAACTTAGCACAAATCAGTAATAAGCTGCCATTTTGGGTGGAGACTGATGCTTCTCATGAGGTCCGAACAAATGCTCCTCCATACCGGCTTCACAGTCTAAAATGCTACCGATGAGTATTCTCAGACGCGACCTACCTTTTGTATAACTTAGATATTTAAAGAGATCAGTCGCTAAGTAAATTATAAATATCGTATTTATCTATTCCTTAGCATTTATAGAATTCAATTGATCTAATCCATCTAACGGCCGTTGAGTAGCAAAGACTATTGGCCCAACTTTGGAAACCTTACCCTTTTTTTAAAGAAAAAACCACCTTATAGCTAGGTGAAGTGACATAACATAGAGAGTGGCTAACTAGAGTATGGACAACAGTAGTCAATCAGTATGTACATATTACTAAATAATCGTCAAACAGTCTCAACATTTAAGAACTATTATACTATGAGATGGATCGCCTACCTATTCGTTGACTCAGTTAATGGTATAGTAGATAAATATGATTCACAAACAATGAGTTTGAAAACTGTGTTTTTAAATATATACCAATGAAAAAAAGTGCAATAGATAAGGATTAGTAAAAGAATCGATCCCATCCTTTCACAATATACCAGTTACATCTTATTCTCAATCGGCCAAGTACAAAAATACAACCTGGCACATAAATGCATTGGTGAACGTTTATACACTACATTATTACAACATGATGAATATAAGAACAGTGGTAGTATTAGTGATCATAGAAATGATTAGATATGGAGAATGTTCTGACAAGCAAGAATCCCTGGAGAGAAGGCATAACATAATTTTAAAGTCTATGATCCAAAGGAAAATAAGTAAATCCACCTGTGCCATTTCACACGTTTCTAACCAGTCGTTTTAATAATCGCGTTGTCACTAAGTCACAACGTAGAACTTGGTACATACGTGCATTAGTTTGAGTTGCCGTGCACCAAGTAGCATAAAGAGATGAAATTTTCAGACCAAACCCCAGAATAGTAGAGGCAGCAACAGTAATCATGCGGACCACAACTTAGTAATCTATATCTACCAATGTGGATAAGATTAACAGCAAATGACTTCATATACGGATGCCACATTTTGGTTTGGCTGTCCCTATTTTTTTGTCATCCTACTCCTAAGTCACTCAACATTACGCATGGAGGTCGGCGACAATAGGGCATAAACAATACATATTCTAACTACCGTAGTCAATGACGACTTATAACCTTTTCAACTGGTTTACCATCTTCTTCTCGTATTCTGTTATCTTATTCTCAATTTCCTAAAGGAAGCCAAGTACGCAATAGATTAATATTACATAAAACAAAGCAGAATATTAGACAAAAGTGCAATGAATGAAAATGACGCACACCACTTAACAAGAATACAGTAGTAGGAAAACGATAAAAATAGAATTTAGCAGAGAATTATTAAGGAAAAAACCTGCGAATGAAGATGGATATAGTTAGAGTTGCATGAAAAAAATAATTAAAACTATTTACAAAGAGTATGAGCGTTAGCTTAGAGTACCAGGAGACAAAAGTAACATATCAGTTTACATACATAGAAATGAAATAAATCATTAAACATTAGGTCAGATTTTAATCTATTTCTTCAAATGCGATCTAGCTATCTCATCAATTCTATGGAGATCCCTTAAGGAATACTGTGCACTGCCACGCGGAAGAGGCTTGCTCTATAGAATAAAAATGAAAGTAGTAAATAAATTTTGATTTAATAAATTATTGTTGTTATGCTTTAAACAAGCACTTTCAGTAATTTATGCAAAGTGTAGTAAAGTGAAAGAGTTAAAAGTGATTCAGGCAACTGAATCTAGATCGCAGAGGAGATATAATCTTTCTGGGTAAAAGTTTTAAGACGCCGAAAATCTTTGGGTATATATATAAATGCAAAAGATTACTTCAGGACTATGTTGAATCACTGCCTAATCTAACCACTGAAAGTGAAGAAAACGAGAAGACTCACCACTTCACTTATCTTTTGAATCTCATCAAGTAGGTTAGTGGCTGACGAAATATCGGCATGACAGAGAAGGAATATTTAGCTTTTTGACAATTTGTGCAACCTGTAAAGTAGGTAGTATGCTCGACTATCAACTCCACAGACTTTAGCGATTGTAGCTGGGACGCTTTTCATGAATTGTGAAGCAAGAGATCTTACTTGTAACTCCGTATCCAGTTTGGACAAGACAAATCGCTTATAGCAAGCTGAACTGTTTAAGGTGTTGACAACTACCAGAAAAACCAAGTGACAAGTGCAAGACCACCTTCAGTATAGGCCAGAAGCAATACCAGTTAAATGAATGTCGTTCGGACTGGCAAGTGTGCCTTTTACATTCAGATGACTGATAACTTAATTGATACAGAATCTTAGAAATGTGGGAAGTGTGTAGGAAAGTTGTGGTGGTGTATACACAATTAGAGAAAGACCATATAAGAGACTCAGAAACGAAGTCTGAGTTGCGTATTAACAACAAGAAATCTCCCATATTTAGGAGTTGTGTTACATTGTTGGGGGTATAAAATAGGTCAAATAAAGTGGGTTCAGTGGGCTGGACTCAGTGAGATAGCCAGAACCAACTAAACTAAGGAAACCAGCAGGCCTACAATTTGATGGGTGGGAGTGGCAAGTATGGTGGATTTCACACGTAAGGTTTCATATCAGTAGTACATGGCAGACGACGATGGAAGCTGAATGAGAGCAAGAAGCTAGGTGTATTTGGAAAACATACAGAAGACAAGAGAAGAGAAAACTGCGGAAAACCAACCTGGATTGAACATATGCAAAGTGTAAATAAATGATCAAATGCAATATATGCGTTAATTACAACTATATGTAATTTCACTAAATAAAGAATCCCTTCTGTTGAGCAAGTTATTACCATTTCACTGTGTAGCTTGTAGGTATTTAGAGTACTTCAAAATATAGTTCAATTTACAAATCATTGGGAGACATCTTTTGGTAGCAAGCAAGGATGTAATAAAATGCAAAACACTTCAGTTAACACTTAATGAACAACAATTGTTATTTAGGAAAGATACATTATTACTAACTTGAGAAGGATCAGGTTTCCATCCAATAAAAAATAACAATTTATAAGTTGCCGGAATACAACGTTCAGTTTCATTGTCTACACGGGGGACACTGAATTTTTCTATACAAAAGATAATGGTTTAAAGGTACTAACTAGTAAATTTTGTATAGGGTTTAAAAAAAAGATACATAGAAATATGGATATGTATACATCTAAGTCATCATGTTTCATGTAAACTTGCCATTATTCTTTGGCGAAATCTAGAGTGCGCACTAGTGAGGAACCCCATACTAGGGTGAAACAGATGTCTAGTGCTCCCTGGTTTTTAATGGTACCCAACTAACATTAATTTATGACGAATACAAACAACAATGCTTAATACCTATCTCCACAAAACCACCTCAATTCAATACCAAATGAAGATCGGTGATAGGAAATCAATGAACAATAGAGTAATACAACTTTCAAAATCATGAGTGAAAATAATGAATGAATGAGTATGTACCACTGTCATACCAACTACTGTTCATAGCTGCATTATACACTTGGCATTTATGAAGTCTCTACCTCATCTCTTTCTGTATGATTACAACTAGGGAACTGTAACAAACTGTGATAGTTCAGTAATAATAGGCTAATCATGATTATTTAGATAGATTTATATATCAAGCTCACATCGAACTTAAATGCCTTTTGATAAAAATTAATGCATCTACTTTCTTATGACTAATTATGTTTATTTATTCATGTGCTGTTTTATATGTTTGATTGTTTGTGTACCTGCTTCTGTCTGTCTAACCACATTGTTCCAGGAGACCATAGTGATTTGACTACCACATTCATGTCGTGTAATTTAGTCTTTCTTATTTTAACTTCTTATGCTGACGAACATTTAAGACTATACATTCATAATGGATACCCACTAAGTACATTTGGAGACTTAGTGACACTCGTGGACTCATTCATTTCTATAGAATTACAAGCTAGAATGTATCAGGTAACTGGTACAATTCCAAGCTTTTACGTTTAATGTACTTGCTAGCTGTTTTGTAGATATTCAATTCAATTGATGTATAGTTTCATGATATTCTAAGTGTATCTGTGAGACTGTTTAGTTTGTTATTATTACTCATTCACAGTGTATCTATTATACTACTTATGTTGTGTGTGCTATGAAAGTTTTAGTTACATAGTTGTTTTGGACAAACTCTAGTAATAAGAACATTACAATTATAAACATATGAAATGTATAACATTAATATTACCATTGTAAATTGCTGAAGCTGCAATTAGAACATCACGATTCAATCGTAAAGGTCTATGCACAGTAGCATTGGATTCTCCCATAAATCGTAAATCATTCATTAATGCAAACATATTTGGATAATGAATTACAATTTCATCTACATCCTGAAAAGGAAAAATAATAAGTAACCAAGTATAATAAAAATGAAGAATGATTGATTAATGAAGTCAGAGATCATTATATTGTCGCTCATAGAAGAATAAAGGATTTTCAGTGAGGAGAATCTTATCGACAATGTCATTTGCTTTAGTTGTGCAATCGTAAATTCAGTAGATTTTATCAGAAGTATTGGCTTATCATAAAACAAGAGTACTACATCGTTTATACTTAACATAATCAAAGTTTGATTTTAGCTGGCAATGGGAATACAGGGCAAGGGCTTTGTTTAATTTTGAACTTCCAAACTGGATATTTCTGCATCAAAGTGTTGATATTCACATTAGGACTTGCACTCAGTTTAAAATAGGATGAAACGCCCCTCCTAGATTCCAATTACTAGTCACGATCTAACTTTAACTTCTGAACTACGGCTGTATCGACGTAATCCGCTAAGAATGCATATAAAACAACAAAGACACGCCAATTTTAGTCTATAACAACGACGAGGAGATACAAGTATTTAAAGATAATATTTTCCACATAATTGTCAAAACAAAGTGAAGAGAGGATGGGATAATTTAATATTTGGCCTACCGAAAAGATACATGAAATGTAGTTTACTTTGAATTTTAGTACCTCCAATCAACTACATTAAAATATTGGTCAAACCATTAGCAGAACAGTAAAAGCTTGTAGCACTGGTAAACTTGAAGAGCTAATGGTGAGTCAAAATATGCTAAACAGATAGTAGGTATCTATACCAGTCCATAAAGAAATGTAGTAAAGTTCAGGAGGGAAAACTGAAAGAACCTACGGCTAACAAGAAACCTAGTTTCCTCCAACTCCAAATTAAAGGTGACGACACTGTGACAATCAACCGAAGACTGGAAACATCACTAGGCAGAACGCATCCTTAAGCCAAAGTGGTCGTCACGTACAAAATAATATGCTGTTTATCACAATCAAAGGTACTCCATTCATGTTACGCCAAATGTATCTATAAATTTACATGTATTTGCAGTTACATCGAAAGAACAGAAAGATGGACCTACATTCGATTCCAAAACATATTCTAAAGAATATCCTATTGAAAGGTTCAAAAACCATCTCAAAACATCCCCTTGACACATGGAACATGAGTGATACTTTAAAATCCTCCAAGGTAATTAGAAAACAACCAAGTTCAACTATTTTCAAATTCACCGAAGTCATATTCATCAATTACTTACAACCAGACCTTTGTATTAAAAAGAATCAGTGTTTAGTCTATTTCCCCCATAATGGTATTAACTTTATTCGATTACATTATTTAGTTTTTTTTCTTTAAAATGTTTCGCCTCTTTAAATTTAGTCATCTTTAAATTCTGCAATATCATATTCGGGATTGAATGATCACGAGTCACCATTCACTTGTATTCAGCCTTCTATTATGTAACAATTTAAAGTCTTTTACTCCAAAACTTATTGACCTTTTTCTGTTATTCTAGAATTTTCACTTACTAAGTATATTTAATTGCAATAGTTACTATTCAGTCCTATAAACTTTACTTCCATCTTCTATTCACTATGATAATATCACAAGTGTACTTCTGAATAATTTCACTTTATAAGTACGTTAAATTTCTGCTTTGTAATTTCGATTTTAAAATATTACAGGTTTTAAATTGCAGCTAATGAGAACCGAACTAATCAAAATAAATTTATATTATTCTGATCAAATGTTTGTTCTTTCTCTCTTCAAGTTTCTTAAAGTAAATAAATGCATAAAGTGGTGAACTAAAAGCTTTC
Organism: Schistosoma mekongi; assembly: GCA_034768735.1. NCBI lineage: Eukaryota > Metazoa > Platyhelminthes > Trematoda > Strigeidida > Schistosomatidae > Schistosoma > Schistosoma mekongi. The sequence continues at coordinate 80,913,631 of CM068306.1, read as the reverse complement.
AAGTATCACTAATAAGTTGCATTGCTAATAAAACTGCGCAGTGCGAACACGAAGACAGTAATTAATATCGACAGGTAATTCTCAGAGTGATGGTCAGTGGTCGTGAGCAGTGGAGTTTGATCATATCGGGAATGATGCAATTAGTTACTCGCTAACCGATATAGACGTTTGTGCAACACCACGAATTTCCCGAAAGTTGGAAATGAAAATCACTCGATATTGAATTAATAGTCTGAGGATTAAGCAGTCGCCATGAAGCATGACAGTACTGCTCCAATGCTACGTGGAATCATGGTACATACCTTCTGAAAAACCCAATACTGAGACAAAATAGCTATGAAATACTTCCTAGTTTTCAGCGGTTACTTAACGATAAACACTAAACAATGTAGAACTACAAAACAAGAACAATTTTCAGAAGAATAACACAGTAATAAATCTACCAATGTGATTAAATTGAATCCAGCGCATTGTAATAAATCCGCCATATCTACACTATCAACAAATGGACTAATATGACATGAAATACCACCTAATCTTTCTAATTCAGCCAACTGTAATGAAACGCGTAATTCATATAGTGTGTCCATTGCTGGCATTACACCCAATAAACATCCATCATTACGTAAACATGTCAATATCTAGAAATTTTGGTATTGTAAAGAGAAAAAAGAGATCATGATGAGAATATTAAGTAAAAGACTAAAAAATAAATTAATCCAGTTAAACTTACTGTGTGTACATTTATAAAGACTTGGTTATCCAGCATGCCAGCAAGCTATTTGACCACACAGGGTGCAGTATCTAAATTATGATCCGAGGAAATATTAGGTATGTTAAAATTACTTGACAACATACAGGATACCAAAACCGGTATGATTAGGATTTACTGACAAATTCTACTGAATATGCTTTGTCTACCTGGCTTTCTTATTTTATGTAAGTGTATTTTGTGCTAAGGAGGCCTCTTTTTATGGAACTTTTCCTTCTTTATTTAGTATTTCATATCAACATTTCCTGATCCTTGTTCCCTACTATATTTAGTCTGCTTTCTAACTGGTTACTTACTTATTGTCGAACATTGTGAGACCAAGCTAGCCTTTATATTCAGTTCGTATTAAGCCTCAGTCTAATTGCCTTTCTCATTTAGAATGCTAATCTTGGATGTCTACCGCTTCTCGTTATATTCTCCGGATCAGTTTAGATTCTATTTGTTTGATGTAATTGTTTAATTGGAAGCATCATAATCAAATGTATTAATTATTTCTTCTAATCATATCTACTTATTATAGTAGTGCGCTTTCTAAGAACCCACTTCTACTTTTGTCTTTGGATTTACTGTACCGAATCTCAATTTTCTTTTCATCTAAATCGTCACTTCTACCTGTCGCCGAACGTATTTAACAGATGCCATTGATTACAATGATTATCAAATAATAATACACAATACATAACATATAGTCTAGGATCTAGCTTCACTCAAACAGTTTCGCATTCAATGTTACATTTACTGATTACTACTATTAAAATGAGAGATAAAATCGAATACTCCATTAGTAGTAACGGAACGAATGGCATATTAAATCACTAGTGTTAAAGAAAGTTGAGAATATTCACTATAGAAATCAAGTTTATTGGTTAGATGACAAGAGTGCTTTTTGTATAGCACAGGAATCTGTTAAACCATAGTCATAAGAATTAAAAACTAATACGACTGCTAAAACTACCACTCACTACTCTGTCATGAACCAAGATATTCTCATTTTCAAAGTTTATTTGAATGGAATGAATTAGTGATAGAAACGAATATGGTATCCATTCGAATTAATTGTCTGGTACAATTCATTTACAAAGCACAGAATTCACGCTGAGATGATATTATAAGGCTTTAAGTTACACTTTATATATGTGGCTGGTGATATAATCTGGCTAACTAGACCGGAAGTGAGGTGGGGTTGGAATTTCCGACTTCGTGAATGAAAGTCGGAAACTTTAGTGACCAATTAACTAATCGAAAAATTTGATTTCTATGAAACGATAAATGATGTCTGATATCATGAATGATACAAATGCAGTGATGAGAAAACAATCAAACGAAAAAGTCAGAGAATGTGTGTAAAAGCATAGTATGGAAACGAGACTGAGTAATACTTAAAATGAACGCGACGAACTTCTTAACTTGATGTTAACCAATCAGAAGTTTATCAAAAATTAAAAAAAGAGTCATCCGTAAACCGAGAAAAAAGTGATACATATATTTTTCCACATGAACGTTAAAGCAACAGTAATCTTGATCTACATTCCCATAGTGTTCTCGATTAGGGCTGTGATAGGATTGATTTATATTGTCAATGCTAAGTTATGGAAGTTCGATGACTTAGTGGTGGAAGGTTTGCGTTGTTCCGGACATTCTTAGTGCTTACTTCAAGTACGAGTATGTTGACCATTCCAGAAATATAAATTCTCTAGCATTCTTGGAACTTCCTTAATCCTGAACTCTGACATTATTCTAGTCAAATTGGTGTCCATAGTTATCTGTATGCATTGATATAAGTAACAGTATTTAATGTCTTCTCACTGTTAACTTCTACTCGTATATGCGATAGTACAGACGGCCTCCAGTTTGTCTAATAAAATGCTTCATGGAATCGACGCAACTTATGGATAACGCTGCATTTACTTTCTTTTGCCATTGCGTCTTCAGATCCATATAAAATAGAATGAGTTGGTAGTATTGGTTCAGGAGCGTCAGTGATTAATTGAGACGGTTCAAAATTAGAATGGCTGTGAATTCTGGAAAGTTTTTAACATATGTGGTAAAATGATCTGGTTTCTCGTTTTAGAGGATGATTTGGTGACGGTTATGATGAAGTTACGCGGGTAACTACCTTTCATAAAATGGATATGAGGTGGGTTTCTTCAACGTTTTGCAGAACGAGGGTGGAATAATGAGTTTTAGGTTCTCACCATCATTTCAGAGTTGATTTGTGTTACAAACAATCTACACAGAAGGAAATCAACATTTCTTACGCCATTTTTGTTCTATGATGACAAACAGATCGCCTTTCATAATTATTGTGAACGTTTTGGTCACTATACAAAGGTATTTCTGTAGCGCATTTCATGGAACAGAGGATAAAATTTAAGCATTTCTGAATGTTACGTAAAGCTCAAAAGTCATTTCCTTAATTTCGACCGGATCGCTTCTATATTCTACTGTTTCTAAAATACGTATTAAAATTTAAATTACTTACCTGTTTTAATAAATCTGGTAGATCGTTTATCCAATGGAGGCTTTCAAATATCAAGATTGAAAAGAGGAAAACAATAATCCCTTCAGAAATTTATAAAAATAAACAAATATACACGGTTTATCAATAAAAAGTGTGCAATATATGAAATCAAGTTCCATGATATCGCAATCACGATTTGCGGATCACTGTACAACAGTTACTATACCTACACACACACACACGATCGATCAGCCATAAACAACGTAAAGCGTGGCAACTATGTGCGTTGGCTCAGGTTACCAACACTACTTTAGCACAACGTAATCAAATTTACGTAATAGGATCCGGAAAGTAGTTCAATAGAGGAGTAGAACAAAGGTGTTTACAAAAGAATAATGGAATTGAATGAACTAGAAAAAGATAAAGAGTGAATACACTTACACCACTGTGACTGATTCTCCACTGTCACAATGTCTCTAGCGATTGGACACGAATATCATATGGACTCAAACCAAGCAGTCTGTATTTACCAAAATAACACAGACCAAAAGCAAGCGAACTCGTGAACTAATGCAACGTTTCGGTTCGGCTGCCACTAGTTTTATTCAATCTTACCCCTTCGTCGGCCAGCATTCTGTGACGAGGTAGACGGTGGTTTAGCACACGTAGTGAATATACTAACCCCTCCAGTTGATAGATGTTTAAACTTCATCAGCCGATTTGCCATTTCTGCCTAGTACTTAGCATAACCTCACCACTCTCTGCCCTGTCATCCAACGATTCTCAAGAGATGATTGAAAACAAGTAATCCACATATGCCATCTACTATTTACAGCAAATGTTTCGCAGGCAAATTATATCCTAAAAATTGCAAATTAACAGTATGGGGCCTAGCTACAGTCAGAACGCGAAGAACCTGTCATAAATTATATCCGTTTCTATAGCACGAGTCTATATATAATTTAAATATGTTTGAATATTTCCGTTGATTTGATATGGACTGAAGTTGATCAGTCTTTATTGCCATTTGTACATCCTGAGTGAATTGTGGCTGGCAAGTGAAATCTAGGACGCGCGTATGCACATCCAGATGACGAGTCTCAAATAGAACAAAAAGCGCATCCTGGATCCCACTTGTCAATATAACCCAACCTAAGTCACACAAGCCTATATAGTCAGTAGAACGTATAGTAAAGAGGAGGGAGAACAATTACACCGTACGGTGATGGGAAATATATCAGGATGAGGCGATGGAGATTAACAATGTCACAGATCAATTTTCGCCAAGTATTAAGCAAAGCACCTCAATATTGATCACTTGGTCATTTTAGAGTGAACCAGTGGTGCTTTGAAGACATATGATAAAAGATCTGGAACTTACTAATATTTACTTTTATCGATTACATCTTAGGTTAATGTAAGGGAGCCTACTGTGCAACATACTCATCGTTCGGTTGACGGATGGATATCTTGCCCATGCCGAAAGTGATATAGGTTGACAAACGCCAAACAAACTTTCTAAATCCATGCCTAGATTCCGTCGAACACTGACTCTCTAAATCTGATGAGACCTCCGACATAAGTAGACATGCAAAACTATATTTTTTCCTAGAATAGGAAAAATGTAAACAACGTCTACACACAATTATAATAAAACAAAAGAATATTTAAGTTGGATTGTGACTGGCAAGTGGAATCCAGTGAATCCACTTGCCAGTCACAATCCAACTTAAATATTAAATTTGTGTAATAACGCTATATCGAGGCAATCCGCTCAGGATGCACATATGGCAACAGAGACTGACCAGTTTCAATCCATTAAAAATCAACAGGAAAATACAAGCTTATCCTAATTACATAAAAACAAAAGAAGTTTTTGTGAAATGCTTATTTGGTGTTCCCTAAGTACGGTAGTTTATTTGTGAAGCTTTCACTGCTGTGGGCATTATCATTATCCAAAATTAGAAATGTAAACCAATCGATATCAACCTAATGGTCGCAAGGTTGAGTGTTCGTCGTGAGACAATAATATAATAGGTTCGGTCCGTCGTATAGTCATGGATTAGAACTGTTGAGGAGTTCCATACCACGAAGAAACGGCTATCCAGTGTTTATTGGTTTACAGTATATATATATAGCCGCAATTGAAACCCACCATATGAATAAAAGCCCATTATGTCGATACCGATCCTTTCACTAGAACTTAAAACTATAACCAATAACCCTAAACGCCGAAGTATTGTGTGCTATGATAATACTCCTCAGTGGCGACTGATAGATATTTCATCTGACGAAAAAGATATATTAACTTTGTTATAAAACGAAAACGCTTACAGCTAAGTAGTATATCATCAGAAGAAAAAGACAATTTACCTCATAGAGCTTATAACTAAATCTAGAGTGTTTGGTCGAAAAGGTAAACGGTGTTCACGGCAATTTATGTTATGAGTAAGGACTTCGGGAGACGATTTAATCTGTTTCTGAAAAACGATAAAAATGGATTTTTTAGAAAACTTTAAAATAAGCATATGAAATCCTGATATTCAGGAAATAAATTATTATTATCCTTTACAACAATAAGAACCATAGTCAAACTACAATTCATTAAACTAGAAGATAAGTGAATTTGTAGAAACAAAACATGATTTCGTTGTAATCAGTTTTGAATAAATGTCAGTGAGGCAATTTATTAAGCATTAACTACACTGAACAACTGTCAAACTTCTTTCGGTGTAATTTTCAAATATAGTGGTATTCTTAGGATGTAATGTGTAGCCACATTTTTGGGATTTCGAATGATCATTTACAAATTGCTTACCTACTGCGTCAGTAGTGTAACAAATTGATGTATGAAGAGATGGGTACTGGGTCTCAGTTTTAATTTTCCTAAAATCCACCAACTAGATACAGATTTGTGTACACGGCTTCAAACCACACCCCAAATATGAGGGCCAGTAATAATATTCGATCGCTGAAACCAACATAGGTGGGGCTGGACTCGAACTATGGGTTAGGAACCGACAGTCTAACGCCCTAACGGCTACTGCATTAAGCTACTAACGACCATGTTGATTTGGTTCTTTAAACCGATCTTACTGTTAGCAGAATCTTATCGCTTAACTTCTACTGATCATTGTCCCTCGAATATAGCAGAAACCTTGACGTGGTGGTTGGGTTTGCACAGTATAAACAGTACTAAATATAATCAAATGTGTTTCTAGATTTCCACTGTGAAACACTGTCTAAAATGTAATCAACACTGAAATATATTCATTTTGGATTACAATAAACTAACGAACAAAATAAATACACCCTAAAAATAAGTCAGTTATTAATGGCTGGAAATAAACTCACGACTAACAAAACATATACATACTAAAACCTCGGATGAACTGTCTAGTTGGCAAAATGCCCCGATAGTATCTGATTTGATAAACTGAGATAAATGCCCTCGACCACAACCAATATCCAAAGCAATATCGAATTTTCTGTGATACGAGAAAAAGAAAATAGTAAAAGTGATAGGCTTCATTTCATTTCAAGTTTACAATATTGTTAGATCAAGACATTAGTTTTTCGAGAAAGGGATAAATTCTAAGTAATACGAAATAGTTGAGCGATTCACGTACTTATTAAAGAGGTTATATAAAAGGTGATTCGTAATTAACAATAATTTCCACAGAAAACTTCTTAGACATACATGCATAATTTCGTTTCATGCACTCCAAATTCGGAAAATAATTAAAATTAATACTGCGTACTACTGATTAAAGGTGTAATCACTAAGTAGTTAAGTAGTATTTGATGAATACGCATTATAACACATAATATATTCCACATTGCCGTATCACCTTATCCATAAAATTACAAAACCTGGCTTCTAAGTTGTCATGTATTAACTCAACACACTCACCAAGTACATATTCATGTACTTGGCTTCGACTTAGGCTGTGTGGAAGCAAGCAATACAGCTTTGGTTTCCCAAGTGAAGTGAGTGAAGCAAGCTTCAAACTTATGACTTAGTGGCTGAAGGTGGTTGAATAGCAGCTTTTTGTATAGGATATTAAGATTCCAAACGTCAGAAACATATTTTATGCATCTAAAAACTACTATGCGGAATGTATTAAATATCCAACGAAATGGCGTTTCAGGCATAAGCCTAGTGTAAATGTCGTTACTATGACTATGGTGATGCAACTCATTTAGCAATTATACAGGCTTATGTATTTGACTTCGAGCAAGTGTATATATGAGGGTTAATGACTATTCGGTAATTCACATTGAAGTAAGTTGGGGAACTCCAACCTGTGATCCATTAGTTAAAGTCAAATTTGGCTTTGTCTCATATTTATTTACAGTGATATGGCATAATAGCTTTAACTATAGACAATTCTGTATTAAGGAGTGAAAACTAATGTTGTTTAATAAAAACCTATCAACCTAAGTAACGATATTATTTTGATAATTCATTCGTCTTTAATTCTATCGACCTTTCGATTCCTTTACAACACTAAGTTTAGGTTCCTTGTTACCCAGTAGTGGTCAATGTCCTGTTACCTTATTCTAGAGGTCGATCATACAGTAATGTGTCCACTAGTGAGTGACTCGATATAGTGATGCATTATGCTGTGATAATAGATGAGGGTTTTAATTACCAAGTCGAACTTTAATCCGTCAGAATTGAAGGTACATGTTATTGATAAGTTCCAACTAGCACAAAGCGCAGATCTAGGGCTTTCTATCGACTTTTGCAATCAGTCGGCATTACACTACGGAATTCTGGAATTTGGGCTTTAGATAGGTACGACGAATTTTTTCAAGAACGTTTGATTTCATAATAGGACAGGTGTTATGTTTCTAAGGTATAACGACCCAAATACTTCTATTGCTTAGTACTCTTAGACACCGAACACTTGACAAGATCCCAAATCAGAACACGTTTGAACAGGAACAAATTATATTCCAATAACAAGGGTAGACAGAAGTAGGAATCGTTAGTTAGACAAACGTTAATGTATTTATAGTATTTACATAAGAAGCTTCCAGAATCTTCTGCAACAATCCACTAGAGCTGATTGGTTTAGAAGTAGCCAATCAGCGTGCGCCATCACGATCATGCACTGAGCATGCTTTAATCCGGTCTATATCCCACTAACACCTCCCCCTTGAGCAGATTCGTAGGATCTAGTGTTAGGATTCACCTGCAGCCGTTGTACTGGTTTGTGCTTACGATTTGTCCATCTTCTAGGTAATAAGGAAGTGGTATCATCCTTCGTTTGCACAGCGACTGTCCTGTCTGTTTCAGGTATGTTGATCTCAAAGGTGTCTAGCAGAACATCGAGAGGTAGTCTATACCGCGTCTCGTTGTTGGCGATGCAGGTTGGTTTCAGTTGGTTCGCATGACGCACCCAGACTTCTGAGCCAACAGACACCTCGTACACCACATTTCCTTTCTTTTGCACGATCCGACCAGCCGTCCAGGTAGGATGTTTGCCTCGATAGTCCATAGCAAGTACCCTTTGACCCACAGTGAACAATCGTTTTTGCGCCCCATGCCGACGATTGAACTGTTTCTCCATATTTACGTTTCGTTTAGGCTCAAGAGCTGGCGTCGGACGGATGCTATCGAAATGTGTCCGTATTTTTCTGCCCAGTAATGCTTCCGCTGGAGACCCCGTTAGTTGTCTGAGGGTTCGGTGTGGAACGGTAGATAAGCAAGAACCTCTCTAAGATCTCTTCGGTTGTCCCCTCCCCTCTTGATTTTTTCAGAGCATCTTTAAATGTACCAACAAAGCGTTCTACTTGGCCATTTGATTGAGGGTGGAATGGAGGTGTTCGGATGTGATTGATTCCGTTCTGGCAACAAAAGTCTGAGAAGATAGCAGACGTAAACTGTGTTCCGTTGTCGCTGACTATTTGTTCTGGAACCCCGAAACGACTGAATAATTGACGTAATTTTCTGACTGTGCAGCTTGCGGTTGGATGCTCCATGAGGAAAATTTCTGGCCACTTGCTGTAAGCATCAACTATCAGAAGGTAAGTTTGTCCATGAAGTGGACCAGCAAAGTCCAAATGTATACGCTGCCACGGTGAGTGTGGTATTGGCCATGATTGCAACTCTGCTTTCCTCGGTGCTTTTGTTGCTAATGCACATTTAGTACACGAACGGGATAGCAGCTCAAGCTGAGTGTCTAATTGCGGCCAGTAAACATAACTTCGTGCTAGCGCTTTCATGCGATTTATTCCGGGATGTCCTGCGTGCAGCTGTTCGAGCACTGCTGGTTGTAGCTTCTTCGGAATTATGACGCGTTCGGCGAACAGAAGGCAGTCGTCAATGATTGAGAGAGACAGCCTGCGCTGGTAAAACTGCTGAAGCTCCGTAGAGTCGGTCTTCGAGGGCCACCCTTCTAGGTGGAACTTTCTAACTTCTTGTAGAACTGGGTCTCGAAGAGTCTCTTCTCTGATTTCATCTGACGACACTGGAGTGTTTCTAATGGCATCCGCTACTACACTCCGTATTTCTGGGTCAACTGATAAGGAGGAAATGATCATGTCCTCCGGTCCAGGGTGTTGAACTCCAACTAGTCGTGAGAGGGCATCGGCCTGACCAATAGTATTTGTTGACTGATACTTGATGTTGAAGTCATAGCTCAGAAGCATTGTTGCCCAGCGCTGTAGTCTATTAGCCGTATAAACAGGGATTCCTTTTTTAGAACGGAAGATTGCAATCAATGGTTTGTGATCTGTCAGAAGAGTAAACTTACGGCCATACAGCATTTTATGAAATCTTTTAACAGCGAAAACGATTGCAAGAGCTTCCTTTTCAATTTGACTGTAGTTTCGCTCGGCTGGGGTGAGTGATCTAGCAGCATGAGCAATTGTCTTTTCTGATTTGTCTGGAAACACGTGGGATATCACTGCTCCGACTCCATGACTAGAGGCATCAGATGCAACAACAATTCCCAAGCTGGGATCGAAGTGTGTTAACAGAAGCTTCGAGCTGAGCATTGACTTGACTTTGTCGAACGATGCTTGACATTCTCCTGACCACTGCCAAGGTTTATCTTTTGTTAGTAATTCATTAAGAGGACCTCTCACTCGATGCATTTCAGGCAAAAATGTGCTGTAATGACTAACTAATCCCAAGAAGGATCTTAATGAAGGAACGTCAGTTGGTACAGGCATTTTCTGAATGGCTTCTATATTGGCAGGGTCTGGTCGGCGACCGTTCTTATCTAGGATGAAACCAAGCTATTTGATCGAATGCATGAAGAAGATACACTTTTCTTCACGTAGGTGAAAACCGTACTCCAACACTCGGTTAAGAACTTGATGTAGTCGATCAGAAAGTTCACTGTGAGTGGAACCCATAACTATGATATCATCTAGATAAGCTGCTGTACCAGGTATACCTGTTAGCATCGTATCCATTATTTGCTGAAAGATAGCAGGTGCTGTCTTGATGCCAAATGGTAGGCGAGTGTATTGAAATAACCCTCGATGAGTTTTGATAGTCAGAAGCTCTCTACTATCATCATCTACTTCTACTTGCAGATAGACATCGGAGAAGTCTATTTTCGCGAAACATGTACCACCATTTAGCTTAGCAAACAAGTCTTCAGGAACTGGTAACGGGTATTGATATACGTCCAATGCATCATTTAAACCGGTTGAGAAATCAGCACATATGCGTAGTGTTCCATTGGACTTTCTAATCACTACGATCGGCGCTGCCCATGCAGAGTAATTGACCGGTTGGATTACTCCAGCTTGCTGCAAACGATTAAGTTCCTGATCAACTAATTCAAGAGCAGCATATGGTACAGGACGTCTCGGACGAAAAATGGGTTTAGCATCTGGTTTCACGGGTAGATGAACTTTCATTTTGGTGCAGTGACCAAGGGTATTTTGAAAAACAGGAGCGAATTGTCTCTTCAGCTTTTCAAGTAACTTTTCACCTGTCTGTTTTGCACGTATAGGAGCGTCTAATCCTGGACACGACACGCTGCAAACACTGTTGATGGGTATATCCATTATTCCAAGTTTCTCTAGCATATCCAGACCAAGGAGATCAAGGTATGGTCGTTCTGTAAGATAGCATATTCCTTTACAGCTATTTCCGTTGAAGGAAAATTCACACTGTAATTCGCCAACCAGTTGCAGAACTCCTCCTGAAGCGTTTTTAGCAATTTTCTTAGATGGCTTTATTGGCGGTTTCCCAAGCAGGTTATATGTTTCTCTAGACACTAGGGTGATATCGGATGCTGTGTCAATTTGAAGACGAGCTGGTATGCCGTTAATCTGAATAGTAACATACTTTCTCTGAATGTCATAGTCTGTTTGAAAGGCTGCTACCAGAGAAAGTGATTGAGATTCGGCTGACTTCACCATGTGTCGAGGACGTCTATGTTTCTTCTTGGGCTGAGACGTACGATTCGGTGGGCAATGATCTTCTTTATGACCACATTTATTGCACTTCTGACATTTATGCTTCTTAAATGGGCAGAATCGCACATAGTGCCAATCACCACATAACCAACATGCAGTCGTTGGTTTGTTACCACTTGTTCTCGGTTTTTGAGCTTTTAACCTAGTAATAGCGTTGACACTACTGCAGGTTAAATTAGGATTTACCTGTTCAATTAACTGATTGTCGTGTCTGATGTTTTGTAGCCGCTTACACTCATCTGTCAATGTTCTGAGTGTGATGTTTGGATCTTGATCCAGTCGAGTTAAGAGTCTAGTTCTAATCTCAGCATCTTGAGGTGATTGAAGTGCTTTGATGAATATAAGGCATTTAAATTGGTCTTCTGTCAACGAGCGTAACTTGAACCGTTCACACTCTCTGTTGACGATGTCTGCTAGAGCACCGTATTCATCAGTTTCGCGTTTCACCAAATTAAGACACTGATAACGAATACTAAACAATGAAGATGATTCGCCGAATATTTCTGATAATTGAGCTACCGTCTTATCAAAGCTGAGCTCTCGAGGTAACTTTGGTAATATATGATCAGCATAGCGTGCATGCTCATTACTTCCCAGCTTACGCATCAGCAATCGAGTTTTCCATGCATCATCTTGTTTACAGAATTCTATTCTGAATGTGTCTTCCCAACGTTTGAACCACATTAGGAAGGTATTTCCACTATCGGGGTCATAATAGAATTCTGGTATGCTGCTGGCAACTGCATCACAAGAAGTACTTGAAAAAGCGTGTGAACTTGAACAATGGATGTTCAGCTGTTGCGTAAGGGTTTCTAACAACCGCATTTGTGCATCGAGTTGTGCTTGCTGTTGTTGTAGTATTCGATTGAGCTGGTCATCTGATATCGGCATTTTGAATGTGTTTTCCTTTTTCCCCGTCGCCACTGTTATGTTTCTAAGGTATAACGACCCAAATACTTCTATTGCTTAGTATTCTTAGACACCGAACACTTGACAAGATCCCAAATCAGAACACGTTTGAACAGGAACAAATTATATCCCAATAACAAGGGTAGACAGAAGTAGGAATCGTTAGTTAGACAAACGTTAATGTATTTATAGTATTTACATAAGAAGCTTCCAGAATCTTCTGCAACAATCCACTAGAGCTGATTGGTTTAGAAGTAGCCAATCAGCGTGCGCCATCACGATCATGCACTGAGCATGCTTTAATCCGGTCTATATCCCACTAACAACAGGACACCCAATTTTTCGAATTTCTACTTGACAATTTGACATATTTTTCTTACAGTCAGGATAAAACTTCAAATGCTCACTCAATAACTCAGAATAGCTTCAGAGTGCTTTTAAATCATCATCCGGAGAAACGACTTATACGTCAAAGCATTTGGCTCGCAACTGGTAGACCACATTTATTGCACTTCTGACATTTATGCTTCTTAAATGGGCAGAATCGCACATAGTGCCAATCACCACATAACCAACATGCAGTCGTTGGTTTGTTACCACTTGTTCTCGGTTTTTGAGCTTTTAACCTAGTAATAGCGTTGACACTACTGCAGGTTAAATTAGGATTTACCTGTTCAATTAACTGATTGTCGTGTCTGATGTTTTGTAGCCGCTTACACTCATCTGTCAATGTTCTGAGTGTGATGTTTGGATCTTGATCCAGTCGAGTTAAGAGTCTAGTTCTAATCTCAGCATCTTGAGGTGATTGAAGTGCTTTGATGAATATAAGGCATTTAAATTGGTCTTCTGTCAACGAGCGTAACTTGAACCGTTCACACTCTCTGTTGACGATGTCTGCTAGAGCACCGTATTCATCAGTTTCGCGTTTCACCAAATTAAGACACTGATAACGAATACTAAACAATGAAGATGATTCGCCGAATATTTCTGATAATTGAGCTACCGTCTTATCAAAGCTGAGCTCTCGAGGTAACTTTGGTAATATATGATCAGCATAGCGTGCATGCTCATTACTTCCCAGCTTACGCATCAGCAATCGAGTTTTCCATGCATCATCTTGTTTACAGAATTCTATTCTGAATGTGTCTTCCCAACGTTTGAACCACATTAGGAAGGTATTTCCACTATCGGGGTCATAATAGAATTCTGGTATGCTGCTGGCAACTGCATCACAAGAAGTACTTGAAAAAGCGTGTGAACTTGAACAATGGATGTTCAGCTGTTGCGTAAGGGTTTCTAACAACCGCATTTGTGCATCGAGTTGTGCTTGCTGTTGTTGTAGTATTCGATTGAGCTGGTCATCTGATATCGGCATTTTGAATGTGTTTTCCTTTTTCCCCGTCGCCACTGTTATGTTTCTAAGGTATAACGACCCAAATACTTCTATTGCTTAGTATTCTTAGACACCGAACACTTGACAAGATCCCAAATCAGAACACGTTTGAACAGGAACAAATTATATCCCAATAACAAGGGTAGACAGAAGTAGGAATCGTTAGTTAGACAAACGTTAATGTATTTATAGTATTTACATAAGAAGCTTCCAGAATCTTCTGCAACAATCCACTAGAGCTGATTGGTTTAGAAGTAGCCAATCAGCGTGCGCCATCACGATCATGCACTGAGCATGCTTTAATCCGGTCTATATCCCACTAACAACAGGACACCCAATTTTTCGAATTTCTACTTGACAATTTGACATATTTTTCTTACAGTCAGGATAAAACTTCAAATGCTCACTCAATAACTCAGAATAGCTTCAGAGTGCTTTTAAATCATCATCCGGAGAAACGACTTATACGTCAAAGCATTTGGCTCGCAACTGGTAGACCACATGTTCGAGACTGCCAAACCTAATTCAGTTTTGGTAATTGAGTACTATTGCTGGCTTACACAACTGAAGTGTAGCTTAAAAAAACTAAGTACTTAAGTAATTGCTTCTTACAAAAATACACTCCATCCGATAATTAGTACTAAATAAATTGAAATTTTACTCGTTTGTGGAAACGGGTTTCGTCTCGAGCATTACAAATTAACATTAATTTATACAAGAGGGGCAATAACCTGAGAAAAAATGCAGTCAACAGGATATTCAAGGTTAATCTATACTAACAAACAAACCTAAGTTACACAACATAGTTTAAAAGTAATACAGAAATAACTGTCTAGAATAGCCTTTAGAATAAAATATAAAACTGGGGTAAAAAAGATTTTTAATATGGACAAAGTTAAAACAAACCTTAAAATGTCATTTAATCGATCAGCTAATCGATCAGCAACTTCTTCACGTATATAGTCATATATATGAGAATCTTCAATGAGGGCTGATCGTGAGCGTTGTTTTTCTTTAACAGACTGATCAAATATTAGCTTCTGCGCCGTAAAATGTCTTTTACACTTAAATACAGAAAATGTATATTCCTGACAGCGTGTAAGGCTATTAAGCAACTACAATAATAAAATTGAAAACGCAATATAATAGAATACTCCAGATGGAAAGATTACAACTATTGGTAAGGTTTTTTTAATCATATTTGTAGGTTTATTCAAGTCGTCCTTTGACAGCATAAATATGAGTGAAAATAAAGCAAGAACAGAGAAACTGTAGGGTTTTAGGCATTAATGAATGAAAACGCACTAATAGGTTTAGTTTTAAATTATTGCAGACTATATTTTACTTGTAGTGGCCGGAATAGGAGACTGAATGCACAAATGGCGTTTATGCATAATGTGGATTTGGGAGTTACATTATAGCATTTACTAAATTTTGAACGTCTAAAAACTCATTGATCTGGCGATGTTGTCCGACACGACAGTGGATTACCCAAACGATATTTTCGTTACAAAAAGTCAAACCGTTACTACATCACGTTCCGGGACTTACTGTCTTACCAAAATCAGATAGCTGAATTAACTTCCCAGCTTTCGGTACTACAAGCGAGAATATTAATTAAAAGGAGAGAAAACATAGGGCCCATTCGCGTCTTCATTAACTTGTACTCTCTCGTGTTTCCCCTCTGGTTCTGCGACTATAGTACTGAGACTACTTATCCCTTGTTTTTAAACTCCAAATCTCGCGAGACGGGAACTAATTGATTTATCGCAATTTTGAAGTCAGAATTTATCATATATATCTAACCTGTACATACAGGCAGGGTTTATCAAACGTTTGAAATAGAACACTTTAAGAAACAATGGATATTTCTGCAATTTATTAACTGTTTCAAACAATATAAATAATAAAATGCAAGTACCGGTGGGTGCACATCTAGTTAAAAAATAATCTAAAGGTCACTACTCGATTACCATAATAAGCTGAAAATCAACTTAATATCAAGATCATTTAGTTCGTTTCATTTAATTGTTGCTCATTTTCTGTGTAGATTAGTAGAAGTAAGGAAGAATCATACTGTTTTATAGATAATACAGTGGAAAAAATAGATTCAAGAACAAGCGTAAAAAACCATACTGTATAAATTTATTTGAAAACGACGTGATGTAGAATGCGGAAAGTTTGATGAGAGAATAAAATTGTATAGTATCGTATGTTAGAAAAATCCCCGGATAATAATAACAAATCGACATGAGCTAGGACATTCGAAGGCAGGCTGACCTTCAGAATCATTTTTGTGCCACTTTTCTAGTATCCAATATTATCGAAGCAAGCTAGTACAAACCATATGATTTATTGACTCTTGTGTTTTCCTGCCTCCGGTTCAGCTCAAGGTTATTGGTGTTATTTTATAGTAATTATCTTTCTGTCCGACTGCATTAGCCCTAGTGAAGTCAGGAAGTGAGATTAATATTAGTTCCATTCCCATAATCAATTGTTTGTATATATAAAAGTATATTTGTAACTAGTCTATAAAACCATTTGATTTCTTCGTTTTTGTATCTTTATTCAGTACCGAATACCACTAGTACAGTTCTTGGACGTCATACGTAAGTATGGGCTAATATAGGCAGGACTATAGAATAGGGACGAACTAATGAGATGGCGACTTTCCATCTCAGGGTCATTGTGCACATTTTAGTTGACAATGTTGACGATCTATCGCATGCTCAATAATTTTCAGGAGGACGTTATTGCTAGCTATTTGCAGGAGAAAGGTTTACTTCGTAGAACATTTATGTGACTGTGACGAGTCTATGCCCCTAGTAAAATGCTTAGAGAAGTAAGACAAACCGATATTTCGTTGCCACAAATGTTGAATCAAGAAATCTCTTGGATCCGGATGATTTTTCACATGTTTCAAAATCTCTCTGCAGCAAATAATGGTGCTTGCAATGAAGTGCTTATTAGAGACACTTGTAACTGACGCTGCGGCCATGGCAGATGTTACCGAAGTCACACCTGTGCAGTGGAATCAGTACTGCAGAGATGTATACTCCGAGATATTAATGAGAACTACAATGCCTATGGGAGGCGCTGGCAAAATAGTCGAGATCGATGAGATGGTTCTTAGAAAGAGGAAATATAACTGGGGTGGCAGAATACATACGACGTGGGTAGGTAGTTTTTATATTAAAACCTACATTATAATATCTATAGATATTTAACATTTAGGATCGATATCGTCGCAAAGGACACTTTGAAAGAATTTCTAACTGGAAGAAATCTACTTTAATTCCAATTATTCGGGAGTTTGTTGATAGAGGGACAACACTTTACATGGATGATTTTAAATCATACAGTTGCCTATCAAGACTTGGATATGTTCATCATGTCGTCGTTCATAGTCGAAACTTTGTGGATCCATCAACAAGAATTCACACAAATAACATAGAAACCATGTGGTCCAGAATGAAGAATTATCTTCACAAATATAAAGGAATCCGTGGAAAATTGCTACATAGCTACATGGAGGTGTATTTATATAGAAGTTACTTTGATTTTAAATGTTTACAAACCTAAGATAGTCTTGAAACATTTATTAATCATGTGAAATCATTGTAAACATTAGATTAATTTTCATTTTAAAAGGTTTTTTTAATAATAATATCATTCCATCCCAAGTCGCTTTCTTATAGGTCAATTTTCGCTAAGCTAAGCTTAAGGTCGTCCCTGTTCTATAGTCCTGCTCCAATATTAGTCGAATAGATTTTGCGCTTTCGCCTCGTTTTTTAATCTGGCTCTAGGTTTTAAGCCATATTCAGTGGAGCCTGTTTGGCCACTATTATTGGGACTGTTGTATCACTGCTATAAAATCTTTAGAAATTTCAAGGAAATATGCATTTAATTCCACCGCAGAAAAATTAATACCCAAAAAATATTTTTGGGAATTAGATTTTGTCATTCATTGTTTTTACCTCGTCATTTATTTGTTTATTATCCAAACCGTAACGCTGATTTTGATGTTAAGTCTTAATTAAGTAATTAGAGCATTCTAGTTTTATACGGAAGCAAGATAAAGTAAATACTTATTTAACGTTTCCCTCATTTTTTAGATTTTCTCACGTTCGTGTCCTTACCTTTTTCTCAATAGTCGTCTTTTTATTTATACTCAGCTATCATTAAAATATTTTCATTCTTTTTACCCTAACACATATAGTGTTAGTATTTGGTCTCATATCAGAACACTAGTCCATTCACTTGTATGATATTATGTTATCAGTCACTTTTATGTTGATATATCCTTATAAGTCCATCTATGACTCATGACCTATGACCAACAATTATTCTGTCCACTTCACATTGTTGTTAACTATTTTCAGTTACCTTAGTGAACACTTAAGTAGTTGTTAAATTACGGTCTAAAACATTACCACTCAAGTGATATCGATATTATTATGATCCATGTATGAGTGTAAAGCCTTGACAAAAAATTGATTAGGAAGAAATTTCTCCCCCCTAACAAATCCAAACGATCTTACCAGGGCTAGTATAATAATGATAAGGGGAGCCCCCCTAAATCACCACTTAACCTGGAAGCACTCGACACTGGCTCGTTAAACCTCTAGGACATTAAAGATTACACCCAGTTTTCGACTAAGAAAAGATCTCATCAAGAAATTCTGATATAAAGTTAATTACCTACTATCTCATTTTATACTATATAGGCAGTCTAGTAACAACTCCTAGAAAAACTTGAAATCTTTTCTCGTTGAATATGAGTGGTGCTATGGAGAGGAACAGTCAGTTGATACTTTGCGCACTTTTAATTGTTTGCTGATAATATTATGCGGCATGGGGCTGTGAAAATTTTTTTTGCAGTTTACTCTGAATCTCACAAGCTGAAAATTAGAAGGACAGTACATTTAGAACCAAACATCAACCATCAATGTAGTATTGTGATAAGACCACTTGGGCAAGCATTTGTTTATTTGGTTAAAACGGAGAATGTCATAAAATATTGCATACACTACTTCTAACCATTAATTTGCACATCCATCGTTGCCTTTCCATGTTAACACTCCAGCTGCATTCAATCTTAATCTGTCTTTTTGGTTTAAAAACGTCCTTACCTCTCTACTTATGCGCAGTGATTGGTCATCCACTTCTTCAGATAGCGCTCGTCTCACCGTCCTAAGTTTTGGATCGACTTTCTGACAACGAACTAATCTTTCAAGGTCTGTTCGCACTCTGTTGACTCCATAGGCAATTTTCGGTAAGCCAGCGTCCTCAGTTGGTCAGCTATTACGTTTCGACTTCCTGGTATGTGGCCAATCGTGAAACCGTGTTCTTGAAGGCGTGGCGTCCATCGTGACAGTTTTTCTCGAGGAGGGCTCTTGCCGTCTTCAATCACGGTAGCGGCTTGTGGTCGGTTTCAATGTGAAATGACTGGCCTAGGAGATGAGGTCTCCACTTATCTACTGCCCAAACGATCGCTAGACACTCTTTCTCAATGGTCGAGTACTCCTGTTGGATCGGCGTTAAAACACAGCTAAGATATTCCACTACCCTGTCATCCTACCGATGTACCGCACTAATGCCGAAATCACTGGTATCTGCGGCCACTGTTTTCCACGGACCGGTGGTCTCAATGTCATCTGCTTTACGTTTAATAGCTGCTTGAGCTGGCCAGAGATTTTCTGAGCCTCCTCTGTTCATACAAATTTTGTATTGCTTAATAGTTTGTACAGTGGTGTAGCGACCTCGTTGAAGTTTCTTAATAAAGCGGCCGTAGAATGCTGCTCTTCCCATAAACTGCCTGAGATTCCTTTTCAAAGTGGGTACCGTTATGTTCTTGATAGTCAAAATTTTCTCAGGTAATGGCTTCATTTCACCATCTACTTTATACCTCAGCATTGTGTCGTTACATTTGGCTATCTGCGACTTTTTCTTATTGATGCGCAACCCAAATTCTTCGATTCGTTTGAGTACTGCTTCTAGATGTCTTACGTAGTCTGTTTCTGTTTTACCATAAACCACCAAATCGTCCCCGTATACCTCCACGTTCTCAAGATTTCGTAACAATAAGTTCATCAATCTTCTAAATGTGAACGGTGCTCCCGCCAGCCCAAATGGCATTCTTCTAAACTGGTAGTGTTTGTGACCCACAGGGAGGGCTGTCTTGTACCTGTCATCCGCTTTTATCGGTGGCTGCCAATACCCTGATCTGTGGTCCAGTATAGTAAATAACTTTGCTTGTTGTAAACGATCCAGGGTTTCGGCTAGAGTTGGCATTGCGTATGGCTTCAACTCAGTTATACTGTTTAGTACTCTGAAGTCAACACAGAATCTATATTTCCCACTGGATTTCTTTACTAACAGCACAGGTGAGTTGTAACGGCTATCAGCCTCTTCAATTATTCCGTCCCGCAACATCTCTTCTACTTGACGATTTACCTCCGCCTCTAGATGAACTGGTATCCGGCATGTGTAGAACGTTGTCTTCCTACGACTGTTTATACGGATTCCATGAGTCACTTTATCACAATATCCATAGGCCTCTCCGTCTTCGGTGAACAGGCTTCTCTATTTTGCTACTACCTTATCGATACTTTCTATGTTCTCTTGCGGTAAGATCGTGACTTGTGTCTTAACTATCTCGCTGTTCTCATGTATGCTGAAATGCCCAAACTTAGTGCTTACCGTCCTGTACTTTGTGTCAATTATCTCCACCACCTCTCTAAGGAAGTCCGCCCCCCAGTATTGTTTGCTGTATGCCTTTAGTTACTACGAATGGATATCGTACGGTGCAATCTCCAACTTCCACACAACAGTCTGAGACTCCTGAAATTTTCAGCACATGCCCGCTCACTGTTTATACTGCTAGTGAACACGCCCTGACCTTTAGACACAGTCCTACATCTATTAAGGATATAGCAGCGCCCGTATTAACTAATAAAAAACCAGTGCTCTCCCGTTTACACGCACTTTTGTATACAACGCACCTTTATTAACCAACCTGACAACCCCAAAACGATGTTTCAAAGAAAGAAGGCAGTGTGTGACGTTTAGAGGGTCTTGGTCGTCTTCCCCTCTAGCAGTTCCTTCCGTAATGTCCTAGTTCTCGACACTCAAAGCACCTACTCCCCTTCTCCGTACGGATTCGAATGCCTGCATCGTGCTCCTCTAGTTCGGCGATTCGCTTCCCCGTAGACACTGTCCTGCTGTCTTCAGCTACCGAAGAGACGGCTAGCGAAAGCGCGTCTAGCAAATCCGTCAAAAGACGTTTGGCATTGAAAAAGTTGATTAAAAAACGGTGCTAGAGCTACAATCGTAGAGGGTTAACAGCGCCGATAACCGGAAACACTTAGAAGAATATCTCTATAAGAAGCTGAACGTTAGATAGTGTAACACAATTACGAGCTATTTGGATAGTAGGGGAAGTACATCATCAGTTTGAAAGAAAGTCGCTGATCACTTCATAGGCTTAATAAAGTTAAGCACCAAAAAACGGTTAGTTTGATAACTTTTCTTGAAATTGCGCTAAAATTGCGACTTGATAAAGATCCTAGGTGTTTCTGTCAACACAGCTATATTGTTAAACCTAATCACTGTTAAGCATTGAGGTTTAGAACATTTTCCAGCGACTAAATAAGCCGTGTTTTGCCTAAGGATTACTTAGAACACAAGTTGAAATTTATCGTTTCTATAGCTATACTTTTGTTCCTACAGTTATTTAACTAGTGTTTCTGTATATAACCACAAGTAAACCTGCCGACGAAACTGGCTTGTCCCTTTTAATTATTATTCAGCGGCACGTTCAACTTTTGTGGTAACTAGTCGTGTGTTTTCTAGAAAATGCTAATGATCATTATACTAGTCTGTTTTGGTCAAAGCTAACACCTCTGTTAGCTTACATTGACTGTAATTATTTAATTATGGGTCTTCTCTCTAAAAAACGAGCTCGTCAAAGCCCACAGTGCTCAGGTGATAACAATTCCACTATCGAACAGACTTCTAGTCTCGTGACCCTGGGTATGACAGACCCAACAATGCTAGATTTCACATATTAGTGATTCAATTGCCAAAAATATCCGATATGGATTACACATCTTTGTCACAGAACAGTAGCCTCGAGAAGGTTAGATGCGAACTACAACATCTTACTCAGCAGCTAGCAGAAACGCGTTCTCAAGTGGAGTCATTCTCAGCATTAGTTTGTGGCGTTAACCAAGAACTTAAGACATTATCACCCCCCCTAAGCTGCTACTGACCAGGGACAC
This sequence comes from Schistosoma mekongi, assembly GCA_034768735.1. Taxonomy (NCBI): domain Eukaryota; kingdom Metazoa; phylum Platyhelminthes; class Trematoda; order Strigeidida; family Schistosomatidae; genus Schistosoma; species Schistosoma mekongi. Next base: position 80,891,366 of record CM068306.1, on the reverse strand, counting down.
AAATTCACCTGAACTTGAAGACGTTTCGAAAGTATCAACTGTTATAGACTTCATTGCTACAGAGGTAACTAAACGCATGATATCCAGTCAGAATGTAATTGTCTACAATATAACGGATAAGACACCACTGAGAACCGTTAGGTATTCTATACTTAAAGCAGCTAGTCTCTCAGATTGTTCTTGCCAATGCCTCAGCCTTAACAAAAAAACACCAGAAACACTTATGCACTATTCCCTTCCGCTTTGATTCTCAATCGGCAGCAGGTAAGTTAAAACGGGCTGAACAGCTAATAACCGCAACTACTTAGTATAAAAATACTCGTGTAGTAGAGGATAAGACCATAATCCAGAGACATAAAAGACTAGATACTTCGCACTTAGGTAAAGTTGGGCAGAACACCACTGATGCAAAATGTCTAACTACACCACTTAGTACGGCTACAGAATCCCATGATGATACTGTTTATCAACAAACAGCCGTAAAAATTACAGGTCAAACATCTGACAACCACCCCTCAAATGATATAGATTTAGACCACACGACCTCCAGTAATATTGGGCTCCTTAGTGCTTCATTAGGTGAGAAAATGCAAACTCCCAAAATACAAGTAAAAACCATGGTTAGCCCACTAAACAACTTAGGTATAATGAAAAACGAGACAAAAAGATTACCAAAACTAAAGGTAAGCTCCAAGCAAGGTTTTATGACCTCATCTACACAAAGAGGGCACAATACTACTGTGCCTACCACATCATATATAGCAAGGCAGGTTATAAGGCCTCATTGCCTAGTGGTAATCGACTCAGTAGTAATCAAGGTCGTAAGCGCCCACAGGCTGTATGTAACCAATCAAAACATAGCGCATTTAAATACCGGCGTAAACCAATCGGCGATCAAGTACACGACCCTTTTCACTACCCTGTCGCATATAAGTTTGTGGGAAATTCGGGAGCGCCAAATACACACCAGTATGCTCTAAGCCTTGGTAACCTTTCACTATACACCTATTAAGATCGTATAAGTGGTTCTACTCTTCCTCCTCACTATTATGATTATAATTATACTCCTGTTGGGCTACTAGGGCACCCTCCACTTTATGCATATAGTCAACAAGCTGCTATGCCTAACTCAAACTGGTCTGAACATCCTAATATCTCTGAATACTATAATAATTTCTTTGGGATCAGGCAGCCATTAGTCCCCTTAGCAATACAGCTTGCCCAGACATTAGCTCAAACAGTCAGACTGCCTTTTCAAACCAACATCTAGTTATGCGAAACACGAACGGCTTAGATAACGATCTTATTCGGTTCTTCACAATTCACTCTTCATTTCTAAACTTTTTAGTAATTAACGCCCGCTCACTTCTTAATAACATATCAACCCTAAGAACTGTAGCCTTACTAGCTAAACCTTCTTTAATATTTGTCACAGAAACATGGTGTTCCTCCTCAGTTACTGACTCAGAATTAGCCACTCAGGACTATATGTTATATCTCAGAAATGGAGAATATAAACGGGGTGGTGGCTGTCTAACATGCGTAATTTTTTGTTTGTCGTCTAACAAAATTGATGACGAAATACTCGGTAAGGTACCAGAGTCGGTCTGGATATCAGTCAACACTCAGAACCGTAGTTTACTCTTTGGATGTATATAGAGAACTCCTAACGCCTCGACTACTGTAGATAATAACATTATTAATGCTTTTGTACATACCTCTGCCCTAACTTATAATGCAAAAGTCATTGCAGGAGACTTTGACCTTTCTAGGATAGACTGAAATGTTGGCAGAGGACTGTCATACGATGAAGAAAACCTTCTTACAACATTAGACATGCACTGTTGGACACAGTGTGTACACACTCCCACTAGACATCATAACATTCTTGACCTAGTTTTCTGTCATGATGTCACTCCTCTGTCACTTCAAGTTAGAAAAGAGCTCGAAAGCAGTGACCACAAAATGGTTTTATGTGCTCTTCTTTTTTATTTTAGTCACTCCAATATTCATAAATTACAAAAAACTAGATAATATCGAAATTATAAAAATGTGGACTGGAATCTTCTGCACACCCATCTAAGTTGCTCGACTGGGACAATTTTTTCTTATCTAGTAGTCTTACAGATGCACTAGATATTTTTTATAAAATTGATAACTCATGTTTAGATACGATTGTACCTATTAAACTAAGCAATATAATTAAGTCAAACGATTTGTATATATCACTTCATTACCGTAAAAAGCTAAGACGTCTACTGATGAGCTAGCTTAAGTCAAATGACTTCTCAGCATATATGGAAATTACCATGACCTTCAATCATCTACAAAAAGTCCACAGGTTAAAGACGATTAACGAAGGATTATCAGCACTACACAGTAGCTCCAAGGTACAAAACTTGGTAAGGCTGTTCAATGAACGCCTCAAACCTTACCAGAATAGTAATATTCCCTGCATTTTACGAGGTAGATTAATGATTACCGACCATAGTATCATAACCAACCTGTTCAGCGATTTGTTCACTTCCAGAGGTATACCCCTGGAAGAAAATGAGGGATACGTTATCAACTCAGCCACAAACCATATGGAATCCATTGCCTTCACTTATGACAATGTTTGTAAATCCATAAACTCACTTAGGACGTCAAGTAGCTATGGAGTAGATGGCATAGCATCCATTTACTTCAAACTCGGAGGACCTAATTTACCACTAATCCTATTGAAACTGTTTGACCTTTCATTAACAACAGGATCTTACCCTAATCGATGGAAAACCTCATACATATGCCCTCGATATAAATCAGGTGACAGGACAAACCTGCATAACTATAGGCCTATAAATATCACCCCGGTTATCTCTAGAATAATGGAAAAAATAGTATGCGATCAAATGTCTGATTATTTACTCTCCGAAAAACTCATCTTTAATTCCCAACATGGTTTTCTAAAAACTAGGTCCTGTATGACTTGTCACTTTGAATTCTTTAATTTAGTTTTCACCAAACGAAGCCTTGGGCACTTGGTATTAGTATTATACTTAGACATATCTAAAGCCTTTGATATGGTTAACCACAAGCTTCTTGTAGGCAAACTCTCCTCTTATGGGATTAGGAATCCATTACTTGCATGGTTAAACTCTTTCCTCAGTAATAGACATCAAATAGTTAAAAATAATTCCACACTCTCAAAGGCTGAACCGGTTACAAGTGGTGTTATACAAGGAAGTGTCTTAGGCCCACTGCTCTTGCATAAACGATATATGCAAATGCTTCAGCATGGGTAGACCCTTTCTATACGCAGATGATCTCAAAATAGTGTACTCATTCCCCCCTCAAGAATTTGCACACACATTCAGTGGAGTCACTACCGAGGTTAACAAGGTCGCAGTATGGTGCTCAAAATGGAAGTTGGATCTTAATGCCTCTAAGTGTGGTTGGATATGTTTTGGGGATAAGCGCCTCAATTTTGATCTCTCCATAAACGGCAGTAAGTTATCTAGGCTTCAGTCAGTAGTTGACTTAGGACTAAGGTACTCTTATAACCTGTCTTTTACAGAACAGGTCAATATGCAGACATCTAAGTCACATCAACTACTAGGTTGTATACTACGTAACTTTTATAGCAACGATTCTCGTATTCTGCTATATAAAGTTTGTGTCAGACCTTTGCTAGAATACTGCACCTTTATTCTCAGTAATGTTTCCATTAGGGATAAACTCAGACTGGAGTCTGTGCAACGTCGCTTTACTCTTCGTATTCTTGAGGCTGATCGTACTCTAGACTATAAAACTAGATGCACTAAGTTAGGACTAGATACCTTATGGAGGCGACGGCTAAAATTAAACCTAATCTTCTTTTATAAAATATTAAACAAATTAGCGTTTTCATCGCCTAATACAATCCAGCTCGAGGAACCCTCTTGCTATAACTTACGCAATTCAGCCTCGAAAATAAAAATATCGCAATCTAAATCTGCTCTTTATATGAATTATTTTACAAATAAATTCTCGAGAATCTGGAACCATTTGCCTCAAGTCATTCGGGAAACAGATTCACTTCCTTTATTTGTACGGCATGTTAGTAACTTCATCTCTTCTGAAATCTCGTTAAAAATGTTCACACCAACTATTGTTTCTTACTCCACTAGCGAAATAATAGGGACTCTGAACGTGTGAGCACCACTCACCTGTCTTGGTCATATGATAGTATTCTTCCATTTTAATCAGCCTATAAGCATAAGTGGCATGTCGGAAGTATAATTACTAATCCAGCCCATTTGCTTTGTTAACCCCGGAATACCAGTGCTGTTGTTTTGTGTTCTTCCTTCTTTTGTCTTTCCTCTAGTTGCAGAAAATTATGTGCAAGATAAATATGGAACTTACTGGCACAAAACTATTGCCTTCTCCTCAACACCCAAGTTCCAAGTACCCTTGGTCCTATCTTACGCCTGGACATGCTCATTGATCCATTCCGCTAACCCTCGGCTGCTTTTTGGAATTGTAATGCATTGGTCAAGTAGCTCGCGGTACTATGTCATATATGCAGCATGCTACAATATATATATTTAGTGTCCTAGTACTGTAAACTTTGTTGCAGTTGGTTTAGTTCTCAATTCAAACCTTTATATGTTATAAAAGTCCTGACAGTAACACTTCATCGAAATATTCGTATGTATGTAAACTCATATCATTCTGATCATGCTTGTAATTGGCATGCTCTCATGTACACAATGACACTTGAGAATAAAAGCTATCTATCTATCTAAACCAATTACGGTGCAATTATAAATGTCGTTTATCACTGCAGTTAATGTTTCACAAACAAGCCTTATTATTTTCATCTTACAACCCACTCAGTGCTCATAGATCAGATTGCTTGAGTTAGGATACTATATCACCACCAGCCATAGAATAGTTGCATATGATCTAATTATACAGAGCCGTTGCAACTAGATTATTCACTCAGCACAATCTCGTAATGCACCCATATATGTACAACGATTACAAACATCAAGTGTTTGTTGGACAGCAACAAAGTTTAATAAAATAGGATTATAAATCAATTATGAGGTAACTTTAGTGATATTTCTCTTAGATCTGTCACATTAAACAGCCGATAACGAGTAGTATGGCTGCTATAGCAAACAGAGCTGGGCTGAGCCCAATAGTAGAAGTGATCAGCGGTAATGTACAGCCAACATTCTCAACCAGTAACCAGTTATTATTTCCATATATTTAAAAATAGTTGTGCAATTTATTTAAAGTTTCTGCAGTTGCGTAAGCTGACTGTTATAATTTCCATTCGGTACATAAATGTTCAGATAATCCATATGATTCCATTGCTGGTGAAATATCCTATACAAACACAAAAAACAGAATACCGTAGCCAAACGTCTGCACATATTTTTCAATGTTTGGCACGACTTACTAAAGCGATATGTTTGTTTTAAATCACTTTTCACTGCTATGGCCATTTCACACTCTATCCTATTATTCACTCACACTTATTAAAGGTAAATTTTAAAATGTTTAAAATTAGTGCTGATCACTACTTTTCAGTAAGTCTCTATCACATCTTGCAATTTTCTTAGAATCGTCGATACTCTAAAGAAAACTTTAACTCATCTCATCATCCTCAGGTAAACAATTATCCTACTGGATCTGGTAATGAATCAAGCATGCTACAGTCCCAAAAAGGGATATAGTGAAGGATGTGAGACATATCCAACCCTATCGTTCTTCACACTAGATAGTAATTGAACGGTGGGAAAATAGAAAAGTCTACTTCTGAAACCATTAGGCCTATTCTTCAGCATTCATGCCTGGAACTGCCATCTTCAAGTCGACTTAACTTATAAACTGCAATTAGTCAGGAAGCCTGGACACCAGAGTAATGAAGTTAATAGACGGTATAACTTTTAAACAAGGTTCCCTGTGTCAAGAAGTTACACCATACCATTTATCGTGTGGTAAAAATTAGGCTAACAATGGTCATATAATTAAGCTAGTTGAGCCTATTATAGAAATCGTTAAGTCTATTCTTATTAAGAGAATACACAACCCCATTCTTGTATATTTCATCACGTGACGCAGATTAATTAGCAAAACTCAATTACTACCATCTCCTTCTAATCGTCTTTAAACAACATAGCACTTATTGAGCGCTCATGATAGATGACGACACGTGTAGTAGAGTTGGGTATTCCTCTGTCCACACATGGCAACCCACATAAGGCTGCACACTGTTACTAAAGAACAATTAGGTGAGAATCACAACTGTTTTTTGTGATAACGAATCCTTTAATGCTGAGCTCTGCTCGAGGAACGTACAGTAAATATAACACTTGTATCCCATAGACTGCAGGTTTTTCGAAGACATGTCAATCAACTTCATAACTTGTACTGTTCTCATACTACTATAATTTTACTATGAAGCTATTGTCCTGTTTAACTTACGAAACTTTTTAAAATTTAGTCTCCGATGTGACTTACTGGTTGATGTAAAAGACAACTGTTTTTATTCCCTTAATGACTCAGCCTAAACTCAGACCTAATTCTCAATTTGTTGATGCTTTCGGACCCCTCTACCAGTGAAAAATATTTGGCAACTGAAGCCTTATCCGAATCAATGTGTCCACATTTCTTAAGTCACAATCTGTAGTATAAGTTCACTGATCTACCTGCTGAAGGTCGCACATATCAACTCGGTTACGTACAAAGATTGTATGTCGTTGGTTGACAGAGATGAATCACTCAAAAGTCAATGCTTTATGAAGCTGTAGCCAGTTCATATTCAAAGCCACAACACACTGTTGTAATTCCCTGCCACTTCACGAAGTACATGCGAAAAGAGATTAAGTGACTACGCTCATCCACTGAGCTCCGTTTTCGCCTAAGGCAGACGATGACCACTACTCGCACCATGCACCTGTAACTCTCACTGACACTGCTTATCATTAATGTATTTACCTCTTCTATTTTCATTCACCAGCTCATTTTATTTTGTTTTCTTCATCTCCATGCATAAATGATTGATCTCATATCTCAGTCTCTTTGCAGCATGACTTGAAAACCTTAAAACTTGCAACCAACTAGCTGAGAGTTTGGTAATATGATAGCCTCTGGATCTTACATACTTACCTCTCTAAGACACTTAAGTCATACCCACATTTTAACTGTGGCAATCAAAAGATATTTCGCAATCGATCTGTTACACTTTCAATATCGACATGTACAAAAGACTTGTAAAAACACAACTACAACATGGAACGAAAGTAATGAAATCAGTTGTTTTGAACTATCTCGTCACAATAATATTGGATATTGGCCCCATAGCAACGCCAGTTCACATTTTTTAAATGGACCATTATTTGGGCCCACCTAATTTCAATCACTTCCTCAAAGAAAAGCCACAGACAACAAATCAGCAGTATGGATTCTTTTATCGAGAAGAGAAAGAAAACAGTATCGACATTTGTCAATCTAAACCTGTGCGTATTGACCTACTGCGCGACATGTCGTCATCAAACTCACTAAGACATCACACAAGGCTTCGATCGCTTAAAGTGAGACCACCACTTCCTAGAAAGATTACATACTATACTGCATCACCATTACCAACGCATAGAAAAGAATGCGATTTTGGTTGTCAAATAAATAATCCGGATACGCGTTTGACGAGAGTTAAGGGTATTCAGCTTTGGCATGCTCATACAGGATCATTAGTTCACATAAAACCATGAGAACACACCTTTCTTTCGAGTTCTTAAGCAAGAAACTTTACTGTTATATTCCACAATTCAAATAAACTATTTATGTGTAATAAAAATATACAAATGTATCTCAGTGACTATTTATTGTATATAATTTAAGTCATTAAGTATTTGACAAGAAGTATGCCAGTTCTTACTCTTTGTTCCGGATAACCTGAAAACGTGAACTTGTGTGACGGCTTGCAAGCCGTGATATGTCACCTACATTGATTATGTATTGCAGATCTGTTTGATTTTACTGTCGCAAGTAGTAAAGCTTGTATGCGCTATACAGTCCTAGTTCATCTAAAAGTCACGACAGAATCATAATAGGCGTGAGCCATGAACCTACTGAACATATGGAATTCACCTAAATCAAACAAAAATAAACCACAACTGTTCGTAAAACACTTTGGTAATTAAAGTTAGGACTTAAGTAACGTATCTTAGGAATCCCTTATGCTCTCTGATAAGGAAGTCTTGGCATCATTTTTTCAGGAATATAAAGCGTGTTATCGATGTACATCGTAATAATAGCCGATAAGTAGATTGTACAAATTACAGTCGTCGACTTGTTAGGCGCATCTGAACTAAATACGAAACAAATAGAATCTTCCGGCACGAATTTTTGATCTAGTCAATAGGCCAGTGTATATCATACGTGTACTGCATTGCTTGCTAACATCATACCAAGATCGACCGTAGTCAGTACAAAAACGGAATATTTGCTACTATTTGGAGTAAAAACATGGAACCAAATGGTCTGTGTCGGTCGATTTATTCTACATTTTCACAAAGATATTACTTACAAGCGTTATCTGGAGTTAATATTACGTCTTTTCTAAAAGTTTCGTTCACTGAGTACTCGGAAGGGAAGGTCGGACCTCACTTAGTAATGGTTCTTGCTGCTCTTTTAGCAACCTAATATCTCAGAAGTAACAATCAGAACACATTAACACAGAGGCCATTGCTAGTGCTGTAGAGTTCTGATTGAAGATCACCTCAAACTTACGTTAATATAAATCAAAGAAAGTGACGGCCCTTACACGGAAGGATATTAAAGTTCATATCCGAACTAGATCTTCCATTCATTTACTTGTGATAACGAGTGTCAGCACTTTACCTATGCTGATGTAAATAATATGTACTTTACGTAGAATCAGACAAGGTAAGTACCTATCCATATTTATAGACTCTTGTGTCACCTCGATAAATGAATTTACTTAATTGGATGAGGCCATTCCTACTTAGAAGTTTTCACACAAGAAAAGTGCGGTGTTATAATTGCAACGTATTCTGAGTGGCGACACAGTAATATACTACTTGGCATATGGCTCTCATATTTTCTATAATACAGTTATTCCGAACTCATATAACCTAAGTTTGCATGAAAACGGTGATCCACTTTTAAGTAGTGGAGCTACTGAAATCAGTGGTTGTGATGTCAGTTAGTAATTACCTAACTAGACCAAAAGAGTTCAGTTTATTAAAGGCTACGACAGTGTTAATCCCAAGTTGTACGCAAAGCATGTAGTACAATTAACTACTCTCCTAGAACACATTCCACAGGTTAACGATTCTCTTAACACCATATTATAGCATTATGAACTATTATGTATACTTTGAGTTTCTTCTACACGTCATAAGGCCGAATGGAAAAGTGAACAAATGCTTACAACCGATGTCTCTAAGCTTTAGAAATTACAAAATTGGCTGCGTGTAATAATATTTCAATGAGAACACTCATACCCAAGATTTGAAGAAGCGTCCTCATTTTAAGAGTACCGAAAAACCTGGTTGGCAATATGCCACAGTAATGCCAAGAGTTTGAATGACGATCTTGTTGTAAAACATTGTTTTGTCGGACTTAAAGCTTCTTCGTGCACTTGTGTGAAGAGTACTTTACGACTCACTGTATTATAGGCATAATACTTCCCATTTGCAAGTAAAGAAGTGCTTAAGTAGCTAATCCCTTGAAAAAGTGTAGCGGTCAAGCGTCGACTTCAGAGACAATTATAAAAGAATTGTAAATGTGAATTTATGCAACAATCCTCACCGACTAAATTTACTACTTGGCGAGTATCGTTGAACATGTTACTCATTTAATGCCTGTTTTACTTAGAAAATTTATATGACAAAAATAAGTTTGAACTACTTAACACCTGACGCAGTGTACTAGATAGTGGCATATGATTTATCCTAACGCGTTTCACTACTGTCATTAAATAATTGGCGACCTACTTATTGGCTTCAAATCCTGATAAACATACATTTATTCGTAAAAATATAAGGCCAAAATCTGTAACTTTGACCAACTAACGGTATTAAGTTATTTAAAATTTGTTCTGCATTCGAAATATAAATTGAACTAAGCAAATAGGCTCACAAATTCACCGACACACGTACTCAAGAGTACATTGACAAGCATAACTGGTATGAGAATATTAGTTTACCACTTTGTAACAAATAAATAAGATATCTTACCCTCGCTTTAAATATACTTATCTAGTCAACGTTAATCGATCAATCATTTCTCCTGAACTAATTTTGGTAAGAAGCCATGAACATATGTGCAGTCACGTGGTAATATTATGTTACAAACTATTTCCAACTTTCAAATCACCACTTAGTAAGCGCTGAGACTAAAACTTGCAGCATAATGAATTTATGAACGACTGCCGAAATGAATTGAGATATGAAAATGGGCTTTTTGGCATAACCGAGTTCTAGAGGGGGAACAGTCAGTGATCTAGGTTAAGGTGAATTACCAAACCGGAACACTCAAGATTGGTAAAGTTAAACAGATATTGGGCGACAGCCAATTTATTGTCTGTTCCTGTTTCCTATCTCATCCTACTTTCAAGTGATATTTCCCACTGGGCGCGAACACACTAAAACGTACTGTAAATTGAAAACTACAAATCCTGGTAATTCTTTGTATGTAACTAAATCAATCATTAGTGGTTTACAGAAGTTTTACAATGTTTTCGACACATGTCCCATCACAATTTTATCACACTTTGCGCTCGAGCACAGTTTTATTTAGTCAAATTTATAAACATATACACAGGTTAATACACTTAAACTAATAAGTTTACATTAGCAACCTTTTTGTGTACGGATAGAGTGAACTCTACTTGATCACTTGTTTTCTGAGCAAATAATTTTGCCTATAGACCTATCTCAACGACCGAATAACCAGTCTGTAAAACAAGCATAAAAAGCCGTCCACCCTGAGTTGGAATTTAAAAACTGAATATTAGGCCAATAAATAAAGTGTGTCCATCTGAACTTCATTTTGTGTACGTCTCCATGATGAATAACTACCCTTAATTCGTTCAGAATGGATTACTGGGATAACTAAGTACCTTTAAAACTGCTAATAATTTATCTCGAGTCTATGGTGAAGTTCCCCACCTTGAAGAGAAATTGCTAGTTTCCAGAAACTAGGTCTATTCTGTACTTTGTGACTCACAGCAAATACACTGTTTAGTAGTTTATAATTGGAAGAAAGTTTTGCTCGGACATGCACATACAACTATCAAATTGTCGCTTCATATAGAGTTCCAGCCTACTCAACAGTTTCCAGCTTTTGGATTTTTATCAATTAAAGGGGACTGATGACTATAAAAGTATACCACGTATAAGAATACCATCAGTTGCTCTAATGTATTCATCAAATATCACCAATTAAATACCGTCCGCTTGTTCTTATATCAATCAACTCTTTTAAAAGCCTTACAAAGTAAGACACTTTCCTAATTCACTCATAGCTTTTTATATTAATCTATGGGTAATATCATACAAGCAGAAGGCTATCTGTTCAGTCGTTAACAGGACAAATATGTGATAAATGTGCCATATTATAAGCTTAAAAACTTAAAATATTCCTTAACACAATCAAACACAATATAAACTTGGGATCTGAAATATTCCCATATCAGCGACTAGTCATTAGCCATTTTTATGCTGAGTAATAATAATAAGACTAATTATTACAAAGGTCTCAATGAAGCGCACTTTTAATGGTTTATTCTCAGTAGAAAAGGCCAAGTCACACAAATGTTTAGTAAATTGAATATAATAATCGTTCTTCACTTTCAATAAGTACATTCAGCCAAACCAAAGTGATAAAAGTCTTAATGTGTGAAAATAAACGAATGAAAAACGAATAATCCATTAGGCGGTCAATTCCTTTTCACTTGACCTATCGGTTTCAAACCAAATTCTTAACCTTGATATGAACAAATGAATGCAAATAACACTCTTTTCGTAGGATAAAAACAAACGTGATACATTCTTCATCAATGTCATCTAATTTAAATCCGAAAGCGATTCGTAGATAATAGGCGACGAGTAAAAATAGAAATTTCGAGAGAACTTTATTTCAAGGACGAATTGAAGGGACTTCAAAAGCATGTGCCAAACATTACAGGGAACTACAGGTGAGAAAAATTTAATTATGACAAAGGCACAATAAATCAATAAAATGTAGAAGGCTAATAATAGCCATTGGTTACAAGCTGATTAGATAGCACTCAAACTATTAAAATGGTTTTTACTGCATAGAACATTTAATTACAACTTGATGAGACCAGTATTTGGTTATTACCTTACTTTGCGAAGTGTATGGGACAACAGATGGATCATTTTATCAGCATTCGACAAGAATAATGTGGTTAACAATGTACAGGGAATAACTCATCTAGATCATTTCATGGAACAGAGAGCTGTGTAAAATGTCTGTATTACAATATATATATATATATATATATATATATATATATATATATATATATATAATGGTAGTAGCACTGTAAATGTCTTAAAGGCAAAACAAAATGCCCTACGAAAATTAAACACATAATATTGTAAACTAAAATCCGTAAATACGTCTTCAAAGACGCTATCTTTAGAAAAAACTAAGGTAATAACAGTCTTTCTAGATGTTTATACTGCCGTGTCCAGACCGATCTAGAGCTTCATGCCTCGAATAATGAAGTATGTATTTCACTCTCAATATTGTCAATTTGTCCGACACCTTTTCAGCCACGAACCGACACATGAAGTCTTTTCATGTTGTTCTTAACAGTGCGAAGACGTTGCATCATTCGTCATGACTAAATAGATGGTAAAGATGGTCATTCATTTAGTAACGTTACGACTTAAATAACTTGTAAGCCAGGCAGGAATAGTGCTATTCACATGTATTCGGTCAGCAACTGAAGGAAGCGATCTTCGGAGCAGAGGTCAACAGTCTACAGGGCAAAAAGGAGAACAAAACAATCATGAGAACGAGCCCAGTAACATCATCTAGAATCACTTACGTGCAAAATATAATTTGGCACACGAGTGCAACGTGGATGTCTTACAAACTTGTGACATAGCAAGGGCACAAGTTAATGCAATTTCGATTCCCCGCAATATGACACTTTTGTGACCTTGAGTGGATAGACCTGTGGCGACAGTTTCGCATTTCCAGCGTGTCAGACTAGTCGTTCTCTATTGACTCTCACAAATCTCAACAACATTCATATTTGTGGAAAAATATAGCTGACAATAGGTGAGCCTTCTATTTTTATTAATCTGCCCATTGAATAATAGTTGTTTGGCCTGTTCCTCACGAGGAATAACTGATATTTTGAAAGCAGCCTTTGAAAATATAGTGCTTGGCCGACGATGTCGCGGTTGAGAGTATTAATGGCAGGCAACTGGAGAGTTTCAGTTTGTAAGTAAATAAATTTAATCCAATCGTAGATTACCTGAATTCACTATGTTCATTCGTAAAGTCAAAGAGCCTCGTTTTCATCTTTTAAATACATTTACGTCGTTTTTGAATGTGCATTTGGTATTAAACGAAAATATCAGTGAACTGGTCAAGGAAACAAACCGTAAGGTGAACTGTAACTCTTGCACATCTAGGTGGAAATTCATAAATTGCAAATCTGTTTTGTGTCGTGCTGAATGTTTGTAGTGACAATGTTTGAGTGTTTGATTTCTGTACGTTAACGACAAATACCAACTTGACTGTTTTCTGTGTATAAGCATTGAACTGTTATCAGAATATTATAAAATGTTTAGTTGTTGCATTTATATTTATATTGAACACACTGATTTAACTTGTAACAATTTTGATTTTTAACTCTTGACCTCAAGGTTCGATAGTTGTTTCGTTAATAAATATTCCGTCTACTATTCGTTCTGACTTAATATATATCGATTGTGTTTGTGATTAGTCGATGTTAGTCAATGGCGTAACGAAGTGTAGTTATTGGAATATCGTACTCGAATCCCAGCCTCTTTTCGATAGCGACATTCATGAACTCTTGTCCGTCCATTGCACATGTTAATGAGCATGTCGTTCGTTCTTACATCATGAAGCACAACCATGCCTACACGAAGTCTTGTATGAGGTGAAATCCATGATTTAGACATGTGTTCTTGTTGTCTACAGGTTCCCTCGTCAATCCACTCATTAGTTGTATTTAGTTGCAACTAAACTCCTATAAACTTTAAATATGTGAGCGAAAGATTGAGGTATGTCAGCAGGCAGCTTCTGAATATCGGTTGTTAACGCAGTGTTGGTTATATAAACTTTAGTTTTACATTGTTTAACTTCCTTTGCACATTTTTATTACCCATTGGTAACTCTGTCAGCAACATTCTAAACCGTTCCGAGAATGGCTCAGTATTTTCAGTGATAATCTGACCATCCATCAAAGTTCTAACCACAATCTCATACACTCTCCTCTTTTAAGTCTATGTTTGGCAGAAACTTCATGCTTTTGAACACCTTGATTGAAACAATATCAGGCCGCCACAACAACATCTGCGAATGCAAACTGAAAACGTAAATTGAAGTTATACAACTATATCATGAAAAATATTAACGTATTACACTCGTTCATTTATAGTTTGTCCAATCAAAAGTAGAAACAATATAAACTATTGGTGAAAATTTGCATCTAAGTGGTCTTAGATGACGTAATTATACTACAGTTCGTTCTTAATAATAACGAAATGTAATCATTATCCGTTATAAAGCTTAAAGCGACGCATTTCAGATCAAGAAAACTGTATACAAATTGTATTTTCAAAAGAAATAAGACTCAGGAATCTGTGGCAGCTACGTGATTTGGTGCATTGAGTAATTATGTAGAATAGTTTGATATGCATATGCAGTTAAAATATTGAAGTTGGAGAGTGCGAATTCTAACAGTAGCTGATTCCTGATGATTTCGGTAATAACATGATAACTGATTACTGTCCCACGGAAACACCTAAGATGACGAATGATCAGTATTCACACTACAAACAGTTGCCAGTTTAAAACTGCGCTAAATGTAAGGTCGCATCCCCATTGGTTAATGCATGTTTTCAAAAGTCTGCAACTGATTTAGTGCTTTATAATGCAGCGTTTCCTACTTTTGAGTTTGTTTAATAGAGTTTGTGTTCATTTGTGTTCAATGTGCATTTAGGCAACCAATTGGTTTTAAGTTTGCTTAACCGTTATAATGCATATGCATGTATTTGAATACGAACTACATAACAGTGATTGAGTGCAGACAAAATACTGTCTGGACACTGTCTAATTTTGGCTAACTGTAGTTAGTCATGTTGTATCCAATAATTATAATGCCAAAAAGCTGATGCAATCTCATGATACCTCGCCAAACAATCACTGTTTAGGGTGTCGTACAATGCATTGTCTTACCATAGTATAAATTCAACTGAGTGATGAAAATTCGCAATATTACTTATTATCGTAAGTTATCTTTTGAGTTTTTGTTGTGACGTCTTATGGTATCACTACCAACATACTTCCTGCTAGCAGCTTTCCAAGTACGGGTTTCAGTAATTTGCATAATGAATCTCTCGAAGTTCGTGAGATTTTTGTGAGAATTATGTTTTAAGATCATTTTCTACGTGGATACAGTTGCAGCAGATATTAAGTGAATTTATGGCTGTAAGTGACGTTAAACCTAAGTAACCAATATTTCAGGAGTCCAACACAAGCTATACTGTTACTTTAAGTCGTTACCTCAATAAGTTCGGCGATATGAAGTATCATTCACAATCTATCACAGTACTTTTGTGAATCTCCGTCTCACTTGGAGTGTGGGTTAACGTAACAAAGAGTAGTTTTATTTGTCTTTAAAATCCCAATATCACATCAAGTGTAAATATTCATACTGTCAGTCTCAATTAAGAGTACGGCATATCATTGGAAGTGGATCTGTCGACATCGTGTATGATCACCCATGCACTACCCGTTTAATGGCTACAGACCACTCTGGATGCGGACTATCAGATGAGGAAATATGTTATTCAACCGTCTGTTAGGCGAAACAGATGCTTAAGAAGTCATCGATTCGGCTCATTAACAGGCAGGCAAAGTTATTATGCATTGTGATGTAAGTAACATGAAAAAGCAGTTCTATGAACGTAAGTTCTATGTATGTTTAAATTTTAGTTAGGCAAGAATCGGCTCCCTGGATGATCTTGTACAACGGGCCAGACAGATAGGATAAATTCATGTCCCTCGTGATAGTCATGAGTTTGTTTCGAAAATTGTTTTTGCCTGTGACTATATGGTTGAACTCTACCACAAATTTTCAGTAGTAATTGGCTTGGACTCTACTTAAAATGCAAATAAATTGGGTTACGTTTTCGTTTGAATAGGCAACTGGATCTTATAGGTGGCCTCTTTATCAGTTTGTAGCAAATGATGGCTTTGGAAGAGGACGAACAGTTTTATTTGCGCTTACAAGAAGGGAACGAAAAGCCGATTTGGTGGAAATACTCCAGCTTATGAAGTCTATAATCGGCGATAAGTCTTATACAATGACTGTTGCAGTTGTTTGTGCACTCAGACAACTTAGTGCGATTAATAAAATATTCCTTCCGTGAAAAATTATTTCATGCTTACTTCATATTTGCTAAGCTTTTCGAAAGAAAGTAAGCTTACTCTATTCATCCAAGCCTTTTTTTACTATGGTTTAAAAATCCTCTTTTGAAAAAGTGGTTGTACAAAACGGCTTACACCCGTAGATATACCAAGTAACCTGCATTATTTTAAATAAGTGTTTGGATTTCGGCATTCTGTGCGTGTTACAAACCTGATTGACCACACAGCCGGAGGCCACGATTAGCCCACTAAACAACTTAGGTATAATGCAAAACGAGACAAAGAGATCATCGAAACGAAAGATAAGCTCCAAGGAAGGTTCTATGATCTCATCTACACAAAGAGAGCACAACGCTACTATGCCTACCACATCATTATATGGCAAGGCGGGTTATAAGGCCTCATTGCCTAATAGTAATTGACTCAGTAGTACTGAAGGTCGTAAGCGCCCACAGGTTGTACGTAACCAATTAAAACACAGCGCATTTAAATACCAGCGTAAACCAAGCGGCGAACAAGTACATGACACATTTTATTACCCTGTCGCAAATAGCTTTGTAAGAATATCTAGGGCGCCAAATACACACCAGTATGCTCTAAGCCTTAATAACCCCTCACCATACGCCTTTTCAGATCGTGTAAGTGGTTCTTCTCTTCCTCCTCACTATTTTGATTATAAATGTGCTCATGGTGGGTTGCTAGGACATCCTCCAATTTATGCACATCACCAACGAGCTGCCATGTTGCCTAACTCAAACTGCTCTGAACATCCTAATATCTCTGAATACTATAATAATTTCTTTGGGATCAGGCAGTCATTAGTCCCCTTAGCAATACAGCTTGCCCAGACATTAGCTCAAACAGTCAGACTGCCTTTTCAAACCAACATCTAGTTATACGAAACACGAACGACTTAGATAAAGATCTTATTCGATTCTTCACAATTCACTCTTCATTTCTAAACTTTTTAGTAGTTAACGCCCGCTCACTTCTTAATAACATATCAACCCTAAGAACTATAGCCTTATTAGCTAAACCTTCTTTAATATTTATCACGGAAACATGGTGTTCCTCCTCAGTTACTGACTCAGAATTAGCCATTCAGGACTATATCTTATATCGCGGCAATAGAGAATATAAACGGGGTGGTGGTTGTCTAATATACGTAAATGTTTGTTTGCCATCCAACAAAATCGATGACGAAATACTCGGTAAGGTACCAGAGTCGGTCTGGATATCAGTCAATACCCCGGACTATAGTTTACTCTTTGGTTGTATATACAGAACTCCTAACGCCTCGACTACTGTAGATAATAACATTATTAATGCTTTTATACATACCTCTGCTCTCACTTATAATGCAAAAGTCATTGCAGGAGACTTTAACCTTCCTAGGATAGACTGGAATGTTGGCAGAGGACTGTCATACGATGAAGAAAACCTTCTTACAACATTAGACATGCACTGCTGGACACAGTGTGTACACACTCCCACTAGACATCATAACATTCTTGACCTAGTTTTCTGTCATGATGTCACTCCTCTGTCACTTCAAGTTAGAAAAGAGCTCGAAAGCAGTGACCACAAAATGGTTCTATGCGCTCTTCCTTTTGATTTCAGACACTCTAGTATTCATAAAATACAAAAAACCAGACAATATCGAAATTATAAAAATGTTGACTGGAATCTTCTGCACACCCTTCTAAGTTGTTCTGACTGGGAAAATTTTTTCTTGTCTAGTAGTCTTACAGATGCACTAGATATTTTTTATCAAATTAATAACTCATGTTTAGATACGATTGTACCTATCAAACTAAGCAATATAATCAAATCAAATGATTTGTATATACCACTTCATTACCGTAAGAAGCTAAGACGTTTACAGAAGAGTTATCATAAGTCAAATGACTTCTCAGCACTTATGGAAATTACCATGACCTTCAACCAAGTAAAAGAAGTCCACAGGTTAAAGACGATTAACGAAGAATTATCAGCAATGCACAGTAGCTCCAAGGTACAAAACTTGGTAAGGCTGTTCAATAAACGTCTCAAACCTTCTCGGAATAGTGATACCCCCTGCATTTTACGAAATGGATTAATGATTACCAACCATAATATCATAACCAACCTGTTCAGCGATTTCTTCGCTAATAGAGGTATACCCCAGGATGACAATGAGGTAGACATTATTAACTCAGCTACAAACCATATGGAATCCATTGCCTTCACTTATGACAATGTTTGTAAATCCATAAACTCACTTAGGACGTCAAGTAGCTATGGAGTAGATGGCATAGCATCCATTTACTTCAAACTCGGAGGACCTAATTTACCACTAATCCTATTGAAACTGTTTGACCTTTCATTAACAACAGGATCTTACCCTAATCGATGGAAAACCTCATACATATGCCCTCGATATAAATCAGGTGACAGGACAAACCTGCATAACTATAGGCCTATAAATATCACCCCGGTTATCTCTAGAATAATGGAAAAAATAGTATGCGATCAAATGTCTGATTATTTACTCTCCGAAAAACTCATCTTTAATTCCCAACATGGTTTTCTAAAAACTAGGTCCTGTATGACTTGTCACTTTGAATTCTTTAATTTAGTTTTCACCAAACGAAGCCTTGGGCACTTGGTATTAGTATTATACTTAGACATATCTAAAGCCTTTGATATGGTTAACCACAAGCTTCTTGTAGGCAAACTCTCCTCTTATGGGATTAGGAATCCATTACTTGCATGGTTAAACTCTTTCCTCAGTAATAGACATCAAATAGTTAAAAATAATTCCACACTCTCAAAGGCTGAACCGGTTACAAGTGGTGTTATACAAGGAAGTGTCTTAGGCCCACTGCTCTTGCATAAACGATATATGCAAATGCTTCAGCATGGGTAGACCCTTTCTATACGCAGATGATCTCAAAATAGTGTACTCATTCCCCCCTCAAGAATTTGCACACACATTCAGTGGAGTCACTACCGAGGTTAACAAGGTCGCAGTATGGTGCTCAAAATGGAAGTTGGATCTTAATGCCTCTAAGTGTGGTTGGATATGTTTTGGGGATAAGCGCCTCAATTTTGATCTCTCCATAAACGGCAGTAAGTTATCTAGGCTTCAGTCAGTAGTTGACTTAGGACTAAGGTACTCTTATAACCTGTCTTTTACAGAACAGGTCAATATGCAGACATCTAAGTCACATCAACTACTAGGTTGTATACTACGTAACTTTTATAGCAACGATTCTCGTATTCTGCTATATAAAGTTTGTGTCAGACCTTTGCTAGAATACTGCACCTTTATTCTCAGTAATGTTTCCATTAGGGATAAACTCAGACTGGAGTCTGTGCAACGTCGCTTTACTCTTCGTATTCTTGAGGCTGATCGTACTCTAGACTATAAAACTAGATGCACTAAGTTAGGACTAGATACCTTATGGAGGCGACGGCTAAAATTAAACCTAATCTTCTTTTATAAAATATTAAACAAATTAGCGTTTTCATCGCCTAATACAATCCAGCTCGAGGAACCCTCTTGCTATAACTTACGCAATTCAGCCTCGAAAATAAAAATATCGCAATCTAAATCTGCTCTTTATATGAATTATTTTACAAATAAATTCTCGAGAATCTGGAACCATTTGCCTCAAGTCATTCGGGAAACAGATTCACTTCCTTTATTTGTACGGCATGTTAGTAACTTCATCTCTTCTGAAATCTCGTTAAAAATGTTCACACCAACTATTGTTTCTTACTCCACTAGCGAAATAATAGGGACTCTGAACGTGTGAGCACCACTCACCTGTCTTGGTCATATGATAGTATTCTTCCATTTTAATCAGCCTATAAGCATAAGTGGCATGTCGGAAGTATAATTACTAATCCAGCCCATTTGCTTTGTTAACCCCGGAATACCAGTGCTGTTGTTTTGTGTTCTTCCTTCTTTTGTCTTTCCTCTAGTTGCAGAAAATTATGTGCAAGATAAATATGGAACTTACTGGCACAAAACTATTGCCTTCTCCTCAACACCCAAGTTTCAAGTACCCTTGCTCCTATCTCTCGTCTGAACATGCACAGTGATCCAATCTGCTAACCCTCAGCCGTTTTTTGGAACTGTAACGCATTGGTCAAGGAGCGCGCGGGACTTTGTCATATATGCACCATGCTACAATACATATAAATGGTGTCCTAATACTGTGAAATTTGTTGCAATTGGTTTGTTTCTCAATGCATATCTTTATACCTAGAAAATTCCTGACACTAAAACTTCGTCGAAATACTTGTATGTATGTAAACTTATATCATTCAGATCATGCCTGTAAACTGGCATGCTCTCATGTACAAATTGTTACTTGAGAATAAATTATTATTATTATATATAAAAAGGTACTGGGTAAGGACCAAAAAATATCGGACGCCACTCACAACAGATCTTATACATCCATGGGAAATGACACCAATAACCGAGTAGGAAATTTCCATAGGCAGTAAAAGCGTTATTTACTGTAGAACGATCCCATACAAATGAAGTTAGACACCGGTTTTTGTTGATCGGAGCCAAGTTACATGTTCCTGTTGGACCTACTGTGAGTACCACCTCTCCTATCCACATGTCGATAAATTTCTGTTATAACTAATACATTCAGGTGTGTTTGTTCATTATACTTGTAATTTGCAGACATCATGTGCAACAGTGAATGTTGAACGAGACAGTCCTACTGTTAGTCAGGGAATATATTGTGTAACGAAATCATCATAAAATGCGTTCTATTTCAGGTGCGATCCACATTTGTGGTAATTGTTAATAACGGACTATTATTATAAATTACTGCAACCTGTGTGTAAAAAAGTGCCAGAAACATTTAGGCATGGGGCATAATAGTAGTGAAATCGTGACAATGTTTCTGTTTACCTGATCCTTTATAGTATTTGTGTGTTAGTGCGTTTACTTCATAAATCACATAAAGTGACAATAGTCTAGAGTTTTGACAAAACCTGGTTACGTGGCTTAAATAATCTCCATTAAAATAATGAATACGACTTAATATGATATCATAAAGTGTCCAAGTCTAGACAGTATATTATTCCCCAAATGTCTTATTATATCCCTTACATGAATTTTGCACTTGACCCTTAAATAACAGTAACTGCCACTGAACAGGCTATAATGGTCAAATGGAAAAACAATGTCAGACAGGTAGTGAACTATGTGTGCAATGGTCTATTAACAATATATAGTTTTAAGAGATAATGCAATGTAATGACATACTAATGATACGAAATGGGCAACTATTTCATTGTCAAAAAGTACAAAAACTACACTACTGGGGCTATACTGTGCTTGGAAAGTATTCTATAGTCAAGGGGAGTGTTCACTGTGAGTTTTGTCAGTAAATCCACCTAAACTCATTAGTGCCCAAATGGTTATTAAAAATGTTAGAATAACACACATACTGTTAGCATTTGTGTGATTATTATTTTATATTATTTTGGTTATTGTGACTTGTAGTAGCGTTCAACATTGTGAATGTTTTTTCAATGTAAAATGCATTCAGCATTTGACATGCATAGGTGTCAGTATTAGTGTGCTATCGTCCTAATACTTAAAGAGACGACTACAGTAAATATCATCATTCGTTTACGAAAAGAATATTTCGTCGGTTTCATATGCATTATTTGCTTGTATTGCATAAGCCTTCGTTAATTATCCCATAATTGAAATAGTTATTGTGGAAACGGAATTCAACGAATGCGGACAGCCGTATGCTAACTTGACCTGTACTATAATTTGACAAATACTACATTCTGTTTTCGATGTGCTGGTTAATACACAATTCTATATTTAATTCTGTGTAAAAAACGCAGCTGAATCAATCAATCAATCAATCAATGCCTGTTACTCCAAGTGGAGCATAGACCGCCCACCAGCATTCTCCAGCCAACTCTGTCCTGGGCTTTCCGTTCTAGCTCTTCCCAAGTGCTGTTCATTCTCTTCATGTCTGTTTCCAATTCCCGATTCAGTGTGTTCTTGGGTCTTCCTCTGTTTCTGTGGCCTTTAGGATTCCAAGTCAGTGCTTGTCTTGTGACACAGTTTGACGGTTTCCTCAGTGTGTGTCCAATCCATCTCCAGCGTCTTTTCCTAATTTCTTCCTCAACTGGAAGTTGATTAGTTCTCTGCTGAGATCGCCTTTCTTTGGTATCTTGATGAGGTACCCTTCTTTCCAGTCTTCTGGAACTTGTTCATCCTCCCAAATATTTCTGAAGAGAATGTGGAGTATCTTTGAAGTTGCTTCTATATCTGTCTTCAGTGCCTCCGCTGGTATGTTGTCTGGTCCTGCTGACTTGCCACTCTTGATCTGTCTGATGGCCATTTTGATTTCTTCGACTGTTGGTGGGTCTGTGCTTATAGGGAGATCCGTGGCTGCTGCTTCGATGACTGGTGGGTTCAGTGGGGCTGGTCTATTCAAGAGTTCTTGGAAGTGCTCTACCCACCTGTTCCGTTGTTCATGCACTTCAGTGATTGGTTTGCCAGCCTTGTTCTTGATTGGCCGTTCTGGCTTGTTGAATTTCCCAGCTAACTTCTTCGTTGTATCGTATAGGAGCCTCATATTTTCTTCTCTTGCAGCTTTTTCCGCTGTTATTGCTGGGTCCTCAACAAATTTTTGTTTATCCAACCTGATGCTCCTCTTCACTTGCTTGTTGACTTCGGTGTATTCGGCCTGTGCCTTGGCTTTCTCTGCTCTTGTCCGACTGTTATTGATCGCTGTCTTTCTGTTCCTCCTTTCTTGGATCTTGTCCACAGTACTAACAGAAATCCACTCTTTTTGGTGTTGTTTCTTGATACCCCAAACCTCCTGACATGTTGAGGTTATTGTTCCTTTAATCTCTTTCCAGTTGTCTTCCATATTAGTTCCACCTTTTTCTAGTAGATCATGGAATGCCTGGAACTTGTTGCTGAGAATTAATTTGAATTCGTTGCGTTTGTTAGTATCCCGGAGAAGGGCTGTATTAAACTTGTGTAATACTGCTGCTCCAGTTGTCCAGTGCTTCCTCAGCTTCAGTTTCATTTTAGTCACCACCAAATGGTGATCTGAAGCTATGTCGGCTCCTCTCCTTGCTCTTACGTCTTCCATGGTCCTTCTAAACTTCTTATTGATGCAGATGTGGTCGATTTGGTTCTCCGTAATGTGGTCCGGTGAAACCCATGTAATTTTGTGTATACGTTTGTGGGAGAAAATGGTGCCACCTATAATCATTTTGTTGAAGGCACATAAGTTCACAAACCTCTCACCGTTATCATTCCTTTCTCCCAGTCCATGTTGTCCCATGATGTCTTCATACCCGATGTTATCCACTCCGACCTTGGCGTTGAAGTCGCCCATCAGAATGGTCAGGTCCTTGGCTGAAAATTTCTCGATGATTGACTGCAGCCTCGCATAGAACTGGTCTTTGTCGTCTTCGTGGCTGTCATTGGTGGGTGCGTAGCACTGGATGACATTCATTGCAATCCCTTCCTTCTTCGTCTTGAAGGACGCTGTAATGATCCTAGGTCCATGAGGTTCCCATCTTATAAGAGACTTCCATGCATCTTGGGATAACACCAATGCTACTCCTTGTGTGTGGGGGGCGTTTTCTTCTTCGTGGCCGGAGTATAAAAGCACATTTCCCGAGGATAACCGTTGCTGTCCAGCTTGCACCCAATGCGTTTCGCTTATTCCAAGTATCTTCAGGTTGTATCTTTTCATTTATTCAGCTATTTGCATGGTCCTCCCTGTTTCCCACAGCGTGCGGACATTCCACGTACCTATATAAATTGTTGCTCTGGTTGTCAGAAGAGACATCGGCCTCGTGGCTTCAGAAGAAACTCGGCTCTCACCATGAGGCGTCATAACATACCTTCCAACTCCCAGGGCAGAGTAAAAATGGTTATAAAGGTTTTTACTGGTTAGCGTTTTTTTAGCACGTTTGCTGTTTTACGGGATGGGGTTGCTAGCCCCATGCCCAACCCTCCTCCTTTATCCGGGCTTGGGACCGGCAGCAACCCTATGGGCTACAGGCGGAGTTAGCTGAATACAAACTGAAAATTAATTAAGTTGCCAACAAACATATGAAAATACAGTCAGCTTAACTTATGAACGCCGTATAAATGATCATGCCAAAGTACAAAGCATACAAGTGATGGATACGATTTTGTCTAGCAACAACGCGAGTTTATAGAAATAATAAAATTTGTTGGCTGTCGGCAGAATGGACCTTCTGTCAAATGGTCTACATTTGAGCATGATCGCAAAAGCTAATATCAGAGCCGCATTCGTTAGCTTGCTGAAGTTAGATTATTTGTGACTAAACACCGATAACGAGCACATATGATGCGACAATCAAATTAATTACCTAGAAGATAAACTAAAATCGACAAAATTCTAAATGCATCTCGGTAATATATAACCATGGCGCGATAAATATGGCCTGACCTTGAACTGGAATTGCTCTCTTTTCGCTACGACCATAATCAATTCGTGATTTTCAAACTTAAGCGCCCTCTCAGCGTGGCTGATAAATCTGTCCAATATCAAACATCTATATGTCTAGCTGGTGTAGACTGATTTGTTTCTTTGTGCTCGCATCTTAAGTATCTCTGTTTTGGTTTCTGGTTTTAGACTTCTTTCGATAAGGGATTAGTTACACCGCCACTCTGGCCCTGACAATTTCAGGTGCATTTTTTCATTCTTCCATTACTAATCTCTTATCAAACTTTTATCACCATTTTTATTTTTCGCAATTTTTATACTTAATAGATCTGTCGTCGGAATCAAATCTCGAGCTACATTTTTACATATGGATCAGAAGTTACAACGACTAATGTCCATCTCACTCTTATTTTACCAAGTAACCAGCAGGTTACGCTAATGTGTTCAGATGTCAACGGGGTAGGACATTCCGTTTTGACCCTAACAAGTTGAGCATTTTACTACATTCATCTTCCACATTGATTCATCACAACAAACATCAATATTTGTCTATTTCACATGACCGATTCTATAGCTGTTCTTTGGACGCGCCCTAAGATATTGTTGCTTATTTGAAGTAAAAGAAGAAACGCTATGTTACCGCGCTCTAAGTTAAGATAAATAAAATCATTGAAAATTACTTACAAAGTCCGATATCAAGCTATTTAAAAATACCATGCATAGTTTAGTGTGGAAGTGATTGTGGAGGCATCATTGTCACAGCTCACGATTTAAGGTTATAGGGAGCAAAGACACCTAAATCATTTCCTACTGATAGACCACTAAGGAAGTATTTTTTGGTGCAAATGTGAGCCGTTGCATGCCACAAATAAGCAACGTTTTCACTCTGCGAGTTTAAAGATAATCCACCTTTTAGCTCATCTCTAAAGTCATGTCGGATCGACCTGGAGTGCTGGTGTACTCTAATGGTTTCTGACTTCTCTGAAAGGTTTAGCCTTATCATCAATGAATAATGACTCAGAATAAACCTGTCAAGATTATTATGTTTTAAGTGGATACCAAGCCAAGTCAAGGCCATTGCACTCGACTGACGGCCCTAGGCTTTGACTTTGTTTTTGGCGTCGTTTTCTTGTGTGATTATCCTGTCCTCTTTCCGAAAGGTTTTGAAAGGGCCGTTATACAGTGGTTGTAGATGACGATGGACAATATCATTTAAAATGAATGCGTGAGTGCAGTATTCTAACTCACGTGTCACAACTACTCGGCCTCTGTGCTTTAAAAGCGTTTGGTTTCAATTTGGCCGTATGATTTTTCATATGGCTCAAACAGTCGGTCAGTAATACCGGTACGTCGCCTATTTGGTCAAATTACTCTCCTAGCAAACGTAGCGGCATGCCGTAAACCAACTGTACAGTACAGTAACCAGTATTCTGTTTTAATGTCGGCCGATCGCAAGTAGTACCAAAAGAAGCTCTTCAGTCTACTTATAATCACTGCAAAAACATACGTTCTTGGTTAATTGTGGAATCGTTTAGCCATTCGATTAGCTGGGGGAGGAGAGGATAACAGACAGTCGATCCGATATTTTTAGTGACGAGAGTTCCTGCAATCTGCTAGAATAATCAGCCTTTAGACCAAAAACTTCCATCAGTCGGTGTAGTTGATGGTGCCACAAAATTTAATATCCAGAGCCTCACAAAATTCCTAATGACTTGAATTATTTGCCTTCTAGTGGTACAGCAACTGACTACTGTGTTAACCGATCAATTTTACGTTAACATGTGCGTGCATTCGTTTGAAAAGGGCCAGAGTCCAATCATCCCTAATTCAGTATGGTCATATTTAGCGTATGGTAGTAGGAATGTCCCTACAGGTAAAAGAGTTTGTCGGTTTACTTTCAACTTTTGACGAAATATGCATGTTTTAGTCCAGTTCCGTATATTACGATTCATATTTAGCCAAACGAATTTGTGGCATCAAGTTTTACAGCCTACAACTAGAAAGTTTGCTTAGGAGTGAAATTCAGAGTTCCTTCCTTACTTATCTTTTGTAAGTATCATACTTCCCATCCATTGAAACTAAATGATGGAAAACGTTCCGTTTGTTTTACTTAGGAGAAACGGAAATCCATGGGACGATTTCGTGAATTGAAAAATGTAGAGAGTTGGTACCCCACCTTGGCAGTCTGTTCTTTATAATTAATAACGTTAAATAAAAAGAAAGATGGTGACTAAGATTACACGGTTTGTGAGTCCAAACGGTTTCTGGTTTATATTTGTGATTTTTTATAGCACCTGACAGTAAAAGTAATTTTTATGGGATCACTAGTCTTCGCTTTACCTTTAACCATACTGGTAATTTATTTCGGAAGATGTCTGACTCGAAGCAAGACGACACACAAGAATTGAAACATGACTCCCTTTCTATTGAAGTCGTTATTATAGTGACCGCTAAATTTAGACTCCCAGCATTTGATACAGGCGGCATTGAGTTATGGTTTACCTGACTGAAGTTGTACCTTAACAGGCAAACCATGGGGTCAAAAAGTGTCGGATATTCAAACTTATGTTCAGCATTACATCCCTCCGTTAGTCGCCAAGGCAGTTCGTGATTTAATTTACGTACACCTGCGTCCTAACCCTAGACAGAGGTTCGACACGAAATAATAAGACGCCTGTCATTGTTAGACAGTCAGTGAATACAAAGGCCGTTTTAAAGCCAAACTCTAGGTGATGGATCGCCAACTTTGGTTGGTGACAGAAGATTGAGAAGGACGGTTCTAAAACAAAGATGAATACAAGCCATCCTTAGTTGTATCCAAAACTTCCTAGACACGCAAGATGCAGACACCTTCATACTATAGTTAGCCAGAATAGCAGTCAAAATCGTCGACGAAAGGCTCTCGTTAGAACCACGTAACATCCACCATATAAGAAGTGATTAGACACCTAACAACCTCATCATGATAGAACTCGCAGCTAATGTGAAAAATTCCAGGGAGATTGATGCATAAACTCGACTGGGAAATAGACGATGGAATAGATCACTACATAAATCAAAATCGAATAGTAGGTCACGGCAGCCGGGAAAATTTTGCTGATACCACTTGAGGTTTGGTGTTCAATCAGCCAGGTACACCCAACCGTGAATCTTGTCTAACAAGATATCCAAGAATATGGTAAACGAATAACCATTCTATAGATCGCAGCAACTGAGAAGGGGCGCCTAGGGAGTCGCTTATTTTATGTCATGAATAAGAATTACAGGATAGGCTTTCTGGGGAATATGGGTAAATCACTCGGTATTATACTGAGAAACATAACCGAGTTCATACGTCAGGTCTCTGAAGTTATACTTTAAGCTACCAACAAAATGAAAACTGCTACTTTTGGCCAGGACTTTTATATTGGATATAGGGTTTAAAAGACAAGCTCTTAGTGGTTTTCACAACCACAGATTTCGATCTTGCAACGCTTGGAGTTGGCTTTCTAGGAAGATACGAGTTTCTAGTCAATGTAAATAAGCGATGGTTAACACTTAAGAAAGCGTTGAGTTATACTATATTCAGACAAAATAAAATTTGTTCCCTCAATCCAGTACAAACTCCCAGCATCAACTGATAAATTTCATAACACATTCAGAACGTTTCCAAAATAAACTACAACTAACCCTCACTTTGTAAAAAATAGACATAAATAATAATAATAATTTATTCTAAAGTAACAATTTGTACATGAGAGCATACCAGTTTACAGGCATGATCAGAATGATGTGGCATAATCGTAACAGAGTTTTAGTAGAGTTATTGTTATGGAGTTGACGATATACAAAGGTATTAATTAATTAGGAAGCCAACGGTAGCTAGCTTCACAGTTTACAGTACTGCAGTACCAGAGGTATATTTTGTATTACAGAACACTTCCAGTAAACAACCGCGCGCTTTTTGTCCCTGGTGCTGTAATCTCAGGGAATAGCTGCGAGAGAGCAGGACGAACCATGGAGATTATCCAGAGACAGGATGAGGCTGGTATTTTGAAGTTTGGATAAGGCAGCCAGTTTGTGTGGACTGGTCTTGAGCGGTGAGTTGTTGGTGCATTGATTGCGTTCCAGGCCAGCGTTTGGAGTAAGTTACTTAAAGGAGATCAGTTCTTTGCCAGTTCAGACCATAGACTCGGGAAGACAGTGACATAGATTATGCGATAGAAATAAATAAATAAATTTGATTAGTGGTATCAAAATAGTCAGCTTCAAACTAGAATCTTCTTCCGTTTTCATGTTTTTTTTATTTACTACAACGTACACGATTTTAGTGTTAGCAGTTTTAGTACCCTAATAAGCCATTGTTTATTGATTCGAGGTTTAGTGGTAAGTCGTCGAAGATTTGGTACAAGTCTTTTGATTCTAGATATTGGGAGATCAGGCGTTTGAATATTAAGATAGATTTAGTAGTGCGGATATTTTGTGGTAGTTTATTCCAGAGTTTGCTGTAGAATACGATAAAGAACTTACCGCGATGTTGTGTTTGGTATTTGTCGATAAGTAATGTTGCTTCGTAGTTCCGAAGTTCGTATCTAGGCATTTGGTTCCACATGGGAGAGAAAGCCGAGAATGATATTCCGTTGATTATTTTCTAGAAGAATATTAAGTTGTGTCGTAGTCGGCGACGACACAGGGGTTCTAAAGAGAGTGTTTCACATCTAGTCGTGTAGTCCATGTTTCCGTTAGTTTCCAGAATTCGACGTGTGAAACATCTTTGTACACTTTCGACGCGTTTTCTATCTATGCTATTCATACTCGAAAAGATAAATGAGCAGTATTCCAGTATAGGTCTTACACATATCTTAAACAGAGTAAGTTTAGCCTCCGTTGTATGGAAGTTTTTAAGAAGGAAGCCTGTTAATCTTCTAGTTTTAGAGATAATAGAGGAGGCAAGTTCCATGAACTTTAGGTTGCCGGAATATTTAATACCCAAGTCGCTCGTTGATTGGAGTATTTGGACCTTTGACCCATTTAAATAAAACGTGGACTGTGGGTTATAGTTGCCTATGTGCATGATTCCACATTTACTGTAGTTAGGTGGAAGTTGCCATTTTTGGCTCCAGGAAGTTAGGTTATCGAGGTCCTTTTGAATTAGAGTCATGCCTTCTTCTAAAGAGTTCGGTTTAAAGCTATAAACAATCTTGAGATCGTCCGCATATAAATACGGTCGGCCATGTTTTATAACGTTATTTATGTCATTTATGTAAATAACGAACAATAAGGGACCCAGTACACTTCCCTGTATAACCCCGCTGGTAATTGGTTTAGGCGATGATAGACTATTGTTGAACCTTACTGTTTGCTTTCTCCCTTCCAGGAAAGACGCAAACCATGAATGAAGTGGGTCTTTGACCCCATATGACTTAAGTTTAATGAGCAGTCGTCTATGAGGGACTTTGTCAAAAGCTTTACTGAAGTCGAGAAATAAACTGAACACTAGAAGCCCTTTGTCCCGTTGTGTAGTTATGTCATCTAGGTAGTCTAACAAGCATGTGTCACACGACCTATTCTTTAAGAATCCATGTTGGGAAGGGAAGAGTAGTTCGTTTTTAAGTAAATATTGAAGTAATTCCTCCTTGATTATCTTTTCCATTACTCTTGATGCAACAGAGGTTAGATTAATAGGACGTAGTTCTTTATATTTCCTACAGGTCCGGATTTAAACTTAGGAATGACGTGTGTAATTTTCCAAAGGGTAGGGTAGCATGCAGTAGAGAGTGACATTGCAAATAGTTTGAGAAGTGCCAGATGGAAGTCCGTGCCACCATTTTTAAGTACAGTGGCTGGTATACCATCAGGGCCCAAAGTGTATGAGTGTCTTAGCGTAGTGATGGCCTTGGTAATATTTTCTATATCACTGATTTCGCATGATAGTGGCAGAGTGGGCTCGATCCCATCTGTGTGGTTTTCAATAGTAAGTGAAGTGGCAAAGTGCTCACTGAATACATCAGCTATGCGGCAGGGGTCATCATATACTTAATTGTCACAGATAAAGAGGTTTCCACCCTTTATCTTAGAGCTACTGATTTTGTTCCGGAAGGTCTTGAGGAGTCCCATAGAGTTATTCTGTGCAGTATCCCACACGACAAAATTTGGAGGAGCTTCAGCGTTTGCGAAACCGAGGAGGTCAGCTCTTAATAAGCTAAACATAACCAGAGAAGAGTATAACTGCATGTCACAGTTGGGCATCATTCGGTCCTCTGGTAGCCAGTAGGCTTCACCATTAGATTCGTCCTGAAGAAAAATGACGATAACTGATGACAGTGGAGGGGGCTATAGATCTCATATTAAGAATACAATTTTAGATAGGTACTCTGTACCTGGTACACAGGATTCCTAAGCAACCTAACGGGTACAAAAATATTTGCAAAAATTGATTTCATCAGTGCATACGGTGACATTCCTGTAGCTGAAAACGATACTCCTAAAATAGGAATCATCACACCCCCTTGGTTGTTCGAGTTCGTGCGTATGAAATTTGCCCATGTAGCGTGGCACAGACATTTTGAAGGTTCATAAACAACTTGCTTAAAAACACGACTTTTGTAAAGGCGTATATTGTCAACATATTAATTTCTAGTCCTGATTTAGGATCATATGGATACGATATGGGCGATCTCATGACAAATAAGTGAAAATAAAATGAATGTCTATCAGTGCAAATGTGTTTTTGGAGTCGAAATCCTTGAATTTTTAGGTCACACAATTACTTAGAACGAGATTGCACCAATATATAACGAGGTAGATACTATCAAGAAGAATCATATACCAAGTGACATAACACAATTTGGAGTTTCTTGGGCTTGGTAAATTTTTATAGTCGGTTTATACCGGGCTGTGTACATCACTTGCAACTGTTAACGAGTGCACCTAGATGGAAACCGAAAGACTGGGTTAACATGGGAAGCGGTTAGGCCCTTAACAAATTAGATGATGAACTAGTGCCAATGGCAATAAATGGAAATACCCAGACTCTAGCTCACCACTGGCTCCAACGGTAGACGCTTTAGACTGGATTATCATTACTCTGAACTTTAGTACAGAATTCACGCCAGTTTAGAGGCATGGTCATTATGATATAGAAAGGTTCTACGTTGCTGCTGATGATGAAGGTTAGGTCCTACACCGTAGAACATAAGTGCTTGAATAACAATAACATTTACAAAACACCAGATTCATGTGCAGGGAGAGTAAATGTAAACAAGAAACTATCAACCATCAACTGGAAGATACTTTGTAATCTTGTGTGTTCAAGGATACATTAGGACACTTATTAATATTTGTAATCAGTTGAAGTAAAGGAGTTTTGCAAACATAACATTAAGGAGATTTAGATACTAGATGGTTGTTTGAAACAGTCACTTGTATCGTCTGGTACGAACATGACCTTGAGTGAACAGTTTGGTAGTGCTTTTCTTAGTTTTGAAGGCAGGCTGTGTAGTTCTTCATTGTTTTGCTGTAATATAGACTTCGCTGAACATAAAGTTCCGACGCTGCTTAACTCAGTTATAGTTAGTCTCGACAATTCGCCTGCAACATTACTAATACTTTCTTTTATATAAAGTGTACCCACAGAAAATTGTGAAGTAAATTCCACTTGTCGAATCCCTCGCGGACTGTACTTACTGTGATTTGCAACGAAATCCTCCGTGAGTGACTTGTGATCAGTGAAGATAGTGGAAGTTGCCTCACTAAGTATATGGCAAACAATTTTGATTGCTAAATATACTGCTAAGTGCTCTCTGCCGAATGAACTATATCAGTTCTGAGGTGTATAGAGTCGTTTGAGAAAAACAATAACAGTTACTATCACATGTTAATAGACTCTTGAAGTACGGCTCCCACAGTCGTGTTTG
Source organism: Schistosoma mekongi (assembly GCA_034768735.1). Lineage (NCBI taxonomy): Eukaryota > Metazoa > Platyhelminthes > Trematoda > Strigeidida > Schistosomatidae > Schistosoma > Schistosoma mekongi. The sequence goes on along the minus strand of CM068306.1, from coordinate 80,858,335 downwards.
GTGCACTGGTATTTAAAGCTGATGGTGCTTAGTTATTGCGTCGAAAGAGTAAGGCCGCCGGACCTATGTATTATTCGCATTTTCCACTGCTGTACTCTCCGCTTCGATCGCGTCAAATGTTCTGGGACGATCCTTGGGATGATCAGTTAGGGATTAAGCTTTCTGTGCACAATTCGGGACAAAACGATGTTGAAAAATTACTAGCCCCGGAATTCGACTGGGTTTCTTGAAAAGATCAGGTTCAGGCAATTTTTCGATGAAACTAACTGTTTTTGGAATCAGCTTACTGTTCTAGTATTCTACAGTACGCTCCAGAAATTGAAGTGGTCGTTTTTAAATCACATATTTATCCAGACTGACGAAAATACCGCGCTTTTTTAAATGTTGGAGTTGTGAAAGATGTTGTGTATGATATCCCACCGTAACACTCGCTGCTAATTAGTCATCGATGCAAGCACACATGAAAGGTATACCATAAATAATTGTGTTAGTGAGCCGCTGGAATGTCTGGACAGTACTGGAGAGGGACACGTACTGTAGGACGGACGTGATATACCTAACTGAGGAATTTTGCCAAATCCTGCATATAAAACTGTGAGACATTTTGAATCAAATCGCCTAGCAGGACCTTTATTAGTAATATGTTAAACAAATAATACTTGATTGCGATATGCAGCTCGTAGAAGACCCTCACATCTCTTGCAGAAATAAGGGATACATGCTTAAAAGCATGTGGCATGATAGAATATCAATGTCAAATTATAAGACTCAGAAAAAAGTCAAATAGACAAAACTGTCCATTATTATTTAAATTTAACTGTCTTAGAGATGCGAAAGTACTTATTACGTCATGTAAAAAAGCTGAGGAAGTAATACCCTATAAAAATATAATAGTCACCCAAGATCTAACCCCCTCCCAACGTCGCATAAAAAGACGTGGGGTACCCACACACAGTGATCGCACTACAAGTGACAACCAGCAAGTATCCCCTACTAAAAAGAAAAAAACTTATTACGTATCTCAGGATACAAACCCGTCACCACTTGACACCCCCTTAAGCGGTAAATTAAGGGCGACCGATGTTGTCGACCTCGATGAGTTTCCAAGGGGAACATCATATGACAGCGAACAACTTCCCATGAATACAAATAAATATACGTCTACTAATAATCTTATCCCAGGTTGTTCCTACCTACAGAAACTAATCTCAGACTCTTTCAACGACTCAAATATTGATATTCCAAGCCAATTAAAGCCCATTTCTCAATGGCTTACTCCAAAAGACAACACAACTAAACTTAGACCTAAAACTAAACAATTCCGAGCAAACCAACAACAAATTCCGGTCCGTGCCAATAACCACACGCAGACTAAAGATCATACTCCAAGTGAACGAAACGCTAAGATTATATTAGCCTTCTTAAATAAATTCTCCCCACTAGCTTGCAGCAAATTTATTAGTACTCGAGATAATAAAGAAGACGATAAGCCTCAGTTCACTCAACTTTTAGACAGAAAAACGCGACATAAAGAATGATAGACGACGGAACAAAGGACACCTGTACTCGCGTCCTTTACAATTTAACAGTCAACCTATCGAGAAGCGGCCCCTCACCCCTCATTCAGTACAACACCCTACTTACTATAGTAGACGCACTTGGGAAAATAACACTAGACACTTTAGAGCATTAACCCAACCACCAATTACGAGCTCTCTTGATGCATATACGCACAACAACACGCTTGCACCACTTTTAAACCCTTCTTATAGTGACACAAATAAGAACTATTTCAACCCTAACTATGTAAATCCCAACTTTCATCGTTATCATAACATAGCAGACAGGAATAAGGATTTTTTTCAGGATACACGACGTAGTAGCACCACTAGCGAAACAACTGGTCGACGTAATCTCCAACCATACGGTATATGCGACCTCCTTAATCCCATACAACCTCAGCCAGTTAAAATTCCCACCCTATCCCCCAGGCTAACAAGTTCGTATACACTTAACAGCTCCTATAATAAATCCAGTCGTAACCTTGACTATCAATATGAGCTGTCCGAAAACCAACAACCACCTATTCCCCACTTAAACTACACCCCTGACATTACAATTTCAAAAAACGGCTGTTTGCGGAATGGATGAGATGCAGGATAAGACTAGGAGTACTCAATAGCAAGATTCCTGGTTCGGCGGACATCTATCCCAAGATCCTTAGGATTTCCTTATTACATACATATACTAAACAACACTCGAAAGTATACATGGCCAACAAACCTTTACGGACTATCTGGTAGATTACTTGAAGCACACATCACCTCTCAGATTTATTAAATACAATCTCAAATATGCTGCACACACCCACTAACCACATAATCATTGTCGCACATATAGTGACTGATTCTATTTACTAAAATTACGAAACGATACATTATCCGTCATTCCAATAAATCACACACATTATCTCTTTCTTGGATTTATTGATTCAATTCGGTGAGTTACTGTGCTTAACTCGTATATTTGCTTATTATTTGTTTTCTATTCCACATTTGCCATAAAATAAAAGTATATCCACTCATATTATTATCTAATCGCATCCCTTGTAAAACCTGACTGGTTATAATGTCTACGGAAATCTTCCCAACATCTAGTTCCAAGCGTCCGGCAAAACGCAGAACAAGGCTTCGGTCATACACCCCCACAGATCCACAACTAAAAAAATCCAGCGTCCCACACGATGTAAGTCAAATAGAACCTAACGAACATGTTCCCATCGTCATCGTCGAAGACGTGATGAAGTCTTTCCTAACTAGACAAGATGCAGGTCATTGCAAGCGTAGTGACGACTTGAAAGGCCTTTATGATAACCTTAAGATTCTCAGCCCTCTCAAATGCCTCATCAATCTAGATAATACTGAAACATCATATCATTTTAATGTAATGAACAATATCATCGACTATGTAGCCTCCGAAGTATTTGAACGCATTAAACGCTCTAACAATGTTATAATCTTAAATGCTTCCGATGCCTGTCCTCTAGAAACTATGAAATGTAACCTTCTTAAGGCTAGCAATATGACTAACGCCCCATGCTCATGTACAAGACTGAATAAAGGCCCCCATGGCCTAAGTACACCGGTACTATTCAGATTGAACACACCAACGGAAGCAAAATAATTTCTAAATTCATCCAGTATGATTCGACTAGACCCTGTGTTCAAAAACATAAAGTTAGTACTAGATAGGACTCCCTGTCAACGTATGTCGGGCAAGTCCAGCAAGAAAGATCTATTATTTAAGCGTCACGATAAATCTAACATCGATAGCTTAAAAAGTTTACTTGACAAGAAGATTATAAAACCACATCCCTCAAAAGCATCGGTTGTACCCATTAAAAGTCGAAATACTGTAAAAGCTATTGAGGAAGATATCAACAATACGCCTAGTACCCACGTTATTGACTTGGATTTACCAGTTCCAAAAAGCAGCACTCTGCGTAATAATGTTGTCAGGAAACTCAAGATGAGCTCAGTAACACCAGTTTTACGCTCATCAGATAAAACTACTAATAGCTGGGATGCTGCAAGAAACATTAAAAATAATAATAGTAGCTACACACTAAACACCCAAGCAGTTGACTTGGATTCATTGGAAACAATAAGCAATGAGTTGGCCCCTGCCGTTAGCTACAACACTTATACTAAGCCACAAACCCAGACATCTGACGACGATTTCAGTATCGAACACTTTATTCAGCCTGAAGGGCAAACAATAAATGGTAAGCCACAGGCTTCCCAAATATCATCACAACATCCATGGACAGGTAAAGAAAACGCACCCTCCAGAAAAATCTCTATAACACAAAATATACATAAATTCGACTATACAACATTGATAAACTGTCCTCGCAGGTGTGAGGGCATTCTTGGGCCTGCCCCACACATACCTGAACTCTGGTCGGCCGGCCAAAGAAACCGTATGAGGCAGAACCATTTTTGCAATCACGCCGGTTCCCCAACCGGCAACCTCATCCACACTAGGATTCACTACAAATATTATAAAACTGCTTCCACTGCTTGCAGCTACCCTACTACTCCAGACGCTACTTTGATAGACGAGACAACCCAAGATACACCATCAAAGATCTACTCGGAGACACAAACATCAGCCAACCTATCAATAAACCGACTGGCCGTATCGATTAAAACATCAGGTACCCAACCCGATGACAGTTCAAAGTCATTCATCTCAATTAATGCTATGACACCCAACTCGTTCAAAACACGTGTTCTGTTGCAGGACCTTACACATCACGAAAGGTCACAGTTGCTCGTCGTCTCAATTAATGCTAGGTCACTTATAAACAAAATCAATTACCTCAAATCTATTATGATCATTACTAAACCCAGTGTGATATTGATTACCGAAACTTGGTGTAAACCAACTATATTAGACGACACAATTAATATCGATAATTATACCCTCTTCCGAACTGATAGGCAAAACACTAGTGGAGGTGGCACCATAATCTACACGCGTTCCGATCTGAAGGCCTGAAGGTTCAATAACGAACAACTAGGTGACACAGGGGATTCAACATGGGTAAGTATAATCATTGGCTATCAAAAGTACCTACTTGTAGGATGTGTATACAGACCACCCAACGCAGACAGCATCTATGACAAAAATCTAAGAACTCTGTTCTTCCTGGCCTCACAGCAACCCCACGTATCCGAACTAATCGGTGGAGACTTTAATTTGCCGAACATCGACTGGATGTCGCCACACACTTCACAACGATTCTCAAAATTGATAGAGATGATAGAATTCAGTGGATGGACACAACAGGTTCAAATCCCAACTAGGGGCAACAATACCCTTGACCTCCTTTTTACTATTAACTTTAACCCAACCTCAGTTAATGTCAGCTCGGAATTTCACAATAGCGACCATAAAGTAGCAATAAGCACGTTTAATTACCAACCCACAAATAATCTCAACCCGAATGGACTTAAAAAATACAAATATCGAAGGTACACCAATGAAACGTACAAGCAAATCGAAGCACTCATTCGATGCATAAGATGGGACTCTTATCTCACTACTGGAAACATCGACACAGCTATCTCAGTCTTCTACAGCAATCTGATCAGTTGCTTAGACTGCATAGCCCATACGTAGGACGAGTGTCTGATATTAACAATGCACGCTAACATATCCCGAAATGTCTTAGGAGAAAATTGAGGCACCTGAGGCTTCGATACTATAAGCATCATGACATAACCGCATTATATAATGTATTCAAAATAGTCGAAAATCTCGATAGTGCCTAGCACAAATACTTACTCAATATGGAAACAACAGCACTGAATAGTATCAACCCAATTTCATCAATGATCAAGCTATTTAAATCTCGCCTTGATTCAAAATCTAATAAACCTCCCACACTATTCATCACAAAAGACGGTATCGACGACGACCCAGCTTCCATTAGCGAACAATTTAGTAGCTACTTCTCCTCATGCTCCTCATGTTCCACAGAACCTGGAGCCACCGCAAACCCCGTATCCATGATGACATCTAAGTGTCTCTCTACAGTTGAATTTACCAGCACAAATATAAAGAGAGCCATAGCCACGCTAAAAAAATCTAATGACAATGGGCCTGATGGCATTCCTGCTTCCCTCATGAAATATGGTGGAAAAGATTTACCACTTCTCTGCCTGAAACTTTTTACTTTATCTATGGACAAAGGGCATTATCCAGCCATGTGGAAAACATCGTTCATAACTCCGCGATTCAAAAATGGATCACGCAACGTTATAGAAAATTACAGGCCAATTAATACGACATCCGTGCTGTCCAGAATCATGGAGAAAGTCATTCATAAGCAGTTGTCATCTTTCTTACTTTCGGAAAATCTGATCAATCCATCTCAACATGGGTTCATGGAAAAACGCTCTTGTGCTACATGCCACTTGGAATTTTTTGATTATATAATACTTGGAAGAAACAAAGGTTTCTCAACTATTGTACTTTATTTTGACTTCAGTAAAGCATTTGATTGTGTCCCCCACAACCTTCTCCTCTCAAAACTACACTCCTATGGCATACGAAATCCACTATTAAGTTGGTTTAAATCATTCCTCACAGGGCGCCGCCAAATTGTAAGAATCGGCTCTAGCTACTCAAAGCCAGTAAATGTATCTAGCGGAGTTGTACAAGGAAGCGTAATTGGACCATTGCTCTTTCTTCTCTTCATCAACGATGTGTATCAGCAATTTGTGCATGGTAAAATCTTCCTCTTTGCAGATGATCTAAAGGTTGCCTATTTATTCCCACCCACTACAAATGAAAACACTATTACTAAAATAATACAACAGGAAATTGATAACTTATCAGAATGGACCAAAATATGGCATTTCCCCCTAAACGTGCACAAAAGTGGATATATTTCCACTGGTCGCAGATGGAACCTCAGTCTCCACCTATGCGAAGTGCAAATAAAACCTCTAAGCGTCGTTCAAGATTTGGGGCTAAGATATACTGATAGCATTAACTTCTCGGAGCATGTTGCATTTCAAGCTTCCAAAGCGAGGAAGTTAACTGGGTTTATAAGAAAAAATTTTCTCAATTTACACTCAAAAATATTACTATACACAAAGTGTGTTCGTCCAATATTAGACTACGGTTGTCTACTCTACAGCAACTGTAGACGCTTAGATTCGATGAAAATCGAGCGAATTCAACGAACATTTACTAAGAGCTTATTAGGTGACTACAGTACACAAACTTATCGCCAACGATGCAATAAACTAAAGCTAGAACCCCTTTGGCTCCGACGCTTAAAACTAAACCTTACTCTCATGTTCCGCCTTATTAGTGGCGCAACTTACGCGTCGACAACACAGCCCATCCTCTACGCCTCCACACATAACCTACGTAATAAGGAAAATACTATTACTATCCAGCGATGTCGCACTCATCTACGCCAGAGCTTTATCACAGTGAGATATGCGACTCTATGGAATAAACTTCCCAAGCATATTCGCTGCAGCAAGTCGTTAGCCGCGTTCAAAACATTACTTCAAGAATACCTCTCAGGTGAAGGTCTATGTAACCTCCTCAACTACCCTAAAATAACTGATCATATATATAAACATGGTCCCAACTCCGTATAAACAGTTTTAAAATTTATCAAATATATTCATAATACACCATATGCCTAAGGACTCATAATTAATAATGCATATTTTCATATTGTTCTAATCTACACGCATACACCTTAATTCACTTATGCGAAAACTGATAATTTGATTACACCGACAATTAATCTTATCCATCTTCTATCATCAATTATACACCAATTCACTACTTCGATGACAATTTGACCTTTTAATTATGTTGGGTTCATTAGTTGCCTAATAATCCTATTCACACTGAATCCATACTGTAATTATCCATTGATTTTCAACACCATATACTTATTCATGTACACACACACACAAGCACACTTCTTTATTCAGAAATTTCACCCTTTAATATCACTTGGGTGAAAATTCACAATTTCATCACACTCTTAATTGCACTGTATGACCTCTCCATTAATATAACTCTCTATGTATTTTATATGGTTAATAGTGCATACTTTCACTGTGTCCCAATCTACTTTATTATTATCATTGTTAATAACATTATTATTATCTGTCTACTTTATTATTACTATTATTATTATTATTATTATTATTATTATTATTATTATTATTATTATTATTATTCACCCTCCTAATATCACCTGAGTGACAATACACAATTTCACCACACTGTTAATTGCACTGTTTGATCTCTCCATTACTATAATTCTCTATATATTTTACATGGTTATTAGTACGTATTTTCGCTCTGTTCCAATGTACTTTATTATTATTACTATTATGTGTCTTCTGTCATCACTTATAAACCGATTCTAAATTTTGATTACAACTTGACCTTTTAATTATATTGGGTTTATTAGTTGGCTAACAAACCTATTTATGCAAAGTCTAAGCTACGACTACGCATTGAACTCTTTAGAATTAATCTTTATTTTTTCTTTTTCTTCTCTTTTCATTTTCGTTTTTTTCGTTTTTTCTTTTTTTATTTACACGTCCTACATTACATTAGCGTTTATACTCTTAATACTACTTCGCTAATTTGATTTATTGAATTATTATACTCAACTGATGAAGCCCAAAATGGTTTCTTCACAACGCTTATTGTAAATGAGTAGTATGTGATTAAAATAAATAAATAAATAAACTTGAGGTCAACTGAATGTATATAGGCCTATATTTTCACAGGTAGTCTGGGTAAATGAGAAAATCTGAAAAATGTTGGATGGTACACATATATATGTGAAAATGAAAATGTAAACTTTACTAGTGTTTAGTTACTGTTAGGCTCCCACCACATTTTGTTTTCATTTTCCGAAATCATTTATAGACATACACAATAATGCTTAGTGAATATTTATTTGTACGATCATTTTCCAACTAAAAGTCGAAAAATTGTTGCCAGATAATCGGCGAGTTATATAATAATGAGATATTTGTATGTGCATGTCTTCTAACTTACGCAGGGGTGGCTTTAAAGCTACTGGCTCACAAACTATACCAGTAAAATTTGATCCATGCCTTCCAACGAATAGCTTGTAGGAAACTGCGTTGCAGCTGGTATGAACATGGGATTGCTTTAAAAAAGTTCTGGCAGGTAAGCGAGGTATGTTCATGTAGAACCTTAAACCACTTATACCTGCTATATCCATTTTAAAAGTTATCAAGTGACTGGTACATAGTTTGAGTATTATTGTTGTGTCCAGATGTACGTTTGGGGTAAAGAAGCAGCAAATAGTAAGAATTTTTAGATAACCGTTTGATATCAAAATTGTTAACGATATTTCAGATTCAAATTTCCTGGTTGTGGATCAGTTTTCTGTGTTTCACTCCAACGCATTGGATATGTTGTTGATTTCTTCAATAGGATCCATAATAATCCCTGTACCAGTAGATGGGTGGTTTGTGATCCGTGGAACAGGTTATCAGTTAATAGGAAAGCAAACTTATGAACCGTACTTTGACTATCGTCGACAGACAAAGTTATAAATATAAAAACGTAAACTTTAGCACGGAAATAATAATCTCTTATGGTGAAAAGTAAATTGATCGGTTGAGCGAAACGCCTACTGGGTGTGCCTGGTCGACAAATGCGCGTTTACACTATGCCCAGTCCAGAAATAGAAGAACCAACTAGACAGAACTAGAATCAGTATCGCGTTATATTTCCGAACGCTCCTTTATATATATATATAAAACCAGACCATACAGTTAACTAATTAGGAGAGTAAAATTGATGCAAAACAGGAGTAATGGTGAATGTACACTGGAGTACGTATACACAATCGATTAACGATAGTTCATCAATAAGAAATGATATACTGACAGTTAATGTGTCAATTGGGAGGATAGGGCAGGGGGGAACAGAATGATAATAGAAATAAATTGTTCACCTTGAATATAGCCAAAAATGCTGAAATAGTCTATAGACAAAGAGCTCTCGAGAATAATCAATCTACTTTAGGTTCCCGGCATATCTGAATCACTGATCTAAGAACTATGAAACGTAAAGTTTTAGCATGTAAGTACGTGCTAATATACCGTCAGGTTGTGAACCGTGGTCGCAGGTCATCAATTTCTTGAAGCAAAACAACGAACTCGGAGAATATTCGACTGAAGAAGGGTGTGTTACAAGAGTTTGTTTTGCAAGTAAGACCTTTCCTGTGTGTGCTAGTCACGACTTAACGCGCTGGACGGCAATCTAAACAAATACAATTGTTTTGTAGATTTAAATTCTATTTTTCCTAGGAGGCCACTCATGAAACGAGTGCATTAAAGGAAGTCTGAACTACTCAAATGAACGTCTGTGAACAGTTAGTCTATAGCTTGTTGGTCATATAATCATACAGCTTTAATAAGTTCTTGCTCAAAAATATCATATCAGTTCTCAGGTCTGGGTCCATAACAGTCCCCCTTAACGTACTTTCTATGTCGCCTGGTAGAGAAGAACTACTGTAAGAAAAACTAACACTGTATATTAGTTGTGATCTGACGACCCACGGTAGTGGATCCTCAGCCCGAAGGGAGGAAGAGAAGAAACATAGGTAACCGCAGTACTGACTGAAGAATGGAGTAAGAAGATTCATAAAATTCAACTGTAATGGCAACAAAAATATGAATAAAAGAGATACAAAATAAATATACTGCTTGCTGAAAATATTCAGCAGGCTAAAAATAGTCGTCATGTTGTGATAATATTGCTTCAATAGATAAAATATAAAATGAGATACACCAACAAATTCCAATAATTAGAATTATGCCCGTACATGTGCATTCACAGTATGGCGGGTAAATTTTGAAATAAATAAATAATAAATAAATAAATAGCTTTTATTCTCAAGAATCATTGTGTACATGAGAGCATGCCAGTTTACAGGCATGATCAGAATGATATGAGTTTACATACATACGAATATTTCGATGAAGTGTTACTATCAGGACTTTTATAGCATATAAAGTTTTGAATTGAGAACTAAGTCAACTGCAACAAAGTTTACAGTACTAGGACACTAAATATATATATTGTAGCATGCTGCATATATGACAAAGTACCGCGCGCTTCTTGACCAATGCATTGCAGTTCCAAAAAGCAGCTGAGGGTTAGCGGAATGGATCACCGAACATGTCCAGGCGCGAGATAGGACCAAAGACCAAAGTATATTATGATATACATTTTGTTGAACCAAATTATTACACAATTGATGGCTTATACATTCTATGTCTGTGATGCAACAAGTTCAGTACATAACTGAAAATATGCAGTGGACCAGTCTGATGGTGTATAATTTGCATTAGTTGGGGAATATTTCGTCGTAGCGTAAGTTTTAACATCAAGTGCAGGCAACGTGACATTAGCGATTGCGATATATTTTGGTAACAGCCTAAATAAGCCAGCAGTGCGGTTGATATTCCACCACTAATCTGATTTTAAGATAAATGTCGTATATTTTTATATAACCTACGAAAAACGCTGGAATACTCGAATTGTGATTCATATGTATAGCCGAAGACAAAAATTAGTTACGACGAGTAGATTTATGTTGAAGAGTTGTAACTAGACAAAGTAATCAAACTTAGCGAAGTGTACAGGTTACATCACTTTCCGTGTTGACGCATGATATAACATCCTAACTTTAAAATAATGGGTGTCTAACCAATAAAACTCTTTAATATGTTCACAGGTACTAGTGGCTACTGTAGGATAAGTCGTTTAAATAGATTGGAAACAGAGCAGGCTTCAGGACCAAACACTAGGGAAAACAACCAGCATATGTTTTTGCTTCAGAAAACGAGAAGTTTACCCTCGTTCTGAATAGCCATAAAATCTGAAACCACTACGTCGGTTGTCATTAACTTCTTAGGATAGTCAGTGCGATTATGTTACGTTGCTATTGCTATTGCTAGGGAGTGGATAATCAGTGGCAAACTGAGTGCATCCATATTTAGCACAACTTATCACACTGAATCAGTCATGGTCGGAACGTAGATTTAAAAGCCATATCACGTTATTTATAATGCTTAACTTCTGATCCTATCAATCACTACTAGGAATTTATTGCTGTCATTAACGAAGTTTAGATCGTCTAGTTACATTTGTTTTGCGATTAAAACTTCTTTTATCTCTCGCCTAAATAGCTCACAGTCTCTTACTTATCATTAGTTACACTGGGCAAAAGTCGTGTTTATAGTGGGATTATATGATCAGAAATAATGTCTTAAATATGAAGTTTTCTGAAATAGACACAGTCAGCATTAATGATGAATACCCACATGACCATTTATTTTGAAAATAATTTGTTGCTGCAGCCCAATCGTCCTCTAATAGGTTCGTTGGGACCCTCAAACGTACCAGTTAATGGATAAAGCCCCGTACATTCGAAACTGGTAAACATTCCTTCGGTTTAGTACTAAATTGTATCTTCTGGATGTCTGTACTTACTCCATGGTGCTGCTGCATAAAATATGTTCGTTTTCCTCTCCATCCATCCCTTTGTATCCAGATGTTTAGATAAATAAAACAGAAATTCTTCTAGTATACGCTGTTTAAAAGTTAACACTGCAAGTGCTGTCGGGCTAGGGAAATGTGCAAAAGAAATTTATGTTGCATAGATACATAAAATGTTTTAGTGTCTTTATCATAATAATGTATGTAAAATGCGTATCCAGAGGTAAAATAAACCATTTCTGATTTTTAAAAACGTGTTGTGACTACAACTGAATGAATTCAAAATAGGTTGAGAATGGAGAAATTGGAAAATATCGTTAAAATGTGTTATTCTCATTCAGATGTTCTAGAAAGCAGTATAGTTGTAACAGAACATGTAGCCCCGGCTTTATGGGACTCCATGAAGTTTTTGTAGCTCGTTGGTCAGTGACTGAGACCTAGTGATTTCATTAAAGCTAACATTTTTGGATGCCGTGGTATACTTGGCGTTAAAAGCCTAATGCTAACAGTCCCTTCTTATTTATTTTTGTCAATTGCATGGTACTTTGATTACTTTGTCAAAACCTTCTATGGTCCTCTGTAGGTTTCACCAAGAGGTCAGCGTAGAGGATTGCGACGTACATGTATGAGTATAATATGTCGCAAGGCAGACTGGATAAAGATAATCGCTAACAGTTGTGGAGTTTGAATTGGCTTGACTAAACCCATAACGTTTGTAAGCCAGTTCACGCAAAATCTGGGTTATTTGAATTGGAGAAGGTTTCCACATATTATTTTGAAAAATACCTCTATTTTGTTATGTTAAGAAATTTACTTCAAGTTGCATTTTTGTATCGTTTTATTGTTTTATATATCTGCAATGACCCTTGATTCGTTCGTTTGTGCCTCTATTATGATAGCCACTGGATTTCAGTTCGCAAGTGGGCCCGTATGTATGTTTTTGTTATTTCCTTTTATAGTATTTAGTTAAGGCCTTCTTGTGAGCCATGTTAGTTGTCACTCCTGCCATTTATTCCCGACCACTTCGACTTGGTTGGTTGAATTTAAACAGAATCTGACTCCACAATTTTTTAAGGACACATTTTTTCTTAGACAAGCAACTATGTCTTTTACCAGTTATTAATTGTGTAACAGACTCATTTCACGAGTTGACTGAGTATGTTTTGGCAGTATTTGGAGAGGTTATTGTCGAGGTTTGTATATTACATTTGTGTTTGTAGTTAAATATAGCGTCACATTTGTATGAATAAAATTGTGATACTGGTTATCCTATCGTGGATTCGTGCGTAACTCAAAAACCTGTCTGCCTATTCAGAAGGAACGTTGATTTCTGAACGTCGATAGGATATTGGTTTATACACTACCCTTGATTGGTACTGCCTCCGATCACAGTGCACGTTGGTCCACACATTGGGAGATAAACGAATCCATTTAACTCGGATAAAGGTCCTACGAGACCCAGATGCAGGTGGTGGAACTGCATGTCTGAAATTGGAGTTTTCTGCCAGGTCACTCAGGAGAATGTCCATTCTTCGCTGTCTTATCATCGACTAGCAGAATTTTTAAGCAATCAGCTTGATGACAGTATAAACCCCAGGCTGTAACACGTCGTGTAGTAGGATGGAAGTGACCAGTTAGTAGGTGTTGGTCAACAATGAGGGGGATATGCTCTTAGAAGAATCATAAGGTTAAGCGCCCCTACCTTTTTTAATCACCACCACTTGTACTCTCAGTGTTATCGTTGCCAGCTCTTGTTGGAGATCATTGTCTTTCTTTCGAAGCCGAACGAGTTTACAGAGTTTGTCTCTTGGATACGATTCAAGGAATGTAGTCGTGAAGAAGCGATGGCGAATACATTCATAGAAGTGGTTGATTTCGGAACAAGTGTCATATTGTATTCTTCAGGATGGATGACACGAGCATCGGTAGTGTCCAGGGGAGTACAAAATCTTGCTCAAAGTCGTCGTTTCAGTCTTTTATTTAAATACCTCATTCTTGGGGTCTTTTAATTGCTGCGTCTAGATGTTTCATATGTGTTCCGTTGCCTGACCTTGATATGGAACAGCCATTAACATACTCACGGACAACGTTAAAGTCTCAAAAAAACAATCTATCAAGCGCTGAGGGATTTTACGTTGTACCTCTCGATCTAAACAGCTATGATGGCCGTTTTGAAAATATCGCTCTTGGCTATAGGTATTTTGTCATACGTCTTTATCAAGTTGATTCTCAAAAACACAGTTATATCTTCCGCGGAGCGGTTAGGTAGTGGAACTTACATAAAAGATAACTGTCTGGCACAGTTTCGAGATTGAGCTGCTGATGACCACTAGTTACACCGGTGACGAGTAACAGTTGGCTGTTTCTCCGGCGACGGTTACCGCTGACGAGTACCGGAAGGCGGTTTCCGGGAGTTCCGACTATGGGTTTGAGGTTGAAGAAGCAGTAGGGCTTATAGGAATAGGCTTTAAGGTTTTTACCATCAGCTGAGCTTATTCATTTTCATGATCGCTTGCTTAGCCTTATTCTTATTGCATAATAAGTGGCGTAATGCGACTCACACAACGTTATACTGTTGATGACCCTATTAGTCTGGTTCATCCTGACCTTAGTGGAGAGGCCCCCTATTTAATACAAAACCAGTTGGTTGTTAGGTTGCATTTATGATAGTAACGGTAAAAGTTACACGAACGCACTCCGCGTAGCATCGAGTCCCACGACTCAGATCAGGCGCTACGCCACTTTACAAATTAACCTTTCGTTGAGTTTAAACAACGCGACGTTTTTGATTATAAATGGTTCAGGAAGATGGGTGTGGTGAGACTGGTTATTCCAAGGACCCTACAGGTTCATTATGCGTTTTTGAAAATTATTTCATAAAGGGAGAGATCGCATTCAAATGTCAGATTTTCCCAAAGCTATTTCGGCACAAACAACTACTAACCCTGTCTTATAATGTGAGCATTAATTATAATGACATTCAAATTTACTGAAAATCCATACGTTACGATTTGCACGCTGTAGGATATAATTGTACTACAAATCAAATGCTATGTATTTTGATATGTCAAGAACACGGCAATTATAAATGAATATGAGTTAGTAGATATTTCAAGTCTTTTTGTAGACCCGTCGCCTGAAATAAGATTAGAAGTAAGTAATAGGAACCATATTGATTTTAAAACATTTTCTCATAATATCGTGCACAGGTGTACAAACACGGACATTTTTGTTCACTTTAAGTTCTTTTCTAACCTTGACCCAGTCTTCCAGAAAAGCATGAAAAAAAGACTCAGTAGTTATCTTATGTAGGTCGGAAAGCGTAAGTTCACTGTCTGCAAATGTTTCCATTATGTAGGATTAAAATATGTGATTCATACAAAATAACACTGTCGACCTCTTGGTGAAGTTTCCAACGCCAAACTTGACCGACATATTTAACGGCGTAAACTTGGCTACCGTGATGCAAAACACAATATCTCACCAAGGTTCCCGTATACTGTCTTGGGTGTTTCCAACTTTCACCACCAGCAAGCTTAAAATAGGCCAGACGAATTTACAAACTGATCTGCAAAGTGTGTCCAGTTCAACAAACATTTTGGAATATCTAGCTCCTCTTCTGTGACCATCGGGACACTAATATTGAAATGATGGAATTCACTTCTGGCTTCCATATTTTACATTACCATACGTATCTCATTAATTTTTATTTTTGAAGTCATATCATTCATTACCAACATAAGGCTTTTGATATAACTGTGTGCTTGTCAACTCTTCTAAGAACAGCTACCATCGAAGCTGAAATCAGTTTTAGCAGCATCCATATTAACCCAATGGACGCTTTGACTTAGATTGCATTTTGGAGACCATTAAATTCCGTCACAATAGAATTGGTTCCGTCACGAACAAAACATACAAATGGTAGTGAAGTAATTAAACTATCCTTCGCAACTGTAGCTTACTTCATTTATAGCAAATATTCTGATCTACGAAGCCACAATTTTCATCATAGATTAGACCCCGACAACGTCATAGCAACAGCTCGAATCGGCATTACTACCAAACATCTGCAAAAACGTCCTAAAATGTTCTGAAAGTATCGCTGTTTTGTTAACCTCAAACTTGACCCTGTGGGTTCAGGAAACTATTTTACGGGCATGTATTAGAAGGAAATAGCCACCTACTATTTATTACTGATATATTTGCAGAAACTTACTACATCATTAACAGTGGCACAGAGGTTGAGACTCTACTAGCATCATCGGATTATCAACATGAAGCTTAAAGTAATTTATATATTGTATGAGGTATTCATACACTGGCGTAGATTTTCACAGACCACAGCATTCGATTTTTCCGGTGTTGCTGTAAGATTCCTTTCACTAGCATTGATTCACTAAGCCATTACTGCCTGCTAGCCGACCATAGCCAACAAATGGTAGTACATGCATAGACTAGGCTATTCATTTAGGGAGCGATCCCTCTGTACATTGAGCACTATGACCAAATAACATTAGACGCTTAATTAAGATTCATTTTCAGCCAAAACGGGAGAACTATTTAGACCTAATTAAAGCGACTACGTGGTATCACATAGAACCAGTAATGTTGGGTGGGGGGGGGTAGTACATCACTACTTAATCACGATCTACGTTTTTGTAAAGACGGACCAAAGATCAAAAGATGTACTATGCATTGATCTCAGCTAGGCGTTTGACAAATGTTTTGCCTGCCAATCTCCCACGTCGGTTATACAGTAATGGAATCAGAGAAGATTTACTCCTATGGATAAATGGTGCTCTAGTTCTGCTGTGATGGAGAAAATAGTTGGTTAAGGTTCACAAAGAGCAGATTTCAGCCCAGTGAGTTTCTTTTCGTACGTAAACGAAATTACCTATCTGTAAGTAACATTTGTTATCCTTATGCTAATGACTCAAGAATATGAATGATGACGTGCAACAAAGAAGGCCGTTCGTGGCTTTAAGACTATCTGGAAAGAAAAGAATTGTCAAGAGTTTGGTGATTACCAGTAAATGCTCCCAAGCGCACTATGATGCATACCAAACACCAAAATAAAGAAAAATCCACCGTAAGGTGGTTGGCTAGGTCTGTGGGGTAATAACCTTGGATTTATTAACATATTTTTCGCTATGAAAGGCTACTTTTAATTATATTGAACTGGTTTCTCCTCACTTTTTTGTGCCTACGATGGTTTACACACGACAAGCATTTATAAATTAACATCTAAAGAAGAGGTAAAAACCCGGGGTTTCGAAAGTTAAGAGCTTAACTGACAATCGTAATGTTAGTTAGGGGTATCAGGAAAATTGATGAACTGAAATTTTACTCGAAAGAAAAATGAATTAGAAATGCTCAAATCAAATAATAAAACATACCTACAGTTTGAGCAACAACAATTTCATATCCATAGTAATTGTAAAATGAAGTTATCTGGTTTATTCAAGAAGAATTGTAAAACTGAAAATTTCCGAATATTGGTGAGGGCAGAATCAACATCTATCCTCATAAGTGCAGATTCACAATGGAGTGATCCTTAAGATCAACATTTCTCACTAACCTTTACAACTGAAACACGGAAACGGCTCTGGGTCGAATGCTACCTTGCTCCTTTAAAAAAAGTCAATCTTCTGTCGAGATTTCTCTCGTTATATCCATTATATACATTATGAAGGTATATGGGGCGATTCGGAAACAGAACAATCGTTTAGAGAGTCAGAAAGACGTGAAAAAGTCAGAAGAATGGTCAAATGCCCAGATTTTTATTTACCAGATATCTAATGATCTAGGAACAATCTCAAAGTTTGAAATAATGATGTACTCGCCTAAAGTTATGAGATATTAACGCCTTCTAAACCACTTAATTGAACAGTTAGTTGTAGCCTTATCTGATGATTCATTCTGGGCGGAGTCGTAAAAACTAAGTGACCTCCATTTTCAGAATTGCCAAAAGCCATTCAACCCTCCCTTCTGATGACACTACAGATATAAAAAAAATTTTCGAGGTAAACCAACAGAATACCTCCAACAATTTAAACCGAAGAGACAGGAAAATCTTAGACAATAGCAGAAGACGAGGAAATTAGAATTGATGGCAAACAGGATGTGGATGTGTTGACAATGTAAACAAACCTGGAAGTGATACGTAAGTAAGCTCCCTCAGCTGATAATATTCATTAATAACTACCACTGGTGTCATCAGTAGGGAGTGGATATATAACTACTCTAAGGCAAATAAAGTCACTTGCCTATTGCTTACCAGCAGTTTTGCTAAAAAATGTTTAAAAACAACATTGCATATAAATGTTTAGCAAATTACTGCTTGAGAAGTTACTATACGTTTGTTTTAATGAGCCGCTCGACGCCATCTTCTCATCTTTGTTCGTAGTTGTTGTTTGCCAAGGAATTACTTGTCGTTTTAATGCCACCCAAAAAGAAGACAAATGATATAGTAAGCATATAACATGTTAAATAATCGAACGTTTCTTTTTTTGGGAGAATGTCTCATGGTTATCTTTTATCAACACGTGTCTATCCGTTTTAAAATATTTCCCAGTTGTTCAGCTTTGTCTTACTATGCAGTCGGTATATTGTATTTTATTGGTGACAATACTTTTGTGGTATGGACTTATTGTTTTTTACTGTTATTATGTTGGCTGTCAATAAGTAGGTGTTCAATTATTCAGTCATGGTCCGAATTCACTTTCACCATATATTGAAAGTGCGCTATTTAGAGAGCTATATGTTATTCGTTTTGTATCAATCTATGTAGCTCTGAACATAATATTTCACATATTGTACTATGCTCACGTATTTTTTTAAAAAACCTATACCGCACAGGCAACACGGGGTCGAAGCAAGTCTGCCAGTCGGAATGCATCAAAAAATGTACGATCCCCTAATTCGCGGTCCAGATCTAAAACACCTACTAGACGAGCGCGCACCCCAGCCTCCGAATCCAAAGTGAGACGTCGGCGTTCCCCAAGCAATGAGCCCAGCGAAGATTCTATGAAAAAAGTTACAAAGTCAGGGCAACGTATTGAAACCATATTTGACCACCCTGTCAAAACTGATGTACTGAAACCACTTCCACTAAACTACGGATTGTCACGTTTGTCTCAAAAAATTGTCAAGAAAATAGAGTCAGAACAACCTCATTTTTATCAAGAAGAGTAAGTTCTGTGTTCTACATTTTGTACATGTTTACATTTTTTCCTTGACTGTATGTGCTTTAGATATATGATATAAACAAACATTAGTGTAGGATTTCAATGTATAACAGAAGTAAATGTACGTGCCTGTTAAGTTTTTGCAGTTGGCCATGTTCTTTGGACTGGTATTTATAGCAACTACATTCATTGCACAAATATTAATCCACTAGTGAATAGTTTGTTAGATCGACAGTAGTAATTTTTTCTGGTCACTTCTACCTTATTGGTCTGAAGTTTCGTTAATCTCCATCGATTTTCCAGCCCTAACCGGTTGACATTTGGCTATGAATTTGTTGACCATGCTGTGATTTTGGGAGTAATGTATTGTTCTGAGGTACGAATATCATATTTCATAACATATCCAAAAACTAGTGAGTGTTCGGTCGGTGCTTGTCTTTAAAAGACATGCCTCTAAATTATGTAAAAATTATAAAAGCTCTCTACTCGGACGCCACCACTTATCTTTAGAGTATATTGCAAATTGTCACAACGGTTGTCAGCCTCAAATGTTCGTCAAGGGTTTTTTCCTCCACCCTCCCCACATATTTTCGTCACAGATGTCCTCTAAGAAGCCCCACATTTCTCATCTAATTTCTAAGGAATTAATCTCCCAGGAATACCCAGACAGTGAAGCTTTTTTCGATGAAGACGCTGTCAATATACAAGGTTTCCTGAGTACCTCAAGAATCAATGCAAGCATATATGGGACTCGTTTCCCTTCCTCTAAATGTAGGATATTACTTCACGACTGGTCTGCGTAGCCACCTAGATCTATCATGGGTGAGTGAATTAATTGAGCAGGCAAACCACTTCGTTTATTTTGGAAGTCTCATCACACCTAGTGGGTCAGATCGACGATACCTTAGATCGAATGGTTTTGTCAAGTGTTCTAGTAGAGAGCTTGTGTAAGGTTATTGTACTTCTCTAAAACGCCTTTCAACGACAGACATTGACGCATAACCTTACGATCGATAGGGTCAAATGCCGCCTTAATGTAAAAGAATACAGCTACTGTTGGGCATCTAAAGTGCTTATGTTCCAGAACCTGCCATCTATGTCTCAAACAACCTTGATGTTCTTGAGTTTGCTCTTCACGAGATTTAGTTAGACGCTGAAATGTTATTGACAGGCGTATCAGAGAAAAACATTAACCTTATACAAACTCTCTACTCGAACACCACATGTGGAGTCAGAGCTTATGGCGGATTGTCGTCGGAACAGATGACCCCTAGTGGTATTCGTCAAGGCTGACCACCTTCTTCATTTTTACTCAATTTTATCATTGATATACTTTTAGAGTTAACATTTTAGTCGTCTGATCTCTCCGGGGTTTACCTCCTTCCAGGAGATAAACTTGCTAACTTAGGATATGCAGATGATATAGTTCTCTTAGACAAAGATGCTGATAAAATGCAGTCTTTCGACTACCCTAAACATGAATGTAAAGATGTTTGGGACACGATTCTCTCCATCCAAATGCAAAATGTTACTTCAGGATTGGCTTGATTCGGCACCGAAGTTAGTGATAGGGAGTGAGGCAGCTGAATGTGTTGACCGCTTCACTTATCATGGGAGCCTCATCAGTCCTGACAGTCTGGTATCTGCTGTAATCTCTGCGCGTATACATAAGGCCCGATTAGCTTTTAGGAATTTGCGTCACTTGTAGCGTAGGCGAGACATTCGACTACTGACCAAAAGACGCATTTACTGTGCAGCGGTTCGGTCCCTTTTACTTTATGCATGTGAAACATGGAGCCCCACAGGGTTTCTGCCGGTCCCAAGCCCGGATAAAGAAGGAGGGTTGGGCATGGGGTTAGCAACCCCATCCCGTAAAACAACTACCATGCTAAAAAACAGCTTACGAATAAAAATCTTTATAACCATTCTAACTCTGCCCTGGAAGTTGGAAGGACTAATATGACGCTTCATGGTGAAAGCCGAGTTCCTTCGGAAGCCATAAGGCCGATGCCCCCCCTTCCGACAACCGGAGCAACAATTGATGTACTCGACAGACCTCAAACAGCTGTCCCCTGGACACTGCGGTCACACTCTCAGGTCATCACGACCTCTTCTAATCCTCTTTCTCTTTCAGGTTCCTCACTAATGACCCTTCCACGGTGTGGGCAACCGGGAAGTGATAACCGCCCTCATACCTCCAATAGCACTCGAGTTCACCTTGTTCATGATCAAACACGTTCTCCCTCTCTGGTCCCCACTTGTAACATTTCTACCACATTTTGTATGCGTGCCACTTGTACTGGTTACCCGAGTTCCCGAAATGTCATACCAGGTCTCCTGAAGCCACGCTCTAAACTTCATGTTGGAGCTTTTAATGTGCGTACGCTGTGTCAAATCGGTCAACAGGCTGCCTTAGCTAAAACATTAGAATCTCTTGCAATTGATGTATGCTGTGTCTCCGAAACACGCATACAGGATCCCAGCATGGTCTTCCGTTTGACGTCACCTAGTCAATGCAATGGAACAGCACACTTCACTCTTCGTTTATCTGGAGACCCTACAGCTAGCTCACGTGGCCTTGCTGGTGTAGGTATAGCACTAAGCTTACGGGCAGAACAGGCTCTTCTCGAGTGGATTCCTGTAGACAGTCGTCTATGTGCTGTCCGTCTAAATGGCACAGTACGAACTCGGAAAGATAGGGACACACGCCGATGCCTTTTTGTCGTCTCAGCTTATGCCCCCACTGATTGCAGCACAGATGAAGTGAAAGACGACTTGTATATGAAGTTCTCTAGCCTCCTTCAGAAAGCTAAGCACTCAGATATAGTAATTATAGCAGGAGATTTTAACGCCCAAGTAGGTAGACTAAATCAAGGTGAAAAGCACTTAGGTGGGTTACTCGGCATCCCAGCCCAGAGAACAGACAACGGAGATCGTCTGTTGCAGTTATGTTCAGACTACCGTTTATTCTTAGCTAGCACAAACTTTAAGCATAAGGCGAGACACTGTTTAACCTGGCGACCTCCAACATCTACGCAACGATGGACACAAATTGATCACGTCGACATCAGCTATCGATGGAGAGGTTGTATAGAGGACTGCCGCTCTTTCTGGGGCACTTGCCTAGACTCTGACCATGCCCTAGTGAGAGCACGTATCTCTATGCGTTTTACTGGTCGCAGAAAGGTTACATCGGGCAAACCCTTTAGATATCACTTTGAGAGTGAGAACGCTAAGATTGCATTTAGGAATGGTTTGGCTAAGCATTTACTCGCCCATGACCAACAGGTTTCCCCCGAAGTAGCTTGGAATGATTTTAAAGCAGGTGTATACGCAGCAGCGCTATCAGTATCTAACCCCAATCCAATAGTTATGAAAGACCATTGGATCTCTAGAACTTCTAGGGAACTGATGGAGGCTCGAAAACTCATTCCAGCAGGCTCGGAGTATGATGAAGAGCGACGACAACTGAAACGTAGACTGACAAAGAGTTTGCGTAAGGATCGTGAACAGTGGTGGGCAACAAAAGCAAAAGCGATAGAAGCATCAGCAGCGGCAGGCAATAGTAGACAGCTGTTCCGACTTATTAAGGACACCGGTATCAAAAAATCGGCAGTTAGTGAAATCATCTCTGAAAAAGATGGGTCGTTGATCTACTCTCAATCTAGAAGATTAGAACGATGGGCAGAACACTTTCAGGAACAGTTCAACTGGCCCCCAGCCACGCTTAGCTTACCCACAATCTCCAAGCTACCCGAATGGAAAACTGACACAGGTCCCCCCAACTCTCAGTGAAGTTGAAAACGTCATAAGTAAATTGAAACGAGGGAAAGCAGCAGGGCCTGATATGTTGTCTACCGATATCTTCAAGGATGGTGGTATAGTTTTAACGTGCAGGTTGACTGATATATTAGCCAAAGTCTGGGAACTAAACTCCATCCCATCTGACTGGTCTCGATCGCTGATTGTTCCAGTCTACAAAAAGGGACAGAAATCCTCTTGTGATAACCACAGAGGAATCAGTTTGACTAATATAGTATCTAAAATATTAGCCACTATAATCATCCGACGTTTAACTAACACTAGGGAACAACAGACTCGAGAAAACCAGGCTGGTTTCAGACCTGGCCGAGGTTGCATTGATCACATATTCACCCTGCGCCAGGTCCTCGAACACAGACATATGTACCAACGCCCACCTATAGTTGTATTTCTTGACTTAAAAGCAGCGTTCGACTCTGTTGACCGTGAAGTCTTGTGGCAATGTTTGTCATTAAAAGGCGTACCTCAAAAGTACATTAACCTTATAAAGGCTCTCTACTCGGTCACCACTGGTCGAGTCAGAGCATATGGCGAATTGTCACGAGAAACTTCATCCTCAAGTGGAGTCCGTCAGGGTTGCCCCTTATCCCCATTTTTATTTAATTTCATCATAGACGTACTGTTAGAAATCTCTCTCACCTCTTTTAAGTCCTCTGGGATTAGTCTCCTTCCAGGAGGCTCTCTTATCGACTTAGAATATGCAGACGATATAGTCATATTTGGTGAAGACGCTCACAGCATTCAAGGTCTCTTAAACACGTTGAGTAACAATGCAGGCATATTTGGGATGCACTTCTCCCCTACCAAATGCAAAATGTTACTCCAGGACTGGTCTGCTTCTTCCCCCAAATTATTTATAGGGAGTGAAGTAATTGAATGCGTTGATCGCTTCACTTATCTCGGAAGTCTCATTACCCCTGGTGGGTCGGTGTCTGATGAAATCTCAGCGCGGATCCAGAAAGCTCGATTGGCATTTGCCAATCTGCGGCACTTGTGGCGCAGACGAGATATCCGTGTCTCAACGAAAGGCCGGGTGTACTGCGCAGCAGTCCGCGCCATCTTAACATATGGCTGCGAAACGTGGGCCATGAAAACTCAAGATATACGTCGTCTCCAGATATTTGACCATAGGAATCTTCGGAACATCGCTCGTATACCATGGAATATCCGGACTAGTAATAGTGAGGTTAGACAAAAGGTTCTTGGGAAACACGGTAAATCAGTCGAAGAGGTCATTAACCTTCATCGACTGAGATGGCTAGGACATGTATTGCGCATGCCCGACCACCGTCTACCCCGTCGCGCCATGTTAGCTATGGCTGAAGTAGGATGGAAGAAGATTAGGGGCGGCCAAACCAAAACATGGCATCAGTCCATGAAGTCCTTGACTACTGGCCTAAGCCATGTTGGTAGATGTAGACTACCTGGTTGGGGTCCGCGTGATGATCGCAACAAATGGCTGGAGACACTAGGTGATATGGCTCAGAACCGGTCACAGTGGCGCAAGTGCATTCACTCTTTAACCTCATCTAGATCTTAAATTCTATTGTTATTTTCTAGACATCTTTACTTTACTCTTCCCTCTTGTATTCTGTCTATACGTTACCTCAATATTCTCGTAGTGCTATTGTGGTATGGCAACTTGAAGCTACAGGCGTTTGTGCCCGGTTCTACGTTGCTGATGATGATGATGATATTCGTAGGCTCCTAGTATTCGATCATAGATGTCTTCGAAGGGTTGTTCGTGTTTCCTGGGACCACCAAGTAAGCAATACGTGGATTAGGAATAGAGTACTAGGTAAGTATGGTAAACCTATTGATGAAGTAGTAAATCTTCATCAGCTAACGTGGTTAGGACATGTGTTACGTATGCCTGACCACCGCCTACCTCGACGAGCAATGCTGTCTGGTGTAGGAGTAGGCTGAAAGAAAGCTAGGGGCGGCCAAACCCAAACATGGCACCAATCCATGAAATCATTGACAGTTGGGCTGAGCCATGTTAATAGGTGCAGACTACCTGGTTGGGGTCTGCGTAGTGATCGTCACAAATGGTTACGGACTTTAAGTGATATGGCTCAAAATCGTTGGCAATGGCGCAGTTGTATCCACTCCTTATCTCCCTCCAAACTCCCTCCAAGTTTCTAAACTCATCATAATTTTTTTCTTTACTGAATCATATTTTCTTAAATCTTATCTATGATCTCTATTCCCTTCCATTAGTACTAACTCTGTTACTACCTCCCCTATTCCAGGATCTGATTCGATAATTTAATCTCTACCTGCTAACTGAGGCATGGCAACTTGAACTGACGGACGCATGTACCAAGTTGTACGTTGTAACTGTCTGTCTGAAGTTTTATTGAAGCTAATATTTTAGACAATATATTCATTAAGCTGATTCCTCGGTAATTGTCACAAGAGGACTTCTGCCATTTCTTATAGATTGGCGCGATTAGTGTTTGAGACCAATCAGATGGGATTACGTTCAGTTCTCAGATTCTAACCAAGATCTCGGTTAATCTTACTGCTAAAACCGGACCACCGTCTTTAAATATCTCAGGGGTCAATCCACCAGGTTCTGCTACTCTCCCTCGTTTTAGATTCCTTATAGCCTTCTCAACCTCGCTAAGACTTGGGGGACCAACATTAATTTGTCATTCAGATTGTTTGGGAATAGTGGGCAATTGAAATGAGGCTGACAGCCAATTGAACTGTTCCCCAAAAGTGTTCTGCCATCAGTCTAACCTTTTGGATTGACAGTCAATAATAGTCCCGTCCTTTTCCGAGATAGTTTCACTTACAGCCGGATTTCTGATACCCGTTTCCTTGATAAGTCTAACAGTTAACTATTGTTATCTATTGCGCTGCCTTTTCCATCTCTTTAGCTTTTGCCACCCACCACTACTCACGTTCATCGCGTAAGTTGTCATCGCTCCTCATCGTGTTCAGAACCAAACCAGACGGGGTATGTTGCCAAGCCTCTATTAGTTTAGTAGATGCAGCTGTAACCCACTGAGTTTTCTTAACCTTTTGGTTTAGTTTACTAGTAAATATTACAGCTGTTTCAACAGCTTTTTGGATATCATTCCAAGCTGACTCGGAATGAGTACAGCTTACGTGGTTGACCAATTGGCTTTCTTATTGTTCCTGAAATGTATTCTTGACTTTCTCATCACTAAGTTGAGCTCTGAGGGGAATCTTTGTCGTGGATTTTTACGTCCAGTGAGACGCAGACTAATACGCGCTCATACTGATCTGGGTCTAAACATGTAATCCAGAATGATCAGCAGTCTTCTATCGAGCCTCTCCAACGGTGGCTGTTGGCAATGTGCTCTATTTGAGTCCGGCGCTGATTATATTGTGAAGGTCGCCATATCAAGTCATGTCTTTCCTTATGTTTAAAGTTGGTGCTTGCGAGAAACAGATGGTTATCTGAATATGGTTGTAATAAACGATCGCCATTACCTGTTCGTTGAGCTTCGACATCATAGGATCAACCTATGTGCCTTTGGGTTTCGCTTAATGTACCTACTTGGGCATTGTGAAATCACCAGCCACGAATACTACATTAGTGCGTTTGGCTTTTCAAAGGTCGGAAAACTTTCTGTAAAATTCATCTGAGCCGCAATCAGTGGAAGCGTAAGCAGAGACAACAAAAAGGCAACGGCGTGTCTCTATCTTTTGGAGTTCTTACCGTCCTGTTTAGACGGACGGCGCATAAGCGACTGTCTACTGGAATGCAGTCAAGGAGAGCCTGTTCCACTTTTGAACTTAATGCTATACCTACATCAGCAAGGCCTCGAATGGTATCGGTGGGGTCTCCGGGTGAAGCGAACGATTGTACTTGGATCCTGTATGCGCGTTTCAGAGACGCAGCAGACATCGGAGCGGGAATCTAGGGTCATAGCTAAGGAGGCTTGTTGTCCTATTTGGCATAAAGTCCGAACGTTAAAAGCTCCGATATATAGTTTGTTGCGAGGTTTCAGGAGACCAGGAAATAACGTTTCGTAAACTCAAACCATTAGCATTAGAGGCGTGAGGTGATAAAGTTAAGCTAGAAAGATTAATCGTGGGGATGAGAGTTATTAAGAGTTGATGGTGGGATTTGACCTCAAACAAGATGATTCCATGTGCTTTTAGAGTTTTGACAGTAACAGAGGCTTGATCCCAAATCAGAACTAGAGTAGAGCAGGTCGCGAAATGTATTTAAAAAATAACAGCAGAGGGCAAAGAGCAAATCAAATAAGTACACTAGAGTTTATATAAACATCAGTATAAGAAAATTCCAGAAACTTTCCGGTTGTTCGTTGGCTCCGATTGACTGGTGATGGGCCATTCACAACACAGCTTCGTGAGCATGCTTTAATCAGGATCGTTTCATGCTAACAATGAGATAAGTATATTCATTTATTATGTTCTTATGGATCTTAAGTTCTATTATTCTTTCATATATGCGTTAAGTTCAATGTAAAGCAGCTTACTGCACTACAGTAAGACGGCAGGTCCTAGTTAGTTTGTCTGTTCATTTAGTAGTTACTTCACCAACTTAGTACTTACCCCTCGTAAGCCTAGAATATAAGGTTCAGCATTTGACATTTAAAAACTCCCAATGAACTAAGCAAAATGCTTCTTTGGGAGTGATCACAATGTATTTTTTCTAGTTATCATGTTTCCCAATTGCTTGTTTCATCCCAATTTTTGTAGCGGTAATATCCCATTGACGCAATATTCGTTTATCTCATTTATGGATATAACTTCAGTCTTATCGCAATAAATGTTCAGGCCCAAACTTACAGGCCGTGTGATTAAATTATCCAATTCACTGCCGATATCACTACATATCCTTTAAGTGTTTTGTTTTTAGATATAAGAAACCCTAGCAGTTTGTTAAAAATGAAGGCGGTTCGGTATTACATGTCTCTACTCACAGGGCTACTTAAATCCGTGCCATTTTACTACTAAATTCTACTTGGTAGTGCTTGCCAGTTTGGTCTCAGATTTAGAATTTATTGTTTTGGCACTGAATGAAGTGTCTGACTAAACACCACGAACCCTTTGTTTTCTGGATGTGGCGTTCATTTGTCTTAATCATAATCTCGTTTCTGTGAAATCGAAATTGGCATACATTATCAGTATCTTAACAAACATTTCACAAGCTAAATTTGTAGTATACTATATAAATGTTTAAGCTCATATTTTACGTTTGTTCCTTTTAGAATTGTCCAGAAGTCAGAAATAATCCAGTCACATAAACCAGTAACCTTAACTCCATTCCTGACGAATTATCGCAAGACTCTGTTTTCTCCATCTGTTGTTGCCACAATCCAAATCCTCTTCATTATACCATTTGTTTACTGGTTAAATCTTTTGGTATTCGCACCCGCCTCAGTAACTAATTTTTCTGGGGAAAACAAGAGCCTGTGGGGATCTGCTTATCCTCTTCTTGAAATTCTCTGGCCTACTGGTGAAAATAGAAGCTTATGGGGGCCTGCATTCCCACTACTTGGAGTTCTTTGGCCTACTGACTGGCACGTTTACATCAACATTCGAAGTTTCGCACTCATTTCTATGTATCTCCTGTTGCAGTGTTTGGTTGCCCGTTTTCTCCCTTTTGGTCGACTTATGACTACGGGGCTCCGAAATATTGACTACCATTGTAATAGTAAGTCGTTTTGTTTTAATGTTCGGACTGTCCACACAAAGCTCAATTATTTAAAAAGCTGAAACATGTTATTCTAAATAGGATTTAAGTTTCAGTAATGTGACCTAGATGTTTAGAAACGAAGTGTCAGTAATGTCCAAGTAAATATGACCAACGTCAGTCACCAAGTCAGTTACAATGTAGAACTTAGTACATGCGTACGTCAGTTCAAGTTGCCATGCCTCAGTTAGCAGGTAGAGATTAAATTATCGAATCAGATCCTGGAATAGGGGAGGTAGTAACAGAGTTAGTACTAATGGAAGGAAATAGAGATCATAGATAAGATTTAAGAAAATATGATTCAGTAAAGAAAAAAATTATGATGAGTTTAGAAACTTGGAGGGAGTTTGGAGGGAGATAAGGAGTGGATACAACTGCGCCATTGCCAACGATTTTGAGCCATATCACTTAAAGTCCGTAACCATTGGTGGACGATCACTACGCAGCACCCCAACCAGGTAGTTCTGCACGCAGACCCCAACCAGGTAGTCTGCACCTATTAACATGGCTCAGCCCAACTGTCAATGATTTCATGGATTGGTGCCATGTTTGGGTTTGGCCGCCCCTAGCTTTCTTTCAGCCTACTCCTACACCAGACAGCATTGCTCGTCGAGGTAGGCGGTGGTCAGGCATACGTAACACATGTCCTAACCACGTTAGCTGATGAAGATTTACTACTTCATCAATAGGTTTACCATACTTACCTAGTACTCTATTCCTAATCCACGTATTGCTTACTTGGTGGTCCCAGGAAACACGAACAACCCTTCGAAGACATCTATGATCGAATACTAGGAGCCTACGAATATCCTCTATCCTTAATGGCCATGTTTCACGTGCATAAAGTAAAAGGGACCGAACTGCTGCACAGTAAATGTGTCTTTTGGTCAGTAGTCGAATGTCTCGCCTACGCTACAAGTGACGCAAATTCCTAAAAGCTAATCGGGCCTTATGTATACGCGCAGAGATTACAGCAGATACCAGACTGTCAGGACTGATGAGGCTCCCATGATAAGTGAAGCGGTCAACACATTCAGCTGCTTCACTCCCTATCACTAACTTCGGTGCCGAATCAAGCCAATCCTGAAGTAACATTTTGCATTTGGATGGAGAGAATCGTGTCCCAAACATCTTTACATTCATGTTTAGGGTAGTCGAAAGACTGCATTTTATCAGCATCTTTGTCTAAGAGAACTATATCATCTGCATATTCTAAGTTAGCAAGTTTATCTCCTGGAAGGAGGTAAACCCCGGAGAGATCAGACGACTAAAATGTTAACTCTAAAAGTATATCAATGATAAAATTGAGTAAAAATGAAGAAGGTGGTCAGCCTTGACGAATACCACTAGGGGTCATCTGTTCCGACGACAATCCGCCATATGTTCTACCTAGACATGTTACCAACGTGCAGTCGAGTTGCGGTGCGTCTTTTTAAGCTTTCAAATTTCATGCAAAATTGAGAAAATTCAATTAAGCTACGAGCAAGACATATTATTTCTGCTATCAGTTATAGAAAACTACTGAACATAATGAATTCATTACCAGAAATGCAAGTGGAACTTGTGGATAAAATGCAAATACATCTGTGTCGCTGTATTCCACCTTTAGTTATATCTCCTAAAATCCCAATGGTATATATGCTTAGCTCGCGGTATTCTACCCGGAAAGTTTACATACTCTTTAGTCGAATACTAAATGAATTCGAATCTACCAAGCATTTCACATCGTGGTTATCGTGGATGATGTACTTAACACCTATTTAAGAATCGTGGTTTCGTCAGCCGATGTGATTTTTGGGTTGATTATGGCATTACTCACTTTGGTTCTACTTTATAGAAGCAATACTTTTATGATCAGTGATAAGTAACTAGAAACTCACGAATGTTCACTACTGTGTAGCGGACTGCCATAGCATGTTTACTCTTCGATAAACAAAGGGATATCTCATTTGGTCTGTGGTTTACGCATACTGGTACCAGCTGCTCAAAATATTTGTAAGTATACCGAGATTTTGTTAATCAAGGCCACCGTAACTTCTAAGGCAAGTGATGGATTTCTCTTCTTATGGGTTGGATTATCTATTGGCGCAGACTGTTGCCTGGTCAGGGTTTTGCTGCGATAAAAACACCGAAGACGTTCCAAATAGTTCATAAGACAGCATATCTGTCAATATCTTCACAAACAAAAACTCAGTCAATTAAAGTCCATATGTATAAAGTCAATCTGTTTAGAATGGAATAATAAGAAACCTAATTCTTAGATACTTCCAAAGCAAGTGAATGCTCTAAACCTCTTTTCATGATAACCAAACTGACCATTGATTCCGATCGAATATCTAGCTGATGTTGAGACTGAGTGGGCGTTAGCACGTATCTTCAGTTTTATAAGAGACAGTTCCTAAGTCCCCTCGCACGTATGTAGATGACTGAAATAACCTGCACATTGTAGCAAACATCAGAAAAACTGTTTCCTACTTACCGCGTAGTTTAGTTTTTCCACTACTTGAACGTACTCTCTTAGTATTGATATTTCACTGTAAGGTTGATTTCAAGCAACAAACGTTTTCTCATATTAATTTAAACCTATTTTTATCAACGATTGTTGTTAGCTAAATATTTTGTATATGTATTCATACTTTAGGTCTGATATGCTTTGCCATACTTATTGGACTGTTTGCTTTCGCGCAAGTATCGGAGTATACTACGACCAGAAATGTAAGACCCAGTGAAATGCTTCCAAAACTATGGCTCGGTTTACTAACTTCGAGTTGTTTGGCATCCGTTTTTGTATCGCTGGTAGCATATTTCGCCTCGAAAACAGTTGTACGTTATACGAGACAGTCTTCAGCTAAATCAAGTAAATGGGAACCACTTCACACTTTTGATTTATTAAATAATATGATTTAAATATACTTTAAAGTGTCGTATGTAGTTAGTGCGTGAATGATACTCCCGAGATATTAAGCGGGTTTCGCATACATCCTTAATGATCTTTGGAAAATAGTGCTATTTTGTACTTCATTCTTACCTGTTTTACATCAGTATAAAAGTTCATTTCAGGCTGAATAATATGCATGCATAGTGTATATGCTAAAACTCTGTCAGATGCTACCGGAGCAAATTAAACTTATGCTCGATATTCCCTCTACAGTAGATTCATCGATACAAATCATTTGCGAACAGATTATTATTATCTGATTGCTTGCTTTTTCCACAATTTATAGGTAGTACATTCCTCGATTTTTGGTACGGTCGTTACATACGACCTCAGTGGTTAGGTATTGATTGGAAAATGGTTTTAACGCGATCTGGAATGATGGCATTACCTTTGATAGATGCAACCTATATATTCAGTCAGTATGAACGATATGAACGCATTAGTCCAGCTCTTGCTGCACATGCACTTATGCACGCCTTGTGGGTGCTTGACTTCTTCGTATTCGAGGTATGTGTTTGGAATTTTTATACGTGGTTAGTCTTTTCATTCTTTATCCTATAAATAGAATATGTAAGAGGCTTACTTGTCGAAATTACAAACATTATGTCTTAAAATTCGTTTCAACGCCTTTAGATAATCTTTATTATGTGTCATGTTTTATATTTTAGCATGCCTTCTCCTTCACATATGAAATGCAATCCGTAACTTTCGGTTCCAGCTATATTATCGGTCGACTCGTTGTTTTACCCTTTACATACTCAATAACAAGTTCATACTTGTCTTCGAGACCTGATGTTGGTAGACAGCTAACGAGTTCTTCGTTACATAGTTGTAATGCTTGGATTATGGGAGTCGCTATTGCTGTATTCTTACTGGGGTTATGGATTCATCGTAGAGCAAACAACCAAAAATATATATTCAGGCGTGATCCTCACCACCCATCATTTGCTAGTAAGTGAAGCTAACTTCCGAGGTTAATTTTTTTGTTCATAAATAGTTAAGGTGGAGTGGGGGGGGGTACATAATTATCCTTGCCGTTCCAACCCAACAGTGAAACTAAACAATCCTCTCTAGTCCAACCTTTGTCATCGGCGACATTCTGGGGGGGGGCAATCTGAAAGGAAGTGCATAAGAGTAACGCAGATCTTGTATCTAGAGGAACTTCTAAACCTCGATTATGCGGATAATATTGCTTTATTGTGCTACAGTACATAAGCTTTCCAAATTACACCTAAATGTAAAATGTTTCCATGAGACTGGTAAGGGGTTTGTGTCCGCACTCGTTCTTTCTGGTGGACCGTTGTTGTCTTTGAGCTGAGTTAGTTTCTGGTTTAATGAATCCATGCTAACCGGATAATGTACGCCCTCATAATAACGACCATATATTCAGCCTTCCTCGAACGATAGAAGGAAGATCACAAGATCTGATAAGCTGTTCAGTCGAAATCGTATATATATATATATATATATAT
Source organism: Schistosoma mekongi (assembly GCA_034768735.1). Classification (NCBI taxonomy): domain Eukaryota; kingdom Metazoa; phylum Platyhelminthes; class Trematoda; order Strigeidida; family Schistosomatidae; genus Schistosoma; species Schistosoma mekongi. The sequence continues at coordinate 80,825,113 of CM068306.1, read as the reverse complement.
ATATATATATATATATATTTATATTTATATATGCAAAATCACACCGCCTAGTAGATCAATTGGGATAATGATATCAATACGAAGCAAAGGGAGTGATGACAGGAAACTGAGGTAACACGCACACAGTTAATTCGTTCTAGTTCATGCGTGGAAAACGGTACAATGACAGTTAGTGGGTCAAATGAAGAGTAGGACGAAGGGGACATGAAAATATAAGGAACAAATGTGCATATATTCAAAATGTAAAAATGTAGTATTAGAAAAATAAGTCCTGAAAGCTTAGTCATTCATGCTTCTTAACCCGTTACAGAAACCGATAAATTCTTGTTTGCAGGTAGTTGTTTGGGTACTGAAGGTGGCTTAACAAATCAAACTAATCTACACCCAATGTAAGCCAGAGCAGCTTATGTCAATCTTTTAGAAGTGATGTGATTGCCGGAAGATGGTCGAGCTTTCAGATCTTCAAAAAAGCAATTCTGTACTATGCTTGTGAAACATGATCTCCGAGTTAAGAATCATCATCATCAGCAACGTAGAACCGGGCACATACGCCCGTAGGTTCAAGTTGCCATATATCACATTAGCACTACGAGATTACAGAGGTAACGTATAAACAGAATACAAGAGGGAGGAGCAAAGTAAAGGTGTGTAGCAAACAACAATAGAATTCAAGATCTAGATGAGGTTAAAGAGTGAATACACTTGCGCCACTGTGACCGATTCTGAACCATATCGCCTAGTCTCCAGCCATTCATTGCGTCTATCACACGGACCCCAACTAGGTAATCTACATCTACCTACACGGCTTATACTAATAGTCAAGGACTTCATGGACTGATGCCATGTTTTGGTTTGGCCGCCCCTAACCTTCTTCCATGTAATTTCAACCCTAGCTAACATCGCAGGACGGGGTAGACAGTGGTCGGGAATGCGCAATACATGTCCCGGCCATCTCAGTCGATGAAGGTTAAGAATGCTCCACAAATATGTTTGACCATCGGTGTATCTGGAGGATTGCTAACACTTGATGATAACGTTACATTCGTAATGATGAGCTTTATCAGTGACCTCGTCGTGTCCTGCGAATGTCATACCAGAGGCCTCCATATTATTCATTATTTTATTTTCCAACGTGGAATGCTATGGTTTCATTGTTATACTTGCGTCTCGGATATCACATCCATAAATAACGCTGTCATCCAGTGTGTTATATAATCAGTATCTAAACAGGTCTACTTTCATTTGTGAAGGCTACGCTTCCCTATGACTCACTTTATTTAGAGGATTTCGTTTTCCATTTCTTAGAAATAATCAAACATAAGCCACTCTTAGCAAAGGGGCTCCAGCCTTCGTAAAACTCGGTATGCGCGTACATCAGTTCAAGTTGCTATGCCTCAATTAACAGATAGCGATTAAGTTGTCAGATCAGATCCTGGAATAGGGGAGGTAGTAACAGAGTTAGTACTAATGGAAGGAAATAGAGATCATAGATAAGATTTAAGAAAATATGATTCAGTAAAGAAAAAAATTATGATGAGTTTAGAAACTTGGAGGGAGTTTGGAGGGAGATAAGGAGTGGATACAACTGCGCCATTGCCAACGATTTTGAGCCATATCACTTAAAGTCCGTAACCATTTGTGACGATCACTACGCAGACCCCAACCAGGTAGTCTGCACCTATTAACATGGCTCAGCCCAACTGTCAATGATTTCATGGATTGGTGCCATGTTTGGGTTTGGCCGCCCCTAGCTTTCTTTCAGCCTACTCCTACACCAGACAGCATTGCTCGTCGAGGTAGGCGGTGGTCAGGCATACGTAACACATGTCCTAACCACGTTAGCTGATGAAGATTTACTACTTCATCAATAGGTTTACCATACTTACCTAGTACTCTATTCCTAATCCACGTATTGCTTACTTGGTGGTCCCAGGAAACACGAACAACCCTTCGAAGACATCTATGATCGAATACTAGGAGCCTACGAATATCCTGTATCCTTAATGGCCATGTTTCACGTGCATAAAGTAAAAGGGACCGAACTGCTGCACAGTAAATGTGTCTTTTGGTCAGTAGTCGAATGTCTCGCCTACGCTACAAGTGACGCAAATTCCTAAAAGCTAATCGGGCCTTATGTATACGCGCAGAGATTACAGCAGATACCAGACTGTCAGGACTGATGAGGCTCCCATGATAAGTGAAGCGGTCAACACATTCAGCTGCCTCACTCCCTATCACTAACTTCGGTGCCGAATCAAGCCAATCCTGAAGTAACATTTTGCATTTGGATGGAGAGAATCGTGTCCCAAACATCTTTACATTCATGTTTAGGGTAGTCGAAAGACTGCATTTTATCAGCATCTTTGTCTAAGAGAACTATATCATCTGCATATTCTAAGTTAGCAAGTTTATCTCCTGGAAGGAGGTAAACCCCGGAGAGATCAGACGACTAAAATGTTAACTCTAAAAGTATATCAATGATAAAATTGAGTAAAAATGAAGAAGGTGGTCAGCCTTGACGAATACCACTAGGGGTCATCTGTTCCGATGACAATCCGCCATAAGCTCTGACTCCACATGTGGTGTTCGAGTAGAAAGCTTGTATAAGAGTAATGTTTTTCTTTGATACACCTTTCAGTGACACACATTTCTACATAACCTTATGACCGATAGAGTCAAATGCCGCCTTAATGAAAAGAATACATCTACTGTTAGGCATCTAAAGTGCTTATGTCCCAGAACCTGCTATCCAGGTTTCAAACAACCTTAGTGTTCTTGAGTTTGCTCTTTACGAGTTTTAGTTAGACGTTGATGTGTTATTAAAGCTAATATTTTAGACAATGTATTCATTAAGCTGATTCCTCGGTAATTGTCACAAGAGGACTTCTGCCATTTCTTATAGATTGGCGCGATTAGTGTTTGAGACCAATCAGATGGGATTACGTTCAGTTCTCAGATTCTAACCAAGATCTCGGTTAATCTTACTGCTAAAACCGGACCACCGTCTTTAAATATCTCAGGGGTCAATCCACCAGGTTCTGCTACTCTCCCTCGTTTTAGATTCCTTATAGCCTTCTCAACCTCGCTAAGACTTGGGGGACCAACATTAATTTGTCATTCAGATTGTTTGGGAATAGTGGGCAATTGAAATGAGGCTGATAGCCAATTGAACTGTTCCCCAAAAGTGTTCTGCCATCAGTCTAACCTTTTGGATTGACAGTCAATAATAGTCCCGTCCTTTTCCGAGATAGTTTCACTTACAGCCGGATTTCTGATACCCGTTTCCTTGATAAGTCTAACAGTTAACTATTGTTATCTATTGCGCTGCCTTTTCCATCTCTTTAGCTTTTGCCACCCACCACTACTCACGTTCATCGCGTAAGTTGTCATCGCTCCTCATCGTGTTCAGAACCAGACGGGGTATGTTGCCAAGCCTCTATTAGTTTAGTAGATGCAGCTGTAACCCACTGAGTTTTCTTAACCTTTTGGTTTAGTTTACTAGTAAATATTACAGCTGTTTCAACAGCTTTTTGGATATCATTCCAAGCTGACTCGGAATGAGTACAGCTTACGTGGTTGACCAATTGGCTTTCTTATTGTTCCTGAAATGTATTCTTGACTTTCTCATCACTAAGTTGAGCTCTGAGGGGAATCTTTGTCGTGGATTTTTACGTCCAGTGAGACGCAGACTAATACGCGCTCATACTGATCTGGGTCTAAACATGTAATCCAGAATGATCAGCAGTCTTCTATCGAGCCTCTCCAACGGTGGCTGTTGGCAATGTGCTCTATTTGAGTCCGGCGCTGATTATATTGTGAAGGTCGCCATATCAAGTCATGTCTTTCCTTATGTTTAAAGTTGGTGCTTGCGAGAAACAGATGGTTATCTGAATATGGTTGTAATAAACGATCGCCATTACCTGTTCGTTGAGCTTCGACATCATAGGATCAACCTATGTGCCTTTGGGTTTCGCTTAATGTACCTACTTGGGCATTGTGAAATCACCAGCCACGAATACTACATTAGTGCGTTTGGCTTTTCAAAGGTCGGAAAACTTTCTGTAAAATTCATCTGAGCCGCAATCAGTGGAAGCGTAAGCAGAGACAACAAAAAGGCAACGGCGTGTCTCTATCTTTTGGAGTTCTTACCGTCCTGTTTAGACGGACGGCGCATAAGCGACTGTCTACTGGAATGCAGTCAAGGAGAGCCTGTTCCACTTTTGAACTTAATGCTATACCTACATCAGCAAGGCCTCGAATGGTATCGGTGGGGTCTCCGGGTGAAGCGAACGATTGTACTTGGATCCTGTATGCGCGTTTCAGAGACGCAGCAGACATCGGAGCGGGAATCTAGGGTCATAGCTAAGGAGGCTTGTTGTCCTATTTGGCATAAAGTCCGAACGTTAAAAGCTCCGATATATAGTTTGTTGCGAGGTTTCAGGAGACCAGGAAATAACGTTTCGTAAACTCAAACCATTAGCATTAGAGGCGTGAGGTGATATAGTTACGTAAGAATAGTTAGTTGTAGGGAGATGAGGGTTTTCAAGATTTAATTGTGAGATTTGACCCCTATCAGATTTCAAATTATCAGCCTCCATTACGATATCAGTGAGCATAGCTTTTCGAAGGAGGTTAGAAAGCTTTCTGTAAAATTCACCGTATAGCTGATCTAAGCTACAGTTAGTGGGAGCGTAAACACCAAATCTAGGATACATACAGATCACAAATTTCATATAGACTTTTCGGTGGCTTGTGTCCTGTATGGGCTACGCAACCTGTGTTAACATTCACAGTTTATTAATCGACACTGCAATCCTTTCTTACCAATATGTGCACCAGTGTCCTATTTTGATTATCACAGGATATATTCTGAAGGAGTTACTTTGGCAACAGAACAACACCTTCCAAAATCCAGTATAAAACCATGACTCACTACTTGTGTGACAAAATTTTAGTGCCGAAAATGCTATTTTATGATTTGTCACTTCCAGAGTGACTTTTGGCACTGCGTTTTTGTTTCTCAACCAACCTTATCTTGAGTAAGAATACTGTCGTAATTTAGTTTAGAGCCATAAGATATATCGTAAGTTCAAAAACGTACTACATATTACAACGAAATTTTTTTATAATACAATCGCACAATTATCATATTCCGACGTGTGCCTAAAAGTTTCTATAGATTTGTTTATTTATTCTCGTTACTTAGATGCTGAAATTATAGCTGGACCTGGCACTCAGCGCTTACTCGTTTCAGGCTGGTGGGGTTGCGTTCGTCACCCTAATTATGTGGGCTACATTATTATGGCCGTAGCAATGTCGATTCCATGTGGTGAGTTTTACTTAATAGTTGCCATGTTTACAAATGAGGGACTTCCAGGTAACGATTAGACTTATCCAATGTTGCCTACACAGTCGTCTAGACAAACAGGCAGACGTTCAAACTTATGTATTCATTATTAAGCTTGTTAACCTACCGAGTATTTTACTATTCGTTAGCAATCGACATTGATTCTCAACTTTGCTTTCTTTATAGGCTTCGATTCCCCAACGCCATGGGTAATTCCTGTCATTGTCATTCTCTATCTTATCCATCGTACGTTAGTTGTTGAAGAAGCCTGTCTAAGAAAGCATGGCCCAGCATGGCAAAAATACACAGCTCTAGTACCGTATCGATTTATACACAAAATTTTCTAACTGCTAATTATTTGATAATATTTATTGCATTTATGTCAGTGTCTTTTATATACAATGTTTTTTTCGCTCAACGGTTATATCTTATCAACCTTAATGTCTATAGATCCGTAACTCGTTTCATGTGTTTAAACTCCTAGGATTCTTCAAATTGGCAGCAATTTTATAATAGTAAAGTATTGTTATGACAATCTACTAGGTGTACAGTTTTCTACTCACTATGTTTTTAATCCAAATGTTTTGTTATATAATAAATAAATTGATGTTTTTGAATTTGATTGCTTTATCCCCGTAATAAACATTCACAAAAGAACAAGTTGTTTCTATTTTTAAAAAATTTATAAGGGCTAAAATAGAATTGTGAGTGGAAAATTGCAATTGCTTGATTATTGGATTGTGTTTTTCTTGGAGGAGGGCTTCCATTTACGTAACACTGGTCATATCATCCTTCAATTGGTCTGTAGAAAAGGGTTGAAACGAATTTTTGCCTGAAGCGAGTTATTACACTGAGCACAATTACACCATCCTAAACAAAATAGACAGAAGGACTGTCAGATTCAGATACTCACTTGGCAGTTACGTAGTGAGGAGAGGGATGAGGTCGAATGTCTCATTAGGTTATACAGAAGTTATTTCAAGTGATGAATTAGATGGAAAGCAAAACTTGATGGACTAAGGTTTTGCAGTGAGTAAATACTTATTATGCACTTCGCCTGGCCTCTGAGTTGATACGAAAACGATTTGACGTTTCCTAATGTTTATGGACTCACAAATCCTTATATCGGTCTATGTAAGGTCTCTTCCAAACTGCATATCTGTCAAATATTTTCAAATGTGATCATGCAAATAAAAGGCATGAATTAGGCGAGTTAACACATACGTGGAGGGGGCGCATAATGTTAACTAGGAAATGACTTACTTTTATTGATAGCGCATAAAGGTGGTTTACAATTACATGGTTTGGTTGAGGTAGGAGATTGGGATCACAATGAATGTTTGTATCCATGTTCAGAATACCCTGAAATTCGTTTTTTGTAAAATACAAGTTAGATGGTAGATAGACTAAGAAACTTGTTGCACTGTAATTAAATATACGGGTACACTAAACTGATATGCAGACAGGTTTTACACTGCAAAATAACGGGTGTACCTGCTTACTTGAGACGTAAAAAACAACTTTACTAGTAATGATATACGTAGAAAATGCTAGATGTGTTTCACAGTTAGAACGCCTTTATCCAAACATCACAGTCCAAAATTTCCTATATACGCAAACACCGAGAAGATTTAAGATGAGTTGACTATCAACCTCTACAAGTTTTCTAATTGTAACAAGGTCGAAATAGATTAAACAATTCTGAGAATTTGAAGTTGATATCACGAATTATCTAGGACCAGACGACAGTTCTTCAATCCCTAGACAGCGGTTCCGTCTGTGAATAGGATTACTTAGCATTGAATATCTCAGCCTAACCACGGATCGGATACAGGACTTCTTCTACGCAGTGGATGTTCTCCCATTTACTACTAAATTACTATCCGATAGTTTACATTTCTAGCTTAAGTCAATGTGGGATATTGCGCTATCTCTGTTTAGACAGTGCATGTAATGTCTACCTAAGGTCAGTTAACGATGTGGGACATCAGAATCCGCAACGCTCAATAACATGTCAATGAAGATTTACAGCTTCACTAATATATATATATATATATATATATATATATATATATATATATTTGACTGAACATCAAGCATTTAATAAGTAATCTTCTATAGACTAACGTGTTAATTTTGTAATCTGAGTTCTACCATGTGTTTGTACAGTTTTTCATTCGGCTGGTGGATCATACATTTTTTAAGATTTTCAACTTGTTCCCAAAATCATGTTTTTGCTATCTAGTTGAAGTCACCACAACAATATATAGTTGACTGTACTGGTATTACTCCGTGGCGTAAACAAGAAGCTCGTCAACTAGTCAAAGAATAACTATACTGTGCAACAGTTCACTTTGTTTTACTATATGAATGTGAAACGTGACCATTAAGAGTAGACGGCATTAGTAAGTAAATTGTATTCAGTTTCTGTTGGGACCACTAAGTGAAAAATGCAGATGTTACACACAGAGTACTAGGGATACGATACATCGTACGCATACCAATTGACTCACACCAACGGTCAACGACTTTATGGAATGACTTCATACCTTGGTTTGTCGGTTCATACTAACTACAAAAATCATCATTGATATATACGTAGATTAAAGTTAGGCATATATAATACATAACCCAACTACTTCATTTATGAAAATCTACATTAATCGATTTCCTAACTTCACCTAGTACTAAATAGCTAACCCGATAGTACTCACACAGTCCTTCCTTGTTATTTTCTTGAAAGAAATCTGTGACCAAATACGTGCAGCTTACTAATGTCTTTTATTTTCATAAACGTAGAGTAATACAGGATAGACCGCTGTACAGTATACCAAGTCAATGGTTAGCAGGTGAAGATCTCGCTTGTGTTACACAGATGATGCAACTAGTGCGTCGAGATTGCACACAAACATGCATATAACTATACACTTGGTAGGAATAGAGAGATATTTTATATAGCATACAAAACCGAAGTTATTAAGAACATTCGTTGAAATGTAACACACAAAATACTGTTTAATCTCAGATTATTTAATCAGAAATTTTATAAGTAATACAGCAGATTTTCATTAGGCTAACTATTCAACAGTTTACTTCACGGAGAACAATGTTAAACAATAGACCATCTTGGATGAAAAAAAAGTACTAGCACGTCGTCCTAAACTAATGTATTTTGACGTAGATACACAGTATATAGTCATATGACCTCATATATATATATATATATATATATATATATATATATATATATATATATATATATATAAATGTAACCAAAAATTATTTATTAAATTACTTGAAGTAAATGTGGTGGAAGTAAAGGTGGTTGAGGTGTTGATAAAACGCTTGGTGTGATTGACGCATGTCGACTACTGAATAGTGACGGTGATCGGTTTTGTAATTCATTTAGATTGGCAGGCATGAAACGACCATATTCTCCAGGTGGCGAATGCCCTAAACTGTCCACCTAAATGAAAGTTAAAATATTGAACAACTTGTTCGGTAAGATATGTATTTAACCAATATATATTACCTATTTGAACATAAAATTTAGTATAAATCAGCAATAAAAATATGCGTCACACAAAAGTACAAAAGTAATATCATGACCTAGGTTCCTAGTTGGCACTTTTTAGTAAAATGACCTCTTGTAAGAATCTTACTTTTTTTTCTAAAATCTTAAATAACGTGAAAGTAGAAACAACTAAGGATAAAAATATTAGAATTTTACAGCTTTCCAATCCAATTAGTTACTATAGTGTTGTATTCCATTGGTTTAATTAAAAAGCTTTTGTTGTTTTTGTTCCGATCAATAATCTCACCATATGGAATCATGTGGTTTATATTGTCAACTTATTTCGAACTAAAATCAAAAGCGATTCTACTGATATTATTTTTGAAAACGATTTGCTATCCAATGTAAATGTATGGTGAAAACGACCTCTAATTCATAAACAAATCCTAACAAAATTATCAGTAAACGGAATCTTAATTAACAGTAATATTTATACACGTAGATAAACAAAAATAAACTATCAAAGTTAAATGAGGTCAGAGTGGTGAAATTCAATTAGGTTGATTTGCCAAGTTACGGATGAAGCCACTTTTTTTACATAAAAAGTTGCAATGGTTGGCATTAGATCATAGAACTGACTGCAGTGAGAATCCTATTATTAAACACAACCCCAGTGGTATTGGTTATTTTTATTAGTCTGAAGAGTTGTCTAGTGTTACCTATCGCAGCTGCCTTTTCTGTCACTTTGCTTTTGATATCCAACACAGCTCACTGTCGTTCCGCAGATATTTTGACAGTCTACATCTGATTTGTTTTCACTCATTATCGTGTTTGGAGTTTGAGAGGACAAGTTCAGGGGGTCCATTAATTCAATAGATATTACTAAAATCCACTGATTTTTCTGAACCTTTTGGTTCAAGTCACTGGTAAATGACTATTGCTTTCACAGCTGTCTGGGTATTCTGTCAAGCTACATCCTAATGAATCTCGTTTTCATAAATGTCCAAGTGACCCTCGTTTGTTCTTGGAAGTTACTCATGACCTTCACATTGCTAATGGGTCTTCATGTTGTGGCTTTTCTGTGTCCAGTAAGATTAAAGCAAATGTGTGCGTGTACCAAAACATGATTTAAATCTAAACATGCACTGCAGAAAGACCGGCAGTCTGCAAGTCTCTCAAGCGATGACCACCGTCCAACAATCGACCGGATAAGGTGAAGTGTGTTACTTTATAGCTGACTTATTCCAACACCCTACATCCGTTATGAGAAGGCAATGTCGGTGAAGATGCTGGTTACCAGAGGTAAAGTTCTCACTACCGTTTTACCACTATACAGTTGGCACATAGACTTCACCTGCGGACTTTAAATTAAACTTATTACTCTTCAACTGACCTCCCTAGTGTGGTAGGATTTAAAGGAAGCCATGTTCTAGATGATACATCTTAACTGGATCATCAGAACATGCAAACCAAACTAACCCGTCGAGGCAACAATTATAGTCGACAGAGATTAAATATGATTCATCTACACATCGGAGAATGTGTTTTACAAAACAAATAGTAATCATAATAACAGTAAATAAATAAAAAAGGTTGAAAACATACATCACAAGATTCTGAACTATGTGAACGTCTACGACTACTTGCTTGATCTTGTTCCAATGCGTGTAGTACATCAAAATCCGACTGTTTAACTTGCACAACATTATTTTTAGTACCATATTCATTATCTACAGTTGGCTATTAAGAAAAAGTAGAAACAGAAAGCGGAAGATAAAAAAGTACGTCTAATCGAGACGGTAGCCGGGGAATGAAGCTGGTGCACAAATATGTAATGAATAAAACTTGTTTTCTAAATGAGATAGGAGATTAACAAATAAGGAATGCCTGTTTGTTTCTCTAAAAAGTAATAGCCAACACATAAAGATGCAACTAACAAAACCGTCAAAAATTTTCGCTTTACTTTTTATAACGTACATTATTGGAAACAATTTAGATTTATCATCCATTACACTAAGTTCATTATACTTTCTTTTTCTTTAAAAACATCCCCTTACAGGTCAAAATGTTGGAATTCAGCTTAAAAAAATCCGTTTTTTAAGTGAGGAAAATAAAGGATTCTTTTATCGATCACTTTCAGCAGTTATTTTCATAATAACACCGATAAAATTAGAATGTGGAGGGAAGAATATAAAATATAACTTATATATATATAAGTTTGCAATCGCCATAGATTCCTATCAGTCAAATACCAATGAAATTTAGGAAACACTGGGATGTATGTAATTGCTTTGTAATACGTAGCTGCGATCCGACTAAAGATCGAAACCATGACTTTCAGGCCGCTTAACTATTGGTATTATTAGGCCGGTGTAGCATTTTGAATCTAATTAATTTGTGACTTAGCGTGACAATCATCGAATGCCATTAATGATATCTGCTTCATTCACAGCTTGTCTGAATTCTATACGTGAACACTTACTAGAACTTTGAGAGTTTTGAAGTAGGTTACTAGTGAGCTAACTATTATAGTTGAGTTGATTTCTTTGAGATTATTTTTTTAAACTAATTTTCTCTCATTCCTCAGTGTGCACTCCTGCAGAGTTTTCTACTTTGAAGAAACAGGTGTCCAATCCTCACCAGTTTTCAGTAGTATTCAAGTGAGATCAATCTATGATCAATATAAATAACGATTTAAAACGCAATATCCATAGCACTACCGCAACTTAATTATATATAAAAGACGTATTTTCGTAGTAATTTCTATAGGGATTCGTGTGCATGTGTGAGTGAATGATTGCCATGAGGAGTATAGAATGCGTTGTCTTTAAGTTAATTTGTCAGAGATAATAGAGTTTGTTTGAACCACAAAATTTGACAGTTACTTAATAACTGTACAAAAGATATCGAGATGCCACAGACTATGATGCTGTGTATAACCGCCATGTAAAACGTGAAAATTTTGTTCAGCAACATATGCCTTTATAATATCGTACTCAAATGCTTACTAGAGCTTCAGTTTTATAACTATTGATAAGTAGTAACTTGTAACTCCACTGTAGCATAAAATTCAAATTAGAATGTTTTGCGGATTATATGAGAATTATTTGCTATGAATCGAACAGGAATTATTAGTGAATTGGTTAATTCCACATCATGACTAGCTTAAGTGAGAAAACCGTAAACCCCTGAACAGCTGTTTCCGCCCAGTACGGAATATCTCAGCAGTGAACAGTCGTGACAAGGAGGTCCTTGGTAAGCTGAGGAAACCCATACTAGAATCAAACGGATGTCCAGTTTCTTCTGGATCTCAAAAATCTTCAAAATATCCTACACTGAAAAAAAAATCAGTCACCTGTTTGCTTTAGAACAGGAAAACTCAGCGAATAACAAAAGTAGCAAATGAAATAAGTAACTTGTCAGAAACTATAGATATTAACTATACAGGGAGTTAGTTAGTCAGGAACAATATCAGATCTAGATGTGAAATTCACTAAATCAAGTTCTTGTACTTCCAGTTAGCACATAAGAAAAAAACTGTAAAATAAAAAGTAAAGGAGTAGGAATAATAATGATAAGACTAAAATCGAGAGGAAGGCAGAATGTGAAAATGTATGAACTTTGGAGATCGACATCCGGTATAGTTCAGACGAATCGTCTATAAATTCTTTAGTTTTTTTATATCTTACTCTTATGCTACCTAGTGTAAAACAGCTCCCGGTGGGAAGCTTTAACTAAAATATAAAATATATTATATAGGTATATGTATGTATGTACAATCAACATAGAACCTGGCACATGTGTGCATCGGTTCAAGTTGCCATACCACCATGGCACTGCAAGATTAACACCACCACCACTGGTAGAAATCACTTCTATAAAATAAAATAATAATAGTAACAAGGAATGTGAACATATAGAATATGGTTCAGGAGGCGTTGAAAGAAAGTAATGGAATAATTTAAAGCTCATGATTTAAAGGAGGACAATGAGTGAATACATCTGCGCCATTGTGACCGATTCTGGGCCATGTCACTCAGTGTTTCTAGCCACTGGGACGATTAACGATCGACACCAGTCAGACGGAATTATGTCAAGTTCCCAAACCTTAGTCAAAATATCAGTCAGTCTGGTTGTCAATGTGGGACCACCATCCTTAAACACCTCTGGGGATAATCCGTCTGGACCCGCAGCTTTGCCTCGCCTTAGATTGGCTATAGCTTTTTCGACTTCGATAAGAGTCGGGGGACCTAAGTCGACTTTCCATTCTGGCTGTCTCGAAATAGTGGGAAGTTTTAGAGTAGCTGAAGGCCAACTAAACTGTTCCTTGAAGTGTTCAGCCCATCGTTCTAAACGTCTAGACTGAGAGCTAATAAGCGTTCCATCTTTTTCGGAAATCGTCTCACTAACGCTGGATTTTTTAACCCCAGTTTCTTTTATCAACTTGAAAAGTTGTCTAGTGTTACCTATCGCCGCTGCCTTTCCCATTTCCTTTGCTTTCGTTACCCACCACTGCTCACGGTCGTTTCGCAGACTTTTCGTCAGTTTATGCCTGATTACTCGTCGCCCATAATCGTGTTCGGAGACTGATGGGATAAGTCTTCGGGAGTCTATTAAATCAACAGAAGCCATTGAGATCCATTGATTTTTCTTGACATGTTGATTTAAGTCCTTGACAGATATCATTGTAGATGCCACAGCTGCTTGAACATCTTGCCAAGCAGTATCTATTTGGGACGCATCTTTATAATTGCCTAAGTGATTCCTCAGTTGTTCCTGGAATTTAATCTTGGCTGTTTCATTACTAAAATGAAATATAAAAGGTTTTCCTGTGGTAGTTTTTCTTCGCCCGGTAAGACGCAAACAAACGCGTGCTCTCACTAGAGCGTGGTCGGAGTCCAAACATGTACTCCAGAAGGATCGACAGTCTTCTATCGAGCCTCTCCAACGGTAACTAATCGCAATATGGTCTATTTGATTCGTGTTCCTTGATCCTTAGCACTAGTAAAGAGTCTTATAGTTACAAAACCAAATTATTATAGAACTCATTATTTATGATTAAATTATTCTCTTAACATTACTAGAGGATTTTTTTCTAGAAACTGGGGTGATTAGCGATTGTGACCAATCAAATGAGACAAAATCCAACTGTTAAACTTAAGCTAAAATTTCAATCAATTCAAATTATCACATTAGACCGTTGATACGATGATAAACTGGAATTAAACGTAACAGTCAGGTTCTTATTGATTAAAGGGAGAGTGACCTACATAGTTCATAATACATCCATTCGCTTATGACGTTAAATCCTGCTTATTTTTTCGCTAATGATTTGTTTTTAAGCATACAATACTAGGTGGAAGGACCTATTCTTCAGGTTTAACGTTTTGTCTACTATATCAATTCATTCCAGGGAGTTTGAGTCAATAATACCACCTTGTGAACAATTGTCACTAAGTAGCGGAAAAGACCTACATATCATTGAGAAAAATAAAGATAAATGAATAGTAAGTATTTATTGTACTTAGCTCTTTGTTATAACTTCAAACTTTGAGCTTCTAGAAAATTTCTTGATTGTATTATGAATTAATATTTGATGACTGAATAGTGAATAAGATTACTAGAATCAATGTGTTTAAAATGCTAATCAGCAGATTAACACAATAATCTAATTCACCTTAGTGATAGTTGAGAAAAATAAAGACAATCTAGTGTAGAATGTTTTCTTATAGACGATATCACTTATTATAGCTGTGCAATCGTATATCTAGTCACTTCTACAAGATATCTGTCTATTGAAAAGTAGAAAGTGATTACATAATAAGTTACTTAGAAACTTCGAGTATCAAAGGAATCATAAGTATGGTACGTAATTGTCTGAATGATGAAGAGGAAGTGTTCTAAATTGGGTAACCGTCAACCAATATCAAACGAACAATACACGAATTTTCATAGTCGGGTCCGATTGAGTAGGAAGGGAAACTTAGTCTGGCTGCTCTCATCAAGAACCAAATGAATTTGCAACAATTATCCTATTGATGAAGAACTATATAAATTTCGATAAATATTCACCAAAAACAATTACCAAATGGGGTTTGTCCATAGCAACTTTAAACCTAAACTCTAAATTGAAAAGTCCTCGATAGTACCAAAAAATGTTTCTTCTTGAATATCGAATTTGAAGGAGATACAGCTGCTGAAGTTTCGAGAAACCGGATTACAAAGTCTTTAGATAAAACATTTTATGCTGTGAAGCTTTGTGTTGTGCCCTCCTGCTGATACATGGTTCCAGGATGTTAAGGATAAACTTCCGTTTTGGGACACATCTATGCGTATCTAAAAATTTATTTGTTCCTGTGGAGCTTGTTATATTGGCCTCACAAAGCGAACACTTTCCACGTGAATGCAAGTCAATCACGAGCTCAATACAACAACTCCAAAAGTAGCACAAATGGGTATATTACGCATAGCTGAAGCCTTGGCAATCTAGAGGTATAAGACAGATCTACGAGTTCAAAAACAGTACGTCCAACCCTTAAACTTATCTTGGTCCTAATTCCTCTTCATTTATTTAATTGTTTATCATTACTTTGGATCTGCTTTCATGCTTTTTAAATTTGACATACCTTTTCAATCTTTTCGTAATTACTGCTACTATCTTTGGTATGTTTTTTCTTCAAACCGGTCAAGTGGACAATTATTGCTATTTTTTCCAACTTAAAAGTTTATTCCGATTTAGAACACTTCCTCTTCATCATTCAGACAATTACGTACCATACTTATGATTCCTTTGATACTCGAAGTTTCTAAGTAACTTATTATGTAATCACTTTCTACTTTTCAATAGACAGATATCTTGTAGAAGTGACTAGATATACGATTGCACAGCTATAATAAGTGATATCGTCTATAAGAAAACATTCTACACTAGATTGTCTTTATTTTTCTCAACTATCACTAAGGTGAATTAGATTATTGTGTTAATCTGCTGATTAGCATTTTAAACACATTGATTCTAGTAATCTTATTCACTATTCAGTCATCAAATATTAATTCATAATACAATCAAGAAATTTTCTAGAAGCTCAAAGTTTGAAGTTATAACAAAGAGCTAAGTACAATAAATACTTACTATTCATTTACCATAAGGCATGTTTTGTAATTATCTATAGTGTATTCGGTTGAAAAAAAAGTGAAATGTTCGTCTATCAGTAAGTGAAATCAACTAGCAGTAATTGTGTTGAGATTTAATATTTGCATAACTGAATTCAGCTTGAATTGCCAACTGATATCGTTGACTTTCGTTTGGTTATTTTATCAAACTAGCCATATACACTAATAAGTAATTAGAAAGTTGTAAAAGTAAAAGATGAATCACGCACAATGTATTACAGTAGATGAATTGTCACAATTTCAGACGCAATTAGGAGTTATAAATCTGGTTTGCTCATTGTAATTCATTAGTCCAGTACATATTTCAACGGGTAGCAACTCATGAAACAAGTTGGGATTCAACATGTACCATCCAAAAATACAGTTACAAATATTATTTATGAATCATCAACCTTATATGTGTTTTATACGATTTATAAATACCCTAACTAGTTGTGAACCAGTAAATCACAACAAGGTGATATAAAATGTTGCTAGAAGTATGTGTCGATTTTACACTTTTGAAGGCTTTACTACTGAAGACCAAGATCTCTGAGGTATGGTGAGGTGACCATTTCTATGTTAAACCTATTCTCGCCCTGCATCGTTATACACACTAGTTGTCTGAATGTAACAGTGCTGCCGTCACACCTCAGTACAATCAGCAGTACAACTTCGTTTGTTGTTTTTAATCTTACCGCCCTGATACCAATGTATTTGATATAGTAGGTCTATAAACGACTAGTGTCCCGACCCATGTACATCAATTGAGGTAATCTTGACGTGCAAGCCTGACCACCAGGTCACAAAAATAGATGCAGTTTCTCATAGAACTACTTATTTGTTAAAGCATTGACAAGTCAATTTAATGTTACAACCTTTAACTCAATGACTGAAATTCAATCATTGATTTTGCATTACCGAAAGGTATTTTATGCAAAGAAAAACGCACACAAATTAAGGTTATTTACATTTTTCTTACTACTCACTCACTTTAGTTGGGTCATGATACCACGCTCCATCGATAAAATATTTATATTGATGAGTACCAGGTTTACAATTGATAATCACATAAACTCCTGAGCTTCTAAAAAAAAACAATGAGTAAGTAACGAAATATAACTAAGTTTTTAAACAGTTTTGGAAGGAATTTAATCAAAAATAAGTATTAAGCTTTACAAATCACTAAAGCTAATATAGTTGTTATGATGCGGTAGCTCAGTAATTAAGGCATTCGATTTACAGCCACTAGATCTGAGACTCGAGCCCTACTTCAACAACGTCAATTTTGGCGACCTTAAGCTTACAGTGTAGTTGGAAGCCAAGTATACGAATTTGTATCTCGGGAATGTTAGAAGCTTAAATATGATTGTCCAATCCATAAATTAGTAACTAAATCATTGTTTACTGCCAACTCATCAATTCTTTTCTCATACTTATCACTGAAATTATTCATAACTACGAACACAACAGTGAGCTAGTTAAAGCACTTAAAAATTCTAACAAAAGCAACAATATATTAATAGGTTTCAGTTGGAATGCATATAGAATTCATGTGTATAAGATGCTTCTCGACATTTTTATGTAACTATCACCACGAACTAATCAATAAGAACTAAGAAATCCTAAATAGCCATTCAGTCTGTTTTTTAAAACTCCTCAGAAGTGTACCCACAACTTAAAACACAATCGAACCAAAGGCAATTCAATCTCGATGTAAGCACAGTACTTTTAGAAAGTTAAGTTAGAATACAAGTTAAAATCAGAAATGTAGGTTCGTAGTGTGTGCACTGTCGAGAAGTTAGTATCAGATGAGAATGAAAAAGTCATTACTACTCCCTAGTTATTTGGGATGTTTCTGTGGCTGATATATAACAGTTTGTGAAGAAGATAACTTTTGGAATGTAGAAAATAGTTTAATCTGGATAGGGTGAATATATGAATCGTACCAATCACATCAATTTAATAACCAGGAATTACAAATAAATTAGTATAAAAGTTAGTTAAATGGAAATGATTGGCACACTCCACTTATGGATTATTAGCTTTCATTAAACAATCCAGATAATCTTCAGATGATATAGCTAGAATACTATGGCTACAATTGCTGCTATTATATGACATTTTTCTGCATGGAATGATGATGTTAGCTAAAAAGCTTGACTCTTAGGTTCTAAACCCTGATTCACCTAATTTTGGTTTCATCGGTCGAGTATATAACAAGCTATGATGTAAACAATGCAACTCAGAGGCAAGTTATATAAGCATGTAGATGGCGAGATTTATTATATTTGACTAAACAACTTTCTTTCTAGTTAGAGTACAGTATTTTATTTTATTTAGGATAGATTTGAATTGTCCCGTTGTAAATATACAGGACTGAATCTTGTTGGAATATACGTGCATTCTGAATACAATGCTTTGACATTAGCCATAGATGGATTGTGGTGAGCAGCAGAATTTAAGACGAAAATTTCATAATATTTGTAATTTCTCAGTTAAACAAGTTACTAGCCATCTGTATTCACTAGCTAAGTGAATAATGCGTTTTCGAAGTTTTTGGCAAAAGGTATTGGGTTGGAGTTTCAGTATGATCATCAATTTTAGGATACGGGTACATTTAGCTGACGACTTGTACTTTAATCACAATCCATCTACTATGGGTAATTTGTTTTAATTTACCTAAATTTCGTGAGTACACATGCAGATTATACGTTGCATCTTTGAAAATAGAAATGAGAAAACAATTTCTCACTCAAGTCGAAGTGCTTTGTGGAGATTGGTTCTAGCTAGTTGTTTGTATTTATCACAGGTTAATCTCGGTTTGTTATAATTAGGAACTAGGAAGCACTAGAAAGCTATCTGGCCCCAGTATGAGATTCCTTACAAATTGATTAAAGTGGGAATCCTATACTAGGATTGCAGCCAACTTCCACTAATGGCTAAGAGTTCGCCATGAGACCTGAAGATCCTGGGTCCGATCTCTGATGAGTTTGTGAGTATAGACAGTTATTATGTCCTGTTAAGAAATACTTGTCTAGTGTTTCATGGTTTTCAATGGTAGCTAACTGAGATTAATAGGTGATGAAATCATCATTTAGAAACAAATAATCTTTTGATGATAAATATTCAAGCATTGAACAAAGGTTCACTTTACCTGAACTCTATAAATAGATAGAAAGTATTGACCAAATGAGGATGTGTACATATTTGCGAGAAATATTAGGTAGACATGAAATCATTCATTCACTTCAATGAATTCAACTAGATACAATAATAAATTATCGAATCTTATTGTGACCGTATTAGGTCACGTCTAAATATGTTTGACATGCAGGAAAAAGTTAGCCCCAAATGAAAATTTCATATAAATTTCAGTTTATCGCCTAGTCCAGAACAACTTGATTAATTGTTCAATAACTTTAATATAATTTCATCGTTTATAGTGTCAAAGTACACCACATTAATGAATTCGATTTTAATTAGAGTGATTTGTGTAAATTTATTTGAAATCTGGTTTTTCTTTATTTCTAAGTGACACCAACAAGCAACGAGTAATTGTTTATGTTTGAGTCTGGTACATGATTCTGTGGGGAGTAGGAGCCACATTTTGGAGTTCTGTTAGGGATATGGGGATATTTGTTACTTCCCAGTTGCATACAGTGAAAGGATACTTCGTTTAAACGAGCTGGAAAATGAAACTGAATTAGAAATGGTCTTGACGACCTATGCATGTGACCACAAAACTCTAGAGATAAGTAATTGAAACCGATCACACACAGCTTTTTGTGACTAGTTTAATATATGCTAGCGCCGTACTTTTATACGGAAATCTTTGGAGGAAGAAAAAAGGTGCGATATTAAGGGTTAATTATTTCGAACCTACTTCGTCGTTTTGAGAAGGCAGCATCCCTGTAGGTGCCAGTTGGTTGTGGAGAATATTTTACGGATGCCAGTGAAACGTTTGCCTTCAACTTTGAATCTCAGGTCTGATTTTTTTTTATTCAAAGTGTTTTCTAAACGACCTAACTGACTTGACAAGACATAAAGTAATCAGTGTTCAGACCAATCTAGGTCGATCAGGTAATCAAGATATGTAAATTCGACCTCTAGGTCAAAATAACTAAGGTCTGGAAACCAAGATATATCTATTCAATACTTAACAGCTTTTAATTGGTAATTTGTGATCACTTAATTTTTAATCAGATGAACAATATGATAATTCATGAAAATTCGATTAATCAACAATCGAGTTTCTAAGGCGATTACTATATCGATTAGTGTATATTTTCACTATACTTATCAAAAAATGAGCCTGATATGACTGGCAAAATTTACGGATCAATGATTACTTAATAAAACAAATTTTTAATCTTAGTTATTCGATAAGTAACCCCTATTTCAATATTGACATAAGTTGTATATTTTGAATTTAAATTTAAGGAAATTTGATAAGAATAAAAAAAAACTGAATAAAGTAAGAACGACAACATTTGCAGAACATTTTGGATTTAATGTATCTCATTGCATTATCATCAGCTACACACAAGCCACTAATTGAAGATAACTCGAAATATTAATATGCATGTACGATATGAATTGAAATGTCCATCATTTAAGAATAGATTGTTTAAAGTGTGATGAAGTTGTAAAGAAGTTTAATTTAGAGTATTTAAAATATTCGTCTCATATTAATTTCAACTGTATTTACTAGTTTACTTTCAAGATCAGATACGTTGGAAGAACAGGAAAACTGGTGTTTTCACGATTTACTGAACATATACCGAAACACCTATGTCTAAAAAGAGGTAATACTCTTTGATGTTTAATTGCACGCCATCTGACAAATACAGGAGATGAAACAGCGAAGAAAAACGCATTTGAAATAATCAGTAAACATTGCAAATCTATGCTACTAAAACTAGCTGAGGTCATTGCAATTGAAAGATTAAAACCTAACTGTTGTATTCAGAAAATTTAGTAGTTAACCTTCAACTACTCTGGTAATACATAGATTGGTGACCTCATCTTTTCATAACTTCATTCGGGGAGTTCTATTCTTACGAATCTATTTCGTTCACTTATTTACGTGTTCATTATCATATAATCAAATCTTTCAAAATATTCTCTAGAAATGCCATTCCTACATGAACATTTGAATTGTTTTTTTTATTACATTCATAATGAATCTTGGTTGTATTACGTAGTTAAGTTCAAGAATATTTATTCGATTTTTTAAATACTCTAAATTAAACTTCTTTACAACTTCATCACACTTTAAACAATCTATTCTTAAATGATGGACATTTCAATTCATACCGTATATGCATATTAATAATTCGAGTTATCTACAATTGGTGGCTTGTATGTAGCTGGTTATAATGCAACGAGATACAATCAAAATGTTTTGCAAATGTTGTCGTTCTAGTTTTATACAAAAATAAATTTAAGCTTCAATTCATTACTACACGGTCATTTTGGCAGGTTTTGTCTTTTTAAGTTAAACTAGTTGAACTTTGGCATCAGTTCATTGAAAAACAACATGCGATATAACCAATTCAATAATTCTATTGTGCTAATCAATCGACCGTATCGTAATAACAGGCGCTTTCAAACTATGCAATCAAATAATGGTGGGATACAGTCTAAAGAGATTGCATTTGTATTCTTAGCTACCTAGTAAGATTTTTACACTAAATAGCGTTCTCTAACCATATATAACTGGTAGTTGTAACCATACTTGTTTAATCATACAGTATGAAGAAAATCGCAATTCCTTAAAGCATTTTAACTTGAAACAAGCCATATACAAACTTTGAGAGTAGGGTTTCAATGAACAGAGTGAGAAATTCAGTACATTCCCAATCATCGAAAGATAGAATAATCTATACAGAAGACATAGTTGATGAAAAACTGCATAGAATCCAATAGATGCTTGCGGAAAATTTGCCTTCCTTCCAGATTTATCGAAAGAAGTTTGAAACGGAGTTGAATCCAAAGGGGACAAATCTGCAGAGATTTTGATAAGCTGAATGAAGAATCCTTTGAGAAAAGCCTTCTTTCCAGCTTGTTTATTAAATGAAGCCCCCCCTCCAGAAGATATATGATCCAAGAATATACCAAAGGTAATTACCGCTCACTTTACTGATGTTTTCCTGGAAGTTACACTTTAATCTAACTTTTCAAAAGTTGATCACCTACCAGGAGGCTTACATATCAATTTAAAATACTCAGATGATGTAGTCTAATTCAGTAAAATCGTTGACAATGTACAGTCTCTTAAACGCCAGAAGTAACAATGTAAGTATGTTTGGGATGAGTTTCCCTCCGTTAAAATGTAAGATATCACATCAGGACTGGTCTGTAACATATTCTATACTGATCATAAGGTGAAATAAATGACTGTGTCAACCCTTTCAAGTATTTTGGAAGTCTCATCGTCTTCGATGGGTCATTGTTCAACCGAATCTCGACACGGAGTGAGAAAATTCATTTGGCTTTTGCTAACTTGCATCACGTGTAGAGTAAGCGAAATATTCGTCCCCAAGCCAAAGAACGAGCATGCTTCAATACAGTCCGCTCTGTTGGTGTTAAAAATGGATTACAAAAATAGACCGAAGGTCTTTAATAACAGATATTTTCGAAGCATCGCACGAGTATTATTAAATGAACAAGTAAGCAATTGTGGGATTAAGTGCCGAATATTAGGCAGAGACAGCTAATCTGTTAGTAAGAATGTGGACCTACAGAGACTGTGGTAGTTGGGATGTGTTAAATACGTTCAACTATCGCCTACCACGAAGTACAATGTTAGCTAGTGGAAGAGTAGGATATAAAACTAGGAGTGGGCAAACATAAACGTGGCAACAGTCTCTGAAGACGTCAACTACTGGTCTGAGACGTGTTGCTGGGTGACATGTCTGGAAGGAGACATGCAAGTGTTCAGTACTATGTGACAGACATGTGAAGTACCCTATATATATATATATATATATATATATATATATATATATATATATATATATATATATATATATATAATGTAAATTATTGGTTTATATTATAATGATAAATGCGTATGAGTGATTAATTAGTTTCGTGATCAGTCAATCAATCGGATCATTGTGCCCGAGTAATAGATTAAGGCAAGGCTGGGGTTGGCTGTAAGATGTCGTGTTGTGGGTGAATCTAAATCTATAGAATCAGTCATTCCTACACTGAGATGTCACAGTAGGTGGGATCCGAGTAATAATCTCTATTAGTGGTTGGAGACACTTAATGACAGCTGGGAATTGGTCACAGTGGGACAAGTGTATTAATTCTTTGCCTTCTAAATCTTAAGCTCTATTACTCTTTCGTTTACACTTTTGTCTGATTTATTCCTGTCTATATTGTTGTATTAATCTTGCTAATTTGATATCGTTGTACTAATGTGGTATAGCGAAATGGTCTCTTGTGCTGTTAGAGGTATGAGGGCGGTTTTCACTTCCTGGCTGCCCACACCATGGAAGGATATTACTTCCTGAGGTACCTGAAAAGGAAACTGGATTAGTATTGGTCATAGTGACCTGAAAGTGCGATCGCAGAGCCCAAGGGGCAACTGCTTGAGGCCGATCACGCACGACCTTGTTATGGGATGTTCTCGAAGTGTTAGCTCCGTTCTTTAAAAGGCCTTACTGCCGGAGACGGAAATCCGTGGAGTAAGGTGAGGTGTGACATTTTTAGGGTCGACCTTTTCTAACCCCTTCCTTCCTTCGTGAGAAGGCAGCATCGCTGCTGTCACACTCCGCTGCAGCCAGCAGTACGACTTCGCCCTCAGATCTTAGGTTGCTGCCTTTAGTCTTATCGCTCTCCAACAGACCTGCTTGGCATGGTAGGACCTAGAGGAACAAGCGTTCCGGCCAATATAGCTCGGTTGGGTCATCACGATAGGCAAGCCCGACCACCACGTCAAGGTAGCAGTTAGGTCGGGAATGTGGTATAGCAGCTTGAAACGATGCATTGATGTGCCAGGTTCTACGCTGTACATGAAAAACTGACCGAATTACTACATAAAGCCACTATAATGTATCGGCACTAGTTCACTTACTCCTGTGGAATATGCTTACTTAGCCAAAAAAGCAGTGCTTTTTCCAAGCACATATTCTAGCATTATCCAGAATATCTATCTAACGATGAATGTAAATCAGTCACCAGTGTCATTGTTTATTATTCAATTAGTCCTAGTCATCTATCACCTCCAAAATCTTTATTTAGAATTATTTAGAAAGTTAGATGAAATAATGCAAAAGGTTACTACATAAAAAATTATTCGTACTGAGGAGTTTGGTATCTGTATCGACCACTAACCTTAATAACAATTGTATATCTTTATTAAATGATACATTTGAGAATTGTTTTTATTTTGATTAATCACATAATATATGAATATTCGTTGACACAAAGACGTTTGAATGAGGAATATTCTTTACGATAAATGCTCATCAGGTTCTACAATTATGAGTTCAACATTAGTGATCACAAAAATAGCCAATTCTGAGGCAAATACATCATTTAGATATCAAGAACAACTGGATATAAATTTTCTCAATAAAGTACGAACGTTAATGTTGAAATAATGAAGAACAAGTAGTCTGTTTGACTTAAACGACGATTGAACTATTATTATGTGATGAATTTTAATTATCACTCACTCCAAAGTCTTACATAGTTAATTTCACTTTAAGTAGAATTCAGGCTTTGACTACAAGCACTTGATCTAACTGTATTTTCGTCAGCCCCCCCTCCCACCTACATGTCACCTAGTATACAGAGATATCTATATATTATAATTGGGTGTTGTGGAGATCGTTGAACGTCAACTTGATATCATGAATTGGTTTGAATTAGACAACCATTTGTAAAGCGTTTGCCGTGCAAGTGGGTCCTGGATTCGAGCTATGATAGGGTCGTGGATGCGCACAGTTGAAGAGTCCCATACTAAGGCGAAACAATTGTACAGTGCTTCCTAGTGATCAATGGTTGTTTAATTCAGACCAATTCGTGATATCAAAATTGACACCAATATACATTTGATTAATAATCTTGTTTATTTCAATTATCGTTTAAGCTTAACAAGCTACATGATGATGATGATTATTTCAATATTAGCGTTCATAACTCTAAAAAGTTTATATCCAATTATCCTTGATATCTAAATGATGTTGTATTTGCCTCAGAATTGGTTATTTTCGTGGTTACTAATAGTGAACTCATAACTGTAGAATATGATGAGCATTAAAAAAACAGGATATTCTGCGTTCAAACGTCTTTGTTCTGATAAAAATGGAAATTTTTTAAAAATAAAATTTTTTTGTCTAGATTTAAACTAATAATTCGAAAGAAATTGCGCGCTAAGTTTATAGTTGACATTAGGTGTAAGTTATATTTAAACAATCATAGCGATTACAACTAAATTTCAAAGTTTCGATTGGCATATTCGTTTCCAAATTCCTCAGGAAAATAATTAAAATTAAGAATTGGTGTATGTATGCACAATAATGTGTACTCAAAGCTAATTAGAGATGAGTCCAAACCTTAATTATTAGCTAGATAATTGATCATCTCTTGTTGTTGACAACGATATTGATGAAAAGTTCAATCAACTGATTGCATAAACACTAAAATTGTTTGTTGTTAATCAACAGTTGATGTAGTGCACAGCCAACTGTACTCCATCCTCTTCGTTCACATAGTTGGCATTTGCATATATTCAATCAATAAGATTTTCCAAATATAACTTACATGTAATGATTCCTTTAGTTACTTAAAATATACTAGGGAGAGTAAGCAATAATCAACACCAGAAATATATACAATTAACTGAATTCAATCCAACTCTAACAAATACCATTTCACAATTGAAAATGGTTGAAAAGTATAACATGTTAATTGCTTAAATACTAAGACTAGTTACTACATTAATAGTAGGCTGTCCTTTTCGTTTTCAAATAATCACATCACATTAATTTTTAATGTTCATGACTTTATTATTCTAGCGTACTGTATATAAGCAATAGCACGTTGACTATTAAAATATGTGCATGTGTATATCTCAGTTGGATAAGACTCAACTGTTTTGTTAACCATGTGATAATGAATGTTAAACGTAAGAAAAAGAATTCAACTAATACATCTCACCTTCAAGTGATCGTAATGTTTCATTTAATAATTTTTATTATTTCGAGTGAATTTCATATAGTATTCACAAAAGTGGGGCGAAATATAGGTGAGTTTTGTGAATTCAAGACAGAGAGACATTTAGATATCCGACAGAACACTATATTCATTGATTTAGGTAAAATGAATTACAAATATCAACCCGCAGAATTAATAGTGTTTGAAACTTATGGAGCTACTGGCTAAGTGGTTAAAGCATTCAACTAAAATGTTAGCAGAATCAAGTCCAAATTCAATTAGTTTGGTTTGAATATATGAGTAGTATTTAACAACCGTCACATAAAACGTGACTTAAAATTAACGAATTAAAGAAACTTACTAATAGCAATAACAATAATGATAGTAATAACATTGATTACAAAATGATACGAGTGTGTTAACAAGTCTTTTTTATCATAATACAAAAAATAAATTTGGGGAAAATAGATAAAATAAGTTACCTTTTGACCATGGGAATTCTTTTCTCCCAATTATTGAAAGTTCCGCTAATATATACATCTTTACCACCACCATTCCAACGAAAAACAGTAGGAAGCTTCAACTCAGCAGCCTTTTTGGTCGGTAAAGTTCTTGCACAATCTCTTGAAATGTTATCTGTAACTGGTAGTTGATTCCTATGATAAATTGTTTTGTCATCTGCACAACACAATGGACCGGCGCTACATGGTCTTTCTTGAATAAAGTTTGTAATGTTTTCATCGCCACTGGAACTTGTTGATGTTATCATTTTTTCAGGTTGCAATAAATTATATAAGCGGTTATTGTCATCATCATTATGAACATCGATATTGATAGGTTCACGTAGACTAGCAGCTCGCATCATTGAAGTAGCTTCATCAATCGAAAGTTCATCTTGATCATCAAGATTCATATCGTCATTTACTGACATTTCATTATTAGTATAATCAGCTGGAGCGGAATGAGATAAATCCTAAGGAAAAAAATTAGACAGTGATGTTGTGTAATGCATATAGTATAAAATAAGATGATATCACAAAGCAGTCTGTTAAATATCTAATCAATTCCAAATATTTTAAGTATAAGGCTGAATTAGGTCAAGCTTTAAAAAAGTACTGGTAACCAACTCTGTATATATATATATATATATAAAGAAACTGTCCAATAGGCTGAAAAATGTCACATTTAGGAACTATTCTCAGTAAACTTATTCAGGTCATTTAAAGGAAATGAGCAACCAAGTACAACTGAATGTTTGTTACTGAATTCAAAGATATTCTAGTAACCAATATTTAACTTGAATTTGTTGACCTTGTAAATAATGCAGGGAAGGAACAAGTGCATAATGCAAGCTGACTGGCTAAGACTAAAACAGTAGTGCGTAAAGATGTTTATACACAAATATAAAAGCAACACAAAAGCTGAACATATTTAAACTCAGTGTATGATTCATTTAACCAAGAACTTAGTAGATGACACTTTTGGTATTAAATAGAACGATGAGTTAACAATCAGCCGACGATAGGGGGAATAAACAAATTATACCTAGCAGGAAGTGCGTTTTGTTCTTTCTGGAACGCATCAGAATGTGCTATAATGCTAATGTTGGTGTCAACAGCAACACTGCCCAAGATCGGTCTCAATGGTAAACTTACATTTATTTCCTACTTTAACATTCTCGAAACCTATGCGGCTTCCCTGAATTAAGTACCTATTGTCTAATCTAACACCCTCCTTTACTTCTTGTATTATTTTAATTTCTCGCTATGGTGAAGACGTGTAACAACTATAACTGATACACACTTATCCAAGGTCCTACATTCTCCCTGATATGAAAGACCGGTGACAGATTGCATAAAACAAAATCACCAAAAGCCATGAAATAAGAGAAGCCGAAGACGTAGTTCGAAGCTTTTTAGAGGCATCCAAATCCGTTTACCACTAAGAATGAGCTGTCAATCAAACATTTACAAGGTAGAACCTAGCACGTACGTGCAACCTCCTCAGTAGAACAGCAGGACGAATACCAAATTAGTATTAACTTCAACAGTTGTATTAATAAAAGTGTGGGCACATAGAATATGATACAGAGAACCAATCCGTGGGAAGGAAGGCATAAAATGACCTTAAGCTCACGATTTAAAGGAACAAAAAGAGTGAATGTACCTGTGCTACTGTGACCGATTCCGAGACATGTTATATTGCACGCACCACACTCAAGCAGTTTGAATTTACCAACACGGCTCAAACCAGCAGTTAGTGACTTCATGGATTGATGTCACGTTTTGGTTTGCACCCCTGGTTGCATCCATACATCGCTAACATCGGTCGACATTCCACGCTGAGGTAGGCAGTGATTGAGCATACATAATACATGTCTCAACCACTTCAGTCGATAGAGGTTCACAACCCCATCAATTGGCCCCTAATACCCTGTATCTAGCTTCATCACTGTTTACCTGATAGACCGACCTTTATTATCAATAAATTAGCAGTAAGCTATGTGATGGCAGTTTAGTAGTTAACAGTTTCAGATATTATATATTTTATGATGTGAAACAAGTGTGTATTATGAATGATGAGTATTTAATATCGTTCTATTCATGGTTCGTCAGATTACACCAAAATAAATATGAAGAAAATAAGACGTAGTTTTCTATTTTTATTGGAAATTCAAACGTTTTATTTTGAGACAGATAAGGTCATAATTGCTTGCTCATTAGCCTAATCATCGTAAAACGTTTCAATAGTATGTACTGAAATGGTAATTAAAAACTGCTTACTGTCAAACTATGAGTATTTCGTCGTTTCGGTGGAGGAATGGTAACACTAACACCTGGTGTGCAACTTGGTAATCTACAATTGGCATCCCCAGACAAGCGTCTTTTATAATGAGCTGGAGTATTGCCCATAGTTGAATATAAACACAGATTTAGAATTTAGTCCAAAACCTACGGAAAAGATTTAAAAATTATGTTTAAGCAGTATACGTTTTGTGATAATGCTATGCGAATTTCAGGATTTGTTAAGAAATGATATGTGGAAAAGTATACTATCAAAGGATGTAATGAAATAGTATCGGGTGTAGTGATCAATACATATATTTCAAATCTAACTAGTAATCACTTACCTAAACAAAAAATATCTCACAGCACTGAACTTAGAACACGGCATACATCCACCATCTGTAATTCGAATATATATATATATATATATATATATATATATACATATATATATATATGACTTTCAGCTTAGTGGTGCACGTCTGTGAGAAAGAAGTAATGAGCCGTTGGAAACTTTGTTAGATTGTTGAGGCAGATTAATGCATTGCAAATGTAATATATTTTGGTGTTTTTAATTTTCTGAACCAAACAGATTAAGATGTTTTCGCCCATATTTCAATATTATTGTTGATAATTTTACGTTTTCTTAATGATGTGTTTATGGTATCATGAAGTATGGGAGAGCCTGGACTGATAAATGGTTATTCTGTAATATAATTTGGTTGTATGTACATAAATTAAAGCAGCAAAACCCATATTTGCAAAGTGCATAAAAACTGAATAAAGAGTAGCTCCAAATAAACTTATAGGAACGTTTGCAACTGCATCATAAGTGCGTTCTTAGGTGGGATGATCAAAGTCACGTTCAGTTAATCTATTGTAGCAGTGTACACTATTATTTGCAACCAAGACAACGAACTGAAATTCAGCAGTTAAAAAGTCCAGCTAGCATATACTATTTTATAGGTTTGATATTCAAATTTCCTATTGTTAAGGTAGTGAGGACTAGCAAAGTAGTCATGAAGTAAAGCCAGATGCATGGAGTAAAGGAGTAATCGTTGAACCACTCGATTCAGTACAGGCTATCTCGGCAGCGTTTTTAATTGAAAGATAGTTGTACAAGTGTATATTTGGTAAACAGGTTACAGATGGTGCTCATACCACTGAATCAAAACCATTTACAAGAATATTTTGTTCCGAATCTTTTGCCTTGCAACAACAAAACGTGATTCTTGCTTTGGGATTTTGACCTATAGTATGCCAGCAGGATAAAGTTAGCTTCTACTAGATCCAATAAACTAGAAGAAGAGGAAATCCTCCAAAGTACGTACACAAAATTCAAACCTAATCTAAATATATCAGATTACTTTTAGTGTAAATAAGCTGTACTACGCCTAGTTCAACTTGCAGGAATAATAATCACTTTTTACATTCAAATAACCAAGTTTACTAGATATGTAAAGGAACTAAGCCACAGTTTAATGATCTTGAAGCCGATGTTCCATTAAAAATTCAAAACCACGGAAGGCTACACTTAATGCTGATTTGAATCTAGAGTAGGAGTACAGGTCATGTACCTTAAAAACCAAGAAACTTCAGGTGATTTTATATGCTAACAACAAATAACTGGCGACACTTCAATGAAAATTTGAAAAGTACATGGTTTTGATTGGTCACTTTGTGGTCGCAACCAACCAAAACTGCATACGATAATATAATTACTATTTTAATTCATACTAACCAATTGTCGTAAGTAACTGCTAGTTCTGATTGAGATTATCACTGCTATCGTATCTCAGAATCGTGAAGTTAACTTTAATTATGTTAATAATAAACACTTGTGATACATTCGAGTTCATGTTCTTATAGTCTTAGAATCAGATATCCACTGTATCAGTCGTTTGTTATAGACATCTTTAGATTACTTGGTTCAATCATCATATTTGCTACTAAAAGCGTGTGCATACTTACAATCATATGCACAAACTTGAGCTGAAACTCTAATAACACGTAACCTGGTAAAGGTTGAGGAATAAGTGTGTGTAGTGGACACCACTATCATTTGGAGCTTACACAAAAGATATGAATTAATAGTCACTAATAAGTAGCAGGTTATTAAAATGCTGGAACTTTGATATACTTGTAACCAGCCACAATGTAGCTTAAAAGCTATATTACGCAGTCACTACTTGAGTTAGGATGAAACCAGTATAATTGTAGGTACGCATATTTATGGATATATATATATATATATATATTAAACTTCTCTACATGTAGAAAATCCACATATCAGTTACTTTGCAACCAGGCGTAAATGCAATCAATAAACGTAAATTTAATACTTAATACCATCACCTGTTGTCTTCAAAAAGGATTTTTCTTAATCCCAAAGACTAACCATAAGGCACAGATTGAAGGAATGCTGATTCCTCATTGGCTAGGTCTTAACGCGCACTTTATGATCCAATATCCAATATATCCAATATCTAATATCCGTATGACGAGCTAGTTTTAAACCGATTGATTTCTTTATGCTAGCGTCTTGTGCGTGACGGTTTCGGTCCCTGGTCTTCGGCTTCTTCCTGTAGTTGGCTGGCTACACGGCCGCTATTGGCCTGCCAGTTTCAGCCGACTTTTCATTATTATTTATTTTTCAATTTGTCCCCTTTCTCGTTACATTTTTCTCTTTTTACTGCTTCCTTTCCTTCTTAGTTCGTTTTTCTTGTTTTTTGTTTCAATTATTCTGTTTATATAAAACACTTGTAACGCACTAGTCTCCGTCCCTTCGTTCTGTAGCGGTAAATAATCCCCAAAATAAATGGTTACATAGGTCCTCGACATTGATGCTGACCATGTTTGCTTTATCGGACACCACTAGTTGAAGACGTTCGGTCATGCATCATTACCAGATCACGTCACGCAGTACCGTGGAAAGCACCTCTCTCTCTAGTTTGCCAGCCTAGACGTTGCTTTTCCATTGCCGCTCCGTTTACGACCAAATATAACTTCTTTTCCACCCTTCATTGCCTTCTGATTTATTCTCATTCGTAAGAGTAGGTTCAATCGTTAGAAGTTGCTCTGGTAATACCGCAAGCGTAACTTGGTTATATATCGGGTGCACTTCACTGGTGAGCACCACGTGATCTGTACACGTTCATAACTATGAGTTCGTTCCTGTTTATAGTTTTAACAGCATTTTTGATGTGATTATTATTATTTTTTGCACATTTTCATTGCATTTATTTTTGTATTTACATATATTGCATATATATGATGATTGATCAGACTCCTAAGTTCATTAAGATTAAAACTCCCACACCCCCAAATTTTCAGCTCATTCCGTTCTGGACAGAAAACATAGAAGCTTGGTTCTGCTACGCAGAAGCCGAGTTTCGAGACCACGGCGTGACAGACCCACGCATTCAATTCCTTGCCGTTGTAAGGTCACTTCCGCGTGAATTGAACAGGCACGTCACCCCTTTCTTTTTCAGCCCTGACTACCTAGATCCTTATGACCAGCTCAAAAGATCAATTCTCAAACGCGGAGACTTATCTGACAGACAACGTCTTGATGAGTTTTTTTATTTATTTATTTATTTATTACAGAAATCACGCCAGTTTACAGGCATGGTCATTATGATACAGAAAGTTTAACTCTTTTACAATAGAACACAAAGTTTTTGCGAAATGAATGCTTGACTAATAATACCATTTACAAGACAAGCTTCACACCATCGAGCTAGGTAGCGGTTCAGCGACGGAAATGTTGTCGCGCATGCGAGAAGTGATTGGTCAACGCACTTTCGACGAAGGTCTTTTCCGTCAACTCTCCTTTTCAAAACTGCCACAGCAAGTACAAGCAGTTCTGGTAACGTTTAAGAACAACCCAGTAGATGAACTAGCTTTATCTGCCGATCGAATTCTGGAGATCACCAGAACTCGCGACAATCAGGTTTATTCCATTACGGAAAACCTCAGGCCACCGAAAACGACGTGACGAAATTGTGTAATGCTCTTTCTCGTTTTCTTGACCAGAAGGAAAGACACCGACCGAACAATTCTCGTCGACGAAGTACATCACGGAGGAGATCGTCGTCGTGACTCCTATGAAGCGAAAACTCACATTGGTGTTGGTACCACAACACCTATGGAAAAAATTCCTAGAAATGTAGAGACCCCTGTTGTTTTCCTAGACAAAAACCCACTGTCGCCACATCGGGAAACTATCCCGCCGACACGCGTTAGTGGCAACTGTAGCCAGTGGAAGCAGCCGCCTGTTATTTATCACTGATGTGATAACGAAGGTTCGCCACCTCGTCGGTACTGGCGCAGAAAACAGCGTCCTTCCTGTAACTTCATCTGATCGTCAACATAAAGCTGCAATCGATCTACAGGCAGCCGACGGAAAACACATAGCTACGTATGGTAAGCGATATGTCTACTTAAACGTGGGTTTACAAAAACCCATACACTTGATTTTTACCATCGCCGATGTGAAAATACCTATCATAGGCATGGATTTACTTAGCCACCACAACTTGTTTGTGGACCCTAGTAAAAAGAGACTAGTGGATAGTAACACAAATCTCTACATTCATGGAACTGCTGCTACAGGTTGTAGCTTATGTCCTCTTCGTTTTAAACATTTAATTAACCCTTATTTTCAGCCGATACTTGACAAGTATCCAGATCTGAATAAGGCCTCATCGAAATTATCATGTGTAACCAGCACTGTTACACATCACATCACGACTACAGGTCAACCTGTATCCTCCAAAGCACGCCGACTCGCGCCTGAAAAACTAAGGATTGCGAAAAACGAATTCGACCATATGATTGATTTGGGAATAATACACCCATTCTGTAGCCCATAGTCATCTCCATTACATATGGTCCCGAAGAAAGATAACAATGATTGGCGTCCCACCGGTGATTACCAACGTCTCAAAGCCCAAACTACTCCCGATCGTTACCCGTTACCATACATCCACGATTTAACGGCCACCCTGAAAGGGATGACGATATTTTCGAAAATCGACTTGGTAAAGGCGTACAACCAAATACTGATGTCTGAAAATGACATACACAAAACCGCCATTGTAACCCCTTTTGGCCTTTACGAATTTCTTCGAATGCCTTTCGGGTTGAGAAATGCAGCACAAACATTTCAGCGTTTCATCGACGTGTCCCGCAGGCTTGACTATGTGCATGCATACGTCGACGACTGCTCGATAGCAAGCCCAGACGAGGTAACACACAGGAAACATTTAGACACAGTCTTTAGAAGACTACAACAATATGGAGTTACCATAAACATACAGAAATGCCAAATTGGAACAACCTCGTTGGACTTCTTGGGGCATACTATTGATGCTAATGGTATACAACCTCAAAAACACAAGGTGGAGGTTATTCTGGAGTACCCTAAACCAACTACCCTTAAGCATTTGCGAGCTTTTAATGGATTGGTAGGTTTTTACAGACGATTTATACCGAATTGTGCATCTGTCATAAAACCACTAACGGATCATCTTCGTGGGAATAAAAAAGGGTTACAATGGATGAAGACTCAAAGAAAGCCTTTACTGCGACTAAAGAAGCAATAGCCAATGCGACTATGCTAGCACATCACAATACTCAGGCTCCTGTCATCATCGCGGTTGACCCATCTGACTCAGCCATTGGCGCAGTTCTGCAACAATGGACTGGCCAAACTTGGCAACCATTAGAATTCTTCTCAAGACGACTAAACGATACGGAATCGAGATGCAGCACTTTGGAACGTGAACTGTTAGCCATGTACTGCGCTGTACGACATTTTCAACGTTCCATCAAAGGCCGGGAATTTACAATATTCACCGACCATAAGCCACTGACGTTTTCTATGAAGTCATCTTCAGACAAGTACTCTCCGCGAGAGTCGCGTCATCTAGACTACATTTCCCAGTTCCCTACTGGTATACGACATATATCTGGAGCTAACAATGTAGTTGCCGATGGCTTATCACGAATACACGTCTTAAATCGTATCCAAGGCATCGACCTTGTGGAACTAGCTCGACTTCAAAATGAAGACAATGATCTTCATCACGAGTTATCCACAACAACGCTTAAACTTCAAACAAAGACGATTGGAAAGGGTAAGAAAACTTTAATTTGTGATTCTTCTACAGGTACAGCCCGTCAAATCGTCCCTAAGAGTTATCGACGAATCATCTTTGACACATTACACAACCTCTCTCATCCTGGAGTTCGTGCTACGTCTAAACTGATTGCTCAGAGATTCTGCTGGCCAAGGATAAATAAAGACATCAAAGAATGGGCAGGCTCCTATGTGGCCTGCCAAAAGAACAAAGTAATTCAGCACAATAAATATCCTCTTGGTACTTTCCCAACTCCCGACGCTCGATTTGACCATGTACACCTTGATTTGGTAGGACCCTTACCAGAATCAAATGGATTTTCTTACCTTTTGACATGCGTGGACCGTTTTACACGCTGGCCAGAAGCGATTCCCTTAAAAGACATCACTACTGAAACGATTGCTCGCGCTTTCGTCGAACGATGGATAGCGAATTTTGGCTGTCCATCTACAATAACGACAGACCGTGGACGTCAGTTTGAATCTGGATTGTTCCACTCTCTGACCAAACCTCTTGGAGCAACGCGCTTCCGAACAACTGCCTAGCACCCACAATCTAACGGTTTGGTAGAAAGATTTCATCGACAGCTGAAAGCATCACTTTCAGCTACAAACATCCCACAGTGGACAGAGTTTTTGTCACTAGTCTTACTCGGAATTCTAAGCACTGTAAAAGAGGATGTCGGGTGCAGTGTGTCTGAATTAGTTTACGGAACGACTCTTCGACTGCCATGTGACTTTGTGGAAACCGCTTCCACCTCAACAAACCTAGACATCAATTCTTATGTGGACTGGCTTACAAATGCTATGCGTTCAGTTAAGCCAGTCCAAACTCAACAGCAATCGACAGACACTTCTACCCAACCCGCCTTAAAATATAGTACACACGCTTTCGTACGTCGTGATGCTCTACGCCGACCTCTTGACGCGACTTACGACGGACCATACAAGGCCTTGAAACGGGAAACAAAGTACTATACGATTGACAAGATTGGCCAAGAGGAGAACGTCAGCATTGGCCACCTCAAAGCGGCTTACCTAGAAGGTAAACCTTTCGGTGTTGAACTCGCCACAACACCGAAACTTGACATGAACGAAGTCGCCATGTCTCAAGCAACAAGCAAAAAGCAAGTGGAAATTTCGAAGAGCTCCATAACGCCGAGAGCTACACGATTTCCAGAACACTTAAACGAATATTACGTCTATTAATTTTTTTCCTAGCTTTCCTTATTTATTAGCTTTACGGTACGCATTTTACACATTTTCATATGTTTAAAAAATATTGAAAAAATACCTTTTTGTATTGATATTAGTGTTATCGACATTTTATGCGTCTTCGTAGCCGCATTTGGCTGCCAAATTGTTTTATATAGGTATGGGAAATGCACATATTTAAAAATTTTCTTTTTTATGGATTTCCAGGCAGTCTGGAAACGAACAGAAGAACGCAGAAGAGAACGATTATATTTTGTACAAATGTTTTATGTAATGACACCCTAGCATAGGCACTGACGCCCAGAAACTACACAACATCACAAGCTATTAAAGGAACGTTTAAAAATGTCTAACCCATTGGGTTTTATCCTTTGGCTGGTACGTCATAGGGTCCTCACGAACCCACTAGGGGGGGGGAGTGAGCTGTAGCGGTAAATAATCCCCAAAATAAATGGTTACATAGGTCCTCGACATTGATGCTGACCATGTTTGCTTTATCGGACACCACTAGTTGAAGACGTTCGGTCATGCATCATTACCAGATCACGTCACGCAGTACCGTGGAAAGCACCTCTCTCTCTAGTTTGCCAGCCTAGACGTTGCTTTTCCATTGCCGCTCCGTTTACGACCAAATATAACTTCTTTTCCACCCTTCATTGCCTTCTGATTTATTCTCATTCGTAAGAGTAGGTTCAATCGTTAGAAGTTGCTCTGGTAATACCGCAAGCGTAACTTGGTCATATATCGGGTGCATTTCAGTTCCATCCTTGGTAGTCTGGCTTAAAAGAATACCGTAGAATAAATAAAGGTCGAGAGTGTTAAGGTTCAAAGCTTGAAAAGTATATCAAGTTCTTAGCCCTTGTTTAAGAAGGCTTTATAGTTGTACACATAGTCATCTAGGAGGCCAAATGTG
This sequence comes from Schistosoma mekongi, assembly GCA_034768735.1. Classification (NCBI taxonomy): domain Eukaryota; kingdom Metazoa; phylum Platyhelminthes; class Trematoda; order Strigeidida; family Schistosomatidae; genus Schistosoma; species Schistosoma mekongi. The sequence goes on along the minus strand of CM068306.1, from coordinate 80,787,868 downwards.
GAGGCAGTGGTTACTTTCTCTGGCAGTATGTTCCAAGTGGAGTAAACTCTTAATGACAAGAAATTCGCTCTCGCCTGTGTTCGTGCTTTTTGATTGGCAATAGTTCGTGGGTTTCTTCGAAATGTATGGGCTAGCGAGACGGCCAGTATGTTTTTATTTAAATGTCAAATTGTGCTTAGTATGTTGTATACAGTGATTAGGTCTCTCCTCAACCGTCTGTAGCTCAGTGTGAACAGCCCCACCTGTTGTTGCAGGTCTTAATGTTGTTTGTTTAGAAGTCCCGTTATGCATTTTGCTGCTCGCCTCTGGATTATCTCCAGAAGGTCGGATTCCATTTCGAGGATAGGATATGCGACAGTTTTGTGGTTTTCTAAATACGGCCTTATGTATGTCTTAAATATTTTAAGGAACAGGTCCTGTGACAGTATACCGAGCTGCCCACGGGTTCGGTGCGGAGTGGCGTATGCTTTCGTGACATCCGTATGATGGTTTTTTCTAGTCACCAACCTGTCAGTGAAGGTTAAGCCTAGACAATTATTTGATGCATAGGATTTTGAAGTCTTGGTGTTTTCATAAACACTGTTCCATGTGTTATATTTCACACTTCCTTCTTATGAATCAGTGATTGTACTCACGTTTATTCATTTTCATCATTACAATTCCTTCGTGTATTTTGATGGGCAATTGCTAAAATGCAATATAACACTACTAATGCTACCGCTAGGTTTTTACAGAATTACTTCGTGACAGCAACTCATCTTACTGAGTTCTGAGTTCTAATGATATCATGGCAAGATAATTCGTAATATTCGGTGCCACATCAAGCCCAGGATTATATTCCCTTACGCCAGATCATAAAGAGCTTGTTCATAAATTCGTAATAACTCTGTTGTGGTGAGGATAAACAAACTTTGAAACTCTGCCTGAAGAGATAGTGTTGGTACTTTCGCCTGAGTATTTCTAAAAATGGCTCGACGAGTATTAGGCCAGTACAGATACTGGAGAGCAATAATGTAGAAAGGTGTCTTTGACAACTCTCATCCTAAATTAGTAAATAATCTTCCACTCATCAGTTATAGGAGAAACACGACAGAAACAGTACTCTTCGCAACCACAATTACTGTCCTATCACCTAGGCTCATATCTCAAGGAAAATGAGTTCGTTAATTCTCCTAAGCAAAGTTTGCAAGATTTAAGCCCCCGACACAGAGTTAGTCACAGAAATTTTAGATACTGAGAGCACTACTTGGATAGTAATGTGTTACAATCAGCCCTTTACCAAAAACAGAAAATTACCAAATTTAATCGAAACTACTAACACCGAAAATCAGTGAAACACCAATATACTCATTAGTTGGCAACTTCTATAAGACCTAAACCTCCATGTCGACTAAAACAGCCGATTAGGCAGTCCCCCCACCACTAAAGTACACCCGAGGACACTAAACGTGGATCATCTGCTGAAACTAGACAGTTGCTTCCGAAAACTAACTAGGTAATAGCCTGACACATTCTAAGGCAAACAGTGTTCGTAGATCTAGTGGGCTACGTTATACTCAATAAGGATAAACTAATATCTTCCTGTTGTTCTGTTGTGGACTAAAATTTGTCAGTCTCAGTTGACACATGTGCATCCTGAGCGGATTGCCCGGATATAGCTATTAATCATATATATATATTGTTGGTTTGTGACTGGCAGACGAAGTCCAGGTAACGCCCTTTGTCCTACTTGGGACTCGTCGATTGGATGTTACTGCATCCAAATGTTGATGTCTGCACCGGAGTTTTAACCAAGTCTGTTTCGTTACTAACACACCGCGTTCACCACCACTGAGTCCAGACAGTTGCACTTTTGCGACGGACAAAAAAGACTGGATTCGAACCCTTGTGTAAACATCATCGCTTGGATGTGGGCGCATCTAGCCAACGAGTCTCAAATAGGACGAAAGGCTCAACCTTCATTCCGATTGCCAGCCACAATCAAACCTAAACAAAACCTTGTACTCAGTTTAGATGCCACTATTAAATTTTTTCATAGAGGCTAAATAGTTCTGGCTATCTTAACTATGCCTTTTCTTTTAAGTGGTTGACTGGAACATTAAGACCTCCATATCTGAGGAGACGCACGGAATTCAATGGGCAAGTAGGATGCAACCCGATGATTTGGAATTCGCGGATGATCTAGCTCTTCTAGCACATGCACACCAACAGATGCAAGCAAAGACAACCAGTGTAGCAGCAACTTCAGCATCAGTAGGCTTGAACATACATAAGGGAAAGAGCAAGATTCTTGAATACAACACAGGGAGCACCAACCCGATTCAACTTGATGGAGAAACTCTGGAAGTGGATATGAAGCAACATAGCTTGACTAGTCAAAAGTTCACTTCAAAACTTAAGCATACGCCAAAAACAATTAGGCTCCAGTATTCATTTACTTCCTTATTTTGCATAGGGATTATATTTCCTATTAGCTTATATTGAACGTTGAGAATTATGTGTGTGTTTGAACTACTAGAACCGCGCTCCACTGTCTCCTGCCCACGCTATTGAATAAAGACCTATTCCCATAATACTCTGGATTCTTGTGTCACTAAAACGTGATATATCTAGGCGTTAAACTGGTGAGCCCTGTGTTGAATAAAATATTTCATTTCTGTTGTTCATATCACTTTCTTTTTATATTCAGTCATAAAAATAAGCCTTCTGATTTACAATAGTTAAGATTACGTATATATATATATTTTTATATACATAGTATTTTATTTTTATCACTCATTATTTTTCTGCCCTCATTACGTTATCATATTGTTCATATAACATGGCAGACTTAGTCCAAACGAAAAGCCTAGAGGATAAGTCATCGGTAGACATAGACACCCTTATGACTACGAATATCCTAATCCCAGAATTCGATCTTAGTGACCCCGAGTTGTGGTTTGCTCAACTAGAGCATTATTTCACGAGACACAATATTAAATCTGAAGGAGTTCGCTATCAAGACTTATGTTCAGTCCTACCCTCTTCAGTAGCCAAAGAAGTTCGCGACTTGATTTTAATGTCCTTCCGACACCACAACCATACACCATCCTAAGACGAGAAATAATGAATCGTCTATCATTATCAGATGGGCAAAGAATTCAAAGACTCTTCCAAGAGGAAACATTAGGTGATAGGTCACCGTCACAATTTTTGCGTCATCTCCAAGCCTTAGTAGGCGACAACACAGTGGGTGAAACAGTCTTGAGACAAGGATGGATACAAGCTCTCCATGCTACGTCCAACACTGTTTGGATGCACAAGATCCCGACACCTCTTCATCTCACTTAGCACGTATTCGCAGATAGAATAATGGAAAGGGGTCCCCCAACTGCATCAAGCATGATCCACTATACTAAAAAAGAAGAATCGGCAAATGACCCAGTCATAGCACAACTCATTGCGAGTGTTAAAAGTCTCACAGAGGCTGTCAGCAAATTGCAGATGGGTCATAAAGACAGGAGCATGTCACCACAACGACCGAGATTCGTGTCACGGAACAGGTTACAAAGGTCCAAACAATCTGGACAATTTTGTTGGTATCACTGGAAATTTGGTGCTTCAATCAACCAAATGCAGTCAACCATGCGCCTGGCCCAAACAGACCCTGAAGAATATAGGGAAACAAATAACCCCTCCCCAGGTCGCAACGACTGACGCGGGGTACCTAAACAGTCGCTTATTTTACGTTAGAGATAAGAATTCAGGCTTAAACTTTTTGGTGGATACTGGTGCTGCACTTAGTATCATTCCTAAGAACAAAACCGAGCTGGGTCGAAAAACTTCCTCAGTCACACTTCAAGCTGCTAATAAAACTAAAATCGCGACGTTTGGGCAGAAAACAATGACACTAGATTTGGGGATTAGAAGACAATTCCCCTGGATTTTCACTGTAGCCGATTTAGATCTGGCAATACTTGGAATGGATTTCTTAGAGAAATATGAATTTCTTGTTGACACTAATAAACGACGTTTGGCATTAATAGAAACTTCGAAATATACAAAAGGTACAGAAAGTCGTATCACTTCTCTAAATTTAATACAAACTCCGCCAGTAACAACGGCAAAGCTCCAGGATATACTCGCGGAATTTCCAGAGTTAACGAAACCGAACCCTCAACCTTCCAAAAGTAAGTTAAAAGTATGTCATACAATCAAAACGGAAGGGGCACCTGCTTTCGCTAAACCCAGAAGACTAGCACCCGATAAACTCAAATAAGCTAGAGCTGAATTCGATTACATGCTACAGCTGGGCATAATACGTCCATCTGATAGTCAATGGGCATCTCCTCTGCATATGGTCCCAAAGAAAAATAAAGGCGATTGGAGACCGTGTGGGGATTACAGAGCCCTCAATCGTCAAACAGTACCAGACAGGTACCCGATACCACATATCCAAGATTTCACAAATGGCTTACAGGGTATGAAGATATTCACTAAAATCGACTTAGTCAGGGCATACCACAATATCCCAGTAGCTGAGGAAGATATTCCGAAAACAGCTATCACAACACTTTTTGGATTATTCGAGTTTGTACGCATGCCATTCGGCCTACGGAACGCGGCACAAATATTCCAAAGGTTTATGGATAATTTACTTCGAGATATGCCATTTGCTCAAGGGTATATAGACGACCTATTAATTGCTAGCCCGGACTTAGAATCACATGAACAACATGTGAAGGCAGTACTTAGACGACTAAACGAAAATGGCATGAACATACACCAAAGTAAATGCGTTTTTGGTGTTGAATCGTTGGAATTCCTCGGACATACCATAAGCCCTGATGGAATTACACCAATTAAACAGGAGGTAAATACCACTAAACAATATCCCATCCGAAGCTCCATAACACAACTTAGAAGTTTTCTCGGTTTAATAAACTTTTATCGCAGATTTATACCCGGTTGTGCACAACTAATGCAACCATTAACGGATGCGCTTAAAGGAAAACCGAAAGAGTTCAAGTTGACCTCTGAGGCCGTCGATGATATAAACCAATTAAAGCATAAACTTGCTCAAGCATCTACATTAACGTATCCGAATTCTCACTACCCACTTGCCATAATGTTAGATGCTTCAGACAAAGCCGTAGGCGGTACTCTTAATCAGCTAGTTAAAAACACCTGGAAACCAATCGCATTCTTCTCAAAAAAACTCGCTCCAGCAGAGACGAGATATTCTACCTTTGGTAGAGAACTCCTCGCAATCTACCTAACCATCAAGCACTTCCGGCACATGCTAGAAGGCAGAGAATTCACAGTTTATACTGATCATAAACCGCTAACAAACGCATTAAGAGCGAAAACTGATAAATACTCGCCTCGAGAAGTCCGACACCTTGACTACATATCACAGTTCACTAGTGATATCCAACACGTAAAAGGTGAAGACAATCAGGCGGCAGACGCATTATCTCGATTAGAAATGAATATAATACAACAGTCTACAGTAGACTTCGAAATTTTAAGAGACAGTCAAGAAACTGATCAAGAATTACAAAACTTACTGTCAACTAAATGCTCTAGCCTGAAACTGAAACAGCCTGCCATCACCTAAGGAAGATGTCCTGATTTACTGTGACACGACGAAAGCGGTCCCTCGACCTTTCGTTCCCAAAAATATGCGGCGGTTAATATTTAATAACTTTCATTCATTGTCTCACCCTGGCGTGAAATCTTCGACTAAACTAATCAACGCCAGATACATATGGCCAAATCTTCAGAAAGATGTACATAAATGGGTCAGAGAATGTTCGGCGTGTCAACAATCAAAAGTTAGCCGACACACAAATTCACCCATCGGAGTTTTTCCCCAACCGGATGCGCGTTTCGCACACGTACATATCGACTTAGTGGGCCCTTTACCGCGTTCAAATGGCTTTACGTACCTGTTTACATGTATAGATAGGTTTACGAGGTTCCCTATAGCCGTACCGATCGCGGACATCACAGCCGAAACAGTAGCCAAAGTCTTCATACAAAACTGGGTGACCATTTTTGGTTCACCTGTTACAATAACGACAGACAGAGGGGCTCAATTCGAATCTGAACTATTCAGTAACCTGGCTAAACTCCTAGGCTCAAACAGAATTCGCTGTACGGCGTACCATCCTCAAGCAAACGGGATGGTAGAACGGTTCCATCGTCAACTAAAGGCCGCTCTTATATGTCACTCAAACCCCAGTCAGTGGACAGAATTCCTACCATTAGTTATGTTGGGAATACGAACAGCTGTCAAAACTGACTCACAATGTTCAGCGGCAGAACTAGTTTTTGGGACCACTCTGAGACTCCCAGGTGAGTTCATTACTCCTCACACCGACAGTAAAACGCTCGACTTAGGAACTTACGCAGACCAACTGCGGGACCAAATGTCTAAACTTAAACCGATTAATACTCGTGAACAATCACGAGCGACATTTTTACCTAAGGATCTAAGCAGTTGCTCGCACGTCTGGATAAGATGTGACAAAGTAAAAGCACCCCTTAGCCCTCCTTTTGAAGGTCCATTTAAAGTTATTTCAAGAAAACCTAAGTATTTTGTAGTACAAAAACAAGGAAACACCGATTCAGTAAGTATTGATAGGCTAAAACCGGCCTACCTAGATAATGAACCACCATACGTGTTATTAGACCGTTTATCTAATCAAATAAACACGGAATCAGCAAATAAGAACATAAAGGCTACAAAGGTAACTAAAAGCGTTAGTTGGGCTAATCCGATTATTCAGGCGGGGATGTCCACAGCTATAGTTTCGGCCTAAACAAAAAATAATAATAATAATAATAATCACGTAACTCCTGAAATTTTCGAGTTAGGAAATATTGAAAATAAATAAAAAGTAAACATAAAATAAAACGAAAACAAAAAAGCAATATATTTCTTTTTGTCCTAAGTCGACAAACGTTATCAGAATATAAGCACTATTTTACCCACTTCTCCCCGGACCTTATCTTTTGATGTAGGAACGGTAGTCATTTTGTTTTTTATTAAATACTAAATACTTAAACTAATTCTTAAACAACTTGGTGAGCAATATAAGTCGTAAACCTGTCAACTGAGGTGAGTGTTGTGAGCATGTTTTGCCTGCAGAACTAATCATTTTTCTAGATTTCTCAATTATCAGTTTACGAAGCCATAAATCACACAATAAACTTCAAAAGTCAGGATAAATTTCCAAAAAAAAAATCCAGGCGAGTTTCAACTTTTTACCACTTAATTTACTATACACACCTCTAGTACTTGGCATGTATATATTTTGCTTCGACTAGTCATGTATATTTAATGTAAACCACTACTAGAAACGATTTCTGATTTGGATACAACTTTATACAGCAACATACTATTCGAAAAAGCGTGTTGTTTTCAAGCGAAACATATTAAGTTCCATATTTGTTCGACTTTTCTTAGTTCTAATTATTTTGGCCACAATTTATAAATATAACTAAGCTAATTAGGGTAACTTACTAAATTTCTATAGTATCTCTAGCATAATTCATACTGTAGTGATGTCATATCTAAGATTTTAAATTCTGGTGTCAGATTTTCCAATCTTTTAGATCCTAAATAATAAATAAATAATAATAAAAAAAACTTTCACTAGCTTATAGCAAACTAACACTACAACTAATTACTCATAATAGTTTCAGGATAGCATCATAAAGAATTGTCTAGCCTTGGCAATCACGTAATATGATTGATATAATTAATGAAACTATTAACAAACCTGGTCGATAAACTTATATAAAATTACCATTAATTGATGTGGTTCCTCCATAGCATCATACAAACAATTATTATAAATCCATACATGATCATAGACACAGGTTAGGAATAATATTTCCCCCTGTTAAACTCTATGCTCTCTCAGATAACCACATAGTTTTCATCCATTTGATCGACATTCGAACTCTTAATCAACTGGAGATATCATCCGGTACCGTTCCAATAAGCTTTCTACATAGCTATATGCTTCGCATTGACTTACAGCTTCATCTGGCCCTAATAAGTTTAAGCATTCTCATATTCTTGGTAATTTATTTTTTTTATTTTTCATAAACGTTTGCTATGATTTTCAACTTATTGGGTACTGTTGGTACCCACTGTTACGAACCAGTCATAAAAGGCGGCCGTCACATGTTCAAGGTTACCTAGTTGACCTGACTTCTAGCAAATACACGCACTTATATATATATGTTCTTGTTTTCTTCAAAAAAAATTTTTTTAAATACGTTTGCGTACACAAGATTCTACACCATGTTTATTTTCTTTCAGATGGCCAAGCCGTCCCGGAAACCAAACACTTACGTAGAAACGAGCTACTTATCAATTGTAACTATATATATATATATTGTACTTTAAATTTTTATGCAGACAGTGGAGCAATTCTTTAGGTATGGTTGATTTTCATCGTTTTTGTTTTGTTCTAAATTAGATTCTTCTTTAATTTTTACTTGAGGGCGACTCGAGAGGCAGGTGAGTAAACACCTGATTGCCGGACAGAGCATGGAAACATCTTACCTCACCTACATGGTGTTGGGTAGCCCGCTCGCGGTATTTCCTCAGATATTCCTACTTTATTTTCTTGCCCTCTTACTTTTCAAGCTCCAGTCACTGTTAGAAGGTCAAGTTCACCAAGTAATTCAGAACTAAGCTACAGCTACAAAACGGAGATGATTTTGTTTGGTATGTTGATCGAATCAAAGTTTCTACGGAAGTCGCTTCTAGGAGGGAGCTAATGTAGCAACATAGCTTGACTAGTTAAAAGTTCACTTCAAAACTTGAGCATACACCAAAACAAATAGGCTCCAGTATTCATTTACTTCCTTATTTTGCATAGGGATTATATTTCCAATTAGCTTATATTGAACGTTGAGTATTATGTGTGTGTTTGTACCACTAGAACTGCGCTCCACTGTCTCCTGCCCACGCTATTGAATAAAGACCTATTCCCATAATACTCTGGATTCTTGTGTCACTAAAACGTGATATATCTAGGCGTTAAACTGGTGAGCCCTGTGTTGAATAAAATATTTCATTTCTGTTGTTCATATCACTTTCTTTTTATATTCAGTCATAAAAATAAGCCTTCTGATTTACAAAAGTTAAGATTACGTATATATATATTTTTTATATACATAGTATTTTATTTTTATCACTCATTATTTTTCTGCCCTCATTACGTTATCATATTGTTCATATAACATGGCAGACTTAGTCCAAACGAAAAGCCTAGAGGATAAGTCATCGGTAGACATAGACACCCTTATGACTACGAATATCCTAATCCCAGAATTCGATCTTAGTGACCCCGAGTTGTGGTTTGCTCAACTAGAGCATTATTTCACGAGACACAATATTAAATCTGAAGGAGTTCGCTATCAAGACTTATGTTCAGTCCTACCCTCTTCAGTAGCCAAAGAAGTTCGCGACTTGATTTTATGTCTTCCGACACCACAACCATACACCATCCTAAGACGAGAAATAATGAATCGTCTATCATTATCAGATGGGCAAAGAATTCAAAGACTCTTCCAAGAGGAAACATTAGGTGATAGGTCACCGTCACAATTTTTGCGTCATCTCCAAGCCTTAGTAGGCGACAACACAGTGGGTGAAACAGTCTTGAGACAAGGATGGATACAAGCTCTTCCATGCTACGTCCAACACTGTTTGGATGTACAAGATCCCGACACCTCTTCATCTCACTTAGCACGTGTCGCAGAAAGAATAATGGAAAGGGGTCCCCCAACTGCATCAAGCATGATCCACTATACTAAAAAAGAAGAATCGGCAAATGACCCAGTCATAGCTCAACTCATCGCGAGTGTTAAAAGTCTCACAGAGGCTGTCAGCAAATTGCAAATGGGTCGTAAAGACAGGAGCATGTCACCACAACGACCGAGATTCGTGTCACGGAACAGGTTACAAAGGTCCAAACGATCTGGACAATTTTGTTGGTATCACTGGAAATTTGGTGTTCAATCAACCAAATGCAGTTAACCATGCGTTTGGTCCAAACAGACCCTGAAGAATATGGGAAAACAAATAACCCCTCCCCAAGTCGCAACGACTGACGCGGGGTGCCTAAACAGTCGCTTATTTTACGTTAGAGATAAGAATTCAGGCTTGAACTTCTTGGTGGATACTGGTGCTGCACTTAGTATCATTCCTAAGAACAAAACCGAGCTGGGTCGGGAAACTTCCTCAGTCACACTCAAGCTGCTAATAAAACTAAAATCGCGACGTTTGGGCAGAAAACAATGACACTCGATTTGGGGTTAGAAGACAATTCCCCTGGATTTTCACTGTAGCCGATTTAGATCTGGCAATACTAGGAGTGGATTTCTTAGAGAGATATCAATTTCTAGTTGACACTAATAAACGACGTTTGACATTAAAGGAAACTTCGAAATATACAAAAGGTACAGAAAGTCGTATCACTTCTCTAAATTTAATCCAAACTCCGCCAGTAACCACGGCAAAGTTCCAGGATATACTCGCAGAATTTCCTGAGTTAACGAAACCGAACCCTCAACCTTCCAAAAGTAAGTTAAAAGTATGTCATACAATCAAAACGGAAGGGGCACCTGCTTTCGCTAAACCCAGGAGACTAGCACCCGATAAACTCAAATTAGCTAGAGCTGAATTCGATTACATGCTACAGCTGGGCATAATACGTCCATCTGATAGTCAATGGGCATCTCCTCTTCATATGGTCCCAAAGAAAAATAAAGGCGATTGGAGACCGTGCGGGGATTACAGAGCCCTCAATCGTCAAACAGTACCAGACAGGTACCCGATACCACATATCCAAGATTTCACAAATGGCTTACAGAGTATGAAGATATTTACTAAAATCGACTTAGTCAGGGCATACCACAATATCCCAGTAGCTGAGGAAGATGTTCCGAAAACAGCTATCACAACACCTTTTGGATTATTCGAGTTTGTACGCATGCCATTCGGCCTACAGGACGCGGCACAAACATTCCAAAGGTTTATGGATAATCTACTCCGAGATATGCCATTTGCTCAAGGGTATATAGACGACCTATTAATTGCTAGCCCGGACTTAGAATCACATGAACAACATGTGAAGGCAGTACTTAGACGACTAAACGAAAATGCCATTAACATACACCAAAGTAAATGCGTTTTTGGTGTTGAAACGTTGGAATTCCTCGGACATACCATAAGCCCTGATGGAATTACACCAATTAAACAAGAGGTGGATACTATTAAACAATATCCCATCCCAAGCTCCATAACACAACTTAGAAGTTTTCTCGGTTTGATAAACTTTTATCGCAGATTTATACCCGGTTGTGCACAACTAATGCAACCATTAACGGATGCGCTTAAAGGAAAACCGAAAGAGTTCAAGTTGACCTCTGAGGCCGTCGATGCTATAAACCAATTAAAGCATAAACTTGCTCAAGCATCTACATTAACGTATCCGAATTCTCACTACCCACTTGCCATAATGGTAGATGCTTCAGACAAAGCCGTAGGCGGTACTCTTAATCAACTAGTTAAAAACACCTGGAAACCAATCACATTCTTCTCCAAAAAACTCGCTCCAGCAGAGACAAGATATTCTACCTTTGGTAGAGAACTCCTCGCAATCTACCTAACCATCAAGCACTTCCGGCACATGCTAGAAAGCAGAGAATTCACAGTTTATACTGATCATAAACCGCTAACAAACGCATCAAGAGCGAAAACTGATCAATACTCGCCTCGAGAAGTCCGACACCTTGACTACATATCACAGTTCACTAGTGATATCCAGCACGTAAAAGGTGAAGACAATCAGGCGGCGGACGCATTATCTCGATTAGAAATGAATATAATACAACAGTCTACAATAGACTTCGAGATTTTAAGAGACAGTCAAGAAACTGATCAAGAATTACAAAACTTACTGTCAACTAAATGCTCTAGCCTGAAACTGAAACAGCTGCCATCACCTAAGGAAGATGTCCTGATTTACTGTGACACGACGAAAGCGGTCCCTCGACCTTTCGTTCCCAAAAATATGCGGCGGTTGATATTTAATAACTTTCATTCATTGTCTCACCCTGGCGTGAAATCTTCGACTAAACTAATCAACGCCGGGTACATATGGCCAAATCTTCAGAATGATGTACATAAATGGGTCAGAGAATGTTCGGCGTGTCAACAATCAAAAGTTACCCGACACACAAATTCACCCATCGGAGTTTTTCCCCAACCGGATGCGCGTTTCGCACACGTACATATCGACTTAGTGGGCCCTTTACCGCGTTCATATGGCTTTACGTACCTGTTTACATGTATAGATAGGTTTACGAGGTTCCCTATAGCCGTACCGATCGCGGAAATCACAGCCGAAACAGTAGCCAAAGTCTTCATACAAAACTGGGTGACCATTTTTGGTACACCTGTTACAATAACGACAGACAGAGGGGCTCAATTCGAATCTGAACTATTCAGTAACCTGGCTAAACTCCTAGGCTCAAACAGAATTCGCTGTACGGCGTATCCTCCTCAAGCAAACGGGATGGTAGAACGGTTCCATCGTCAACTAAAGGCCGCTCTTATATGTCACTCAAACCCCAGTCAGTGGACAGAATTCCTACCATTAGTTATGTTGAGAATACGAACAGCTGTCAAAACTGACTCACAATGTTCATCGGCAGAACTAGTTTTTGGGACCACTCTGAGACTCCCAGGTGAGTTCATTAGCCCTTACACCGACAGCAAAACGCTCGACTTAGGAACTTACGCAGACCAACTGCGGGACCACATGTCTAAACTTAAACCGATTAATACTCGTGAACAATCACGAGCGATATTTTTACCTAAGGATCTAAGCAGTTGCTCACACTTCTGGATAAGATGTGACAAAGTAAAAGCACCCCTTAGCCCTCCTTTTGAAGGTCCATTTAAAGTTATTTCAAGAAAACCTAAGTATTTTGTAGTACAAAAACAAGGAAACATCGACTCAGTAAGTATTGATAGGCTAAAACCGGCCTACCTAGATAATGAACCACCATACGTGTTATTAGACCGTTTATCTAATCAAATAAACACGGAATCAGCAAATAAGAACATAACGGCTTTAAAGGTAAATAAAAGTGTGAAATGGGCAAAACCGATTATTCAGGCGGCGATGTCCACAGTTTTAGTTTCGGCCTAAAAAAATAATAATAATAATCACGTAACTCCTGAAATTTTCGAGTTAGGAAATATTGAAAATAAACAAATAAAAAGTAAATATAAAATAAAACGAAAACAAAAAAGCAATATATTTCTTTTTGTCCTAAGTCGACAAACGTTATCGGAATATAAGCACTATTTTACCCACTTCTCCCCGGACCTTATCTTTTGATGTAGGAACGGTAGTCTTTTTTTTTTTATTAAATACTGAATACTTAAACTAATTCTTAAACAACTTGGCGAGCAATATAAGTCGTAAACCTGTCAACTGAGGTGAGTGTTGTGAGCATGTTTTGCCTGCAGAACTAATCATTTTTCTAGATTTCTCAATTATCAGTTTACGAAGCCATATATCACACAATAAACTTCAAAAGTCAGAATAAATTTCTAAAAAAAAATCCAGGCGAGTTTCAACTTTTTACCACTTAATTTACTATACACACCTCTAGTACTTGGCATGTATATATTTTGCTTCGACTAGTCATGTATATTTAATGTAAACCACTACTAGAAACGATTTCTGCTTTGGATACAACTTTATACAGCAACATACTATTCGAAAAAGTGTGTTGTTTTCAGGCGAAACATATTAAGTTCCATATTTGTTCGACTTTTCTTAGTTCTAATTATTTTGGCCACAATTTATAAATATAACTAAGCTAATTAGAGTAACTTACTAAATTTCAATAGTATCTCTAGCATCATTCATACTGTAGTGATGTCATGTCTAAGATTTTAAATTCTGTTGTCAGATTTTCCAATCTTTTAGATCCTAAATAATAAATATGAAAAAATTTTTTTCACTAGCTTATAGCAAACTAACACTACAACTAATTACTCATAATAGTTTCAGGATAGCATCATAAAGAATTGTCTAGCCTTGGCAATCACGTAATATGATTGATATAATTAATGAAACTATTAACAAACCTGGTCGATAAACTTATATAAAATTATCATTAATTGATGTGGTTCCTCCATAGCATCATACAAACAATTATTATAAATCCATACATGATCATAGGTTAGGAATAATACTTCCCCCGGTTAAACTCTATGCTCTCTCAGATAACCACATAGTTTTCATCCATCTTATCGACATTCGAACTCTTAGTCAACTGGAGATATCATCCGGTACCGTTCCAATAAGCTTTCTACATTAGCTATATGCTTCGCATTGACTTATAGCTTCATCTGGCCCTAATAAGCTTAAGCATTCTCATATTCTTGGCAATCCTTTTTTTCTTTTTCATAAACGTTTGCTATAATTTTCAACCTGATGGGTACTGTCAGTACCCACTGTTACGAACCAGTCATAAAAGACGGCCGTCACATGTTCAAGGTTACCTAGTTGACGTGACTTCTAGCAAATACACGCACTTATATATATATGTTCTTGTTTTCTTCAAAAAAATTTTTTTTAATACGTTTGCGTACACAAGATTCTACACCATGTTTATTTTCTTTCAGATGGCCAAGCCGTCCCGGAAACCAAACACTTACGTAGAAACGAGTACTTATCAATTGTAACTATATATATATATTGTACTTTAAATTTTTATGCAGACAGTGGAGCAATTCTTTAGGTATGGTTGATTTTCATCGTTTTTGTTTTGTTCTAAATTAGATTCTTCTTTAATTTTTACTTGAAGGCGACTCGAGAGGCAGGTGAGTAAACACCTGATTGTAGGACAGAGCATGGAAACATCGCACCTCACCAACATGGTGTTGGGTAGCCCGCTCGCGGTATTTCCTCAGATATTCCTACTTTATTTTCTTGCCCTCTTACTTTTCAAGCTCCAGTCACTGTTAGAAGGTCAAGTTCACCAAGTAATTCTGAACTAAGCTACAGCTACAAAACGGAGATGATTTTGTTTGGTATGTTGATCGAACCAACGTTCCTACGGAAGTCGCTTCTAGGAGGGAGCTAATGTAGCAACATAGCTTGACTAGTCAAAAGTTCACTTCAAAACTTAAGCATACGCCAAAAACAATTAGGCTCCAGTATTCATTTACTTCCTTATTTTGCATAGGGATTATATTTCCTATTAGCTTATATTGAACGTTGAGAATTATGTGTGTGTTTGAACTACTAGAACCGCGCTCCACTGTCTCCTGCCCACGCTATTGAATAAAGACCTATTCCCATAATACTCTGGATTCTTGTGCCACTAAATCGGGATATACCTAGGCGTTAAAGATACTTTCACGTACCTGAGAAGCATCATCGATGAACAAGAAAGATGCGATGCAGATGTAAAGGCAAGGATTTGCAAGGCAAGGGCAGCATTTCTACAATTGAAGAACATATGGGACTCAAAACAACTATCAACTAACCTCAATGTTAGACTCTTCAATTCGAACGTCAAGACAGTTCTGCTGTATGGAGCTGAAACTTGGAGAATAAGTCCAAACATCATTAGAAGGGTACAAGTATTTGTAAACAACTGCCTGAGCAAGATACTGAATGTTCGTTGGCCGGAAACCATCAGCAACAGTCTATTATGGGAGAAAACAAACCAACTTCCAGCCGAAGAGAAAACTAGGAAAAGACGTTGGGAATTGGTAGGACATACATTGCGGAAACCATACTGCATCACGAAACAAGCATTAACATGGAATCCTGTTGGGAAACAGAAAAGACGAAGGCCAAAGAACACACTGCGTCGAGAATTGGAAGCGGATATTAATAGGATGAACAGCAACTGGAAACAGCCGGAAAGGATTGTTAGAGACAGAGTTCAATGGAGAATACTGCTTAGCGGCCTATGCTTCTCTGTGAGGAATAACGGGTGTAAGTATGTAAGTAAGTACAAATTAACAAGATACCCAGGATAAACAACTTGTTCTTCTTGTCCTTCTGTTAACCATTAATAAAATAAATATATTATTATTGACAACTACTAATTGTAGGGTCAAAATTTTTTTAACTTAAAGAAAGTGGCATAATTGCTGATCGTATTACTACTTAAAACAAAACAGAAAACTACTTCATTATGATAGCAACGCTAGCAAACATAATCTAGCACTAACTTAATGATTGGTAACAAATCATGAATCCTACGTTGTACATCGACTGTAAATCATCTAAACTGGACAACCCGCCTTCTCGAGGCGGGAACGTCCAGATGTAGACCCCGTTAGACAGTAGCGGTCACATTGTCGTCACGACATAGTCAATCATGAGACACTGTCATGGGATTAAAATAGGACCTTTACTCTAATATTAGGGCAGATTACTGGGCTATGGGCAAGTACTTACCACAGATTCCCTGTTCCGAGAAACAAGAAGGGGAGTTGACGGTTGAAGAACACTAGAAGCATATGATATCGACAGTACACAAAGCCATATCTAACTGCGCTTTATTAGTGGCGAGACAGACGGGCCAAAGGACATTCTGCCTAAATCAAGGCACCAAGCGACTACTCCGATTCAACCAGAGGGCTTGATATAGATGTAAGTCACTCCAGACAGAACCGAACGGGAGGGATCTCAGTAGCGTAAAATCGGCTAACGTCTCTGATTCCTGCTAACCTCAACGGTTTAATTAAATTCACTGAACAAAAGACAATGTCGCCACGGTGACATCACTCTTAGGTAGTGCAAATTAAACGATCACGCAAACAAGCTAATTTCCTTGTTTACAATAACCACCTAGCCTATTCCTATAAAGTCATCGGAATACGACAACACTCGTTCGATAGTGTAAATGGAGTGTGCGAAAGTCGTATGCATACTAGCGTTTAACCCAATTCAGCACTTATTAGATAACAGCCAACTGCACTTCGTCGACGAGCTGCCGCGTCACCTAACTTAAATTGATCTGAACATCCTAATGTCTCTGGGTACTATAGTAACTTATTTTTAACTAGGCAGCCACTAGTTCCCTCAGCAATACGGCTTGCTTAGACATTGGCTCAAATAGCCAGACCGCCCTTTCAAACCAACATCTAATTACTCCAAACACACTTGACTTAGAGATCATATTCAATTCTTCACAATTCACTCCTCATTTCTGAACGTTTTAGTAATCAATGCCAGCTCGCTTAATAAAATATCAACCCTTGGAGCTATAACCTCATTAGCTGAACCTCCTTTAATACTTGTTACAAAAGCATAGTGTTACTCCTCTGTAAATGACCCGGAATTAGCCATTCAGGACTATATGCTATATCGTGGCAATAGAGAATACAAACAGGGTAGCGGCTTGCTCGAACTTCGAACACGGCAAAGTTTTTCCACGTGGTTTGTTTATTTTGTATCTTTTGCGATATTTTGCACGCCTTTCATTATATAACACACTTGGTAACACACCTGTGGTATTACCTAACTCCATTCATAACCTTATAGTATACTGAAATAACAATATAGCACGGATTAAGGCCGAACGCCCAAAGCTTTAAACTAGTCTTCCGAAACCAAGCGGTATCCTCCCTACAAGTTTTCCTCTTCTTAACCCATCAAAAGCAACCAGATTGTAGCAATTATAAGCAACTAGTGCTTAATAGTCCTTCCGCTGCACACTATGAAACATTCGTCAACGATGCGTTTATCATCAGTCAGCAACTATCTGACAGCCGTATACCACTTGTTAAGGTCGTCAACATAGCCGATCAGTACAGTGATATTGCCACTTACGAAATGGAAGTTCATAACATTAAGTTAACACTTGCCAATATGCAGATGTCCTATAAGAAATATCCCTGATATCATACCTGTGACAGTGACAAGCTAAAGTCTCCCTCGATTTCATTTTGACTGAAGTTGTAGAGTGCATTAACCCACTCCATAAAGTAATAGCTTACAACATCCCTGACAATTTCTCTCCTAATTAGGTGAAGATAACACTTTAAAAGCTTGTTGCATGTCTCAAATGTCTTGTGAATGCAAGAGACAGAAAAAAAGACTGGCAAACTAGCTGCCCAATCCTACTAGATTTTAAATCTACACAGGATTCTATGGAAACTGCCAAGATAGTGAATCGTACAAGGACCAGAGGCAAATACGAGAATATGCTAATATTTGATGACGAAACACCATTACAACGCAGAGCTCGTAACAGGTGTAACGCCACAGCTCCTAACCTAAATAAACTTGAACATGAACGAAAAAATCAATGCAACGTAGAGAAAGCAAGTCTCACAGAGGCCCAGAGTGATGGCGATAAACCATCAGAAACAACAACCCCATCGACCAAACTTACAAATGGGAGGACCTCATGATTCAAATGTACTGATTACTTCACCCGGCATAAGCGCACAGACGACGACACTAGCAACATGATTCACTGACAACCTTATATATTTGGACATCACTCCCCTACGGAGCACAAATGTCTCTTAAACTAATGTGATGCACGTGGAAGCCATACACTGCAAAGCATTCCTCCACTGTAAAAACGGAAAAGGAACTCAAACACTGGTTTCACGATAGTTACAGGTACCTATCCACCAGGAATAGATTCGCCCTCTTAAAATCAGACAGCCAACCTCAAACTATCATCACCAACAGGTCCAAGAACAGCCGGGACATTGATAGGTTAAACAATAAAATTGACAACAAACCCCAAAAACGTAGGCAGACTAAATCTCTACCACCTAAATCAAAAGTTAATACTCAGTGTGGTAATAAACGATTTCTCTCCTCCTATCCTTACGTTAACCCACAAAAATACTCTAAAAGATATAGGGCGAGGCACTCGACCTCACCAGAGTATCATCTCTAGCTCAACTAAATAGTAGCACGATTCACTACAACTACGGGGATTATCCCTACCACCAAAGTAGATGACCATCTAGACATGAAAATTTGATGCTGATACAGATCCCTATAACAAACGTTTCTGTTCATGACTATATGTCTAGAACTCACGACATATTGCCCAACTATTATGAACCAAATGTTGCATATGCTCACTTATATCCTTTTTAGCGCATCCTCACTTGACACCTCACAACCCTTTTCACTTGCATCCACTATCTACACGACTTATAACCTGCGGAGTTGTGCATGGTAGTGTTCTAGGGCCCTTACTCTTCATTATATATATCAATAGCATATGCAGGTGCTTCATAGCAGGAAAGCCATACCTGTATACTGACGACTTGAAAGTAGTCTATAAAACTGAAAAACAGGATATATCATATTTGATCCAAAATATGCATGACGAGCTAAACAACCTAGGTAAATGATCCTCCGGCTGGTGTCTGGAATTCAATACTGAGAAATGTGGGTGGATATGTGTAAGGGACCCAAAATTTAAAGTGCAATTTGAACTTAACAACCACAAACTCCCTAAACTTAATACTGTAACCGACCAAGACATACAATATCCTCACAGCAGCATTAACTTTTCTGAGTACATTTTTGTCAAACTGTCCAAATCACGACGACTCCTAGGCTTCATTTTAAGAAATTTTCATCAAAATGAGCCAAGACTCATTCTCTACAAAATATGTGTAGGGCCTATAGTTTAGTACTGTTTCTTCCTATTTAGCAATCTAAGAACAAGTGACAGAATGAGAGTAGAGAGTGTGCAGCACTACTTAACACGGTAGATAGATAAAGACAATTCTAAAATAGACTACAAAACTAGATGTCGCGTGCTCGGAGTTGAACCTCAATGAAAAATAAGACTAAGAACACATTTACTCCCCTTCTATAAACTGCTGCACAATATGACTCACTCCTCAACTAATGCTACATACCGTACCTACACTTGAGACTATTATCTGGGAAAGAAACTCTTTCGAGTTGAAATTGAAAAATACAAAACAAAGGTTCGCGCAAACACTTATTTGATTTCGTATGGTCAAATATGGAACAAGTTGCCAGCAGAAGTACGCATATCAGACAATCTCCCAGTATTTTGCTGGCTCTCAATGATATTAGTCCCCTGGCTGATAAAACCACTTATTCAGACACACTAGAAATAATGGGTCCCCTAAATATCTGAAATGGATTGGACATCAAAGACACAACGCGAAGACTAACCTGAATAGAAAATATCAATGGGCCATTAAACACTCATCTACAGTTCACCTGCCAGAAACAAAACGACTTATAATCAATGGAATCACTCTCTGGACCACCCTTCTACCTGTGCATTTCACACAAACTTCATTTTCTCTGTATTCTTTCTATTTTTTGAGAGTTTACTCTGCAGACTCCAATACCTATTGATGGATATCCACCGAACCTAGTATCTTACTACTAAGGTGCACCAGTGACCAGAACCTAGCGAGTTCAAACATTTTGCTCTCCACTCACTTTTAGTTAGCTTACTACGTATTACTGTATCATCAACATATCGCTGAAACCTAATACTCGAATCGATTACTAGTCTCCAGAGATGAACTCAGTGTATGACCAAGTTTCGTTTATTTCATAACCAGAGCAACGTCTAACGATTGAACTCACTCTTATGAATCGGAATAAATCAGAAGGCAATGAAGGATGGAAGAAAAGTTATATTTGATCGTAAGTGGAGCGTCAATCGGATAGCAACATTTAGGCTGGCTAACTAGAGAGAGGGATGCTTTCCACGTTGTGTCGTGATCTGGTGGTGATTCGTGACCGAGGGATTTCAACTAGTCAAGTCTACTAAAACAGACATGGCCAGCATCAATGTCGCGAGCTTATGCAACTATTTATTTTGCGGATTATTAACCGCTATTCTCCCAATATCTACAGCATTACCAACACTACGCCGGTTTCTAGTAACCACTCGCGTAGACACCAGATACTACACTCCTCCCTACACACAATACCACTTCATTCTACTCCCTGTCATACCAATGCAGCAACAGTTAGGTATCTAGTTTCTAGATAGTGGCCTTAGTAGTCTGTATGATCTGTGATAAGATGCCTACTCAGACAAGGTTAACGAAAACAGGACATGTGTCGTTGAGCAACGAGAAAAACGACATGATATCCATTGAACCATAAAATTTACTAGCCTGACATTATAAAGGGAGGGAGAGCGGAGTTTTCGGCTAGCATATATGGTGGTGCGGTAGACAACTTCGAACTCCTTTTGTCTGTAGGGCTGAACCTACCTTGCATTTACAGCTACGTACTACGGTCCTAACGTGAGCAAGCATTTAGTGGTGATGTTTGAAATGCTCTAATATACGCTACTAGGACTCACACATATAAAGTCTAGTTGGCACAACATATCTATCAGGACATCCTACTGCAAAAGTAACCGGACGTCTAGGCTACAGCTCATGATGTTGATACTTAATAAGTTAAGATTAATAAAGATTATCTACATGCACTAACATTTATTGTATCTAGTTACATACTGTAAAGTAAATTAATAATCATCAAGTTCCCTTCGTAACTAATGCAACCGCTAAAAATATGCCCCTTATTAAACCCCACATTTCACAGAAACCCGGTCTCGACACTACTACCGTAACCTTCCGTTACAACCAACTTATCGAAGATGATAAACTAACCTTTACCAAACGAACTTTAATATCCAAGTTTTTGCCAATTCAAACAGTTATACTTTTCTGATTGCCTAAATAATCAGAAGAGTACGGCTGTAATAATACTGCCGCTTTGTTCTGCTGCTTGTTATACATCTTTCTTTCAGCACTTAAAAATTGCCTTAAACTACGCAAAAAGTTGAACATCTACATTTCCCGTCATAATGCAACCTCTCGAAACGATGACAAATCTATCCTGTCATTCTCCTGTACCGTATGGTCTTCCCAAGGTCATGTTCGCAATAGAGGCTACATAAATGCCAATTTAAAACGACAGTCATCATTCCACTATCTCATTATATCACAGCATAGTAAGTTTGTGCAACATTCAAACACTTTCACCGTCTGTAATGTTTTTGTTGATCTTGCCAATAAAAACGACTTGCTCCTAGTATCAGGAAATAAATTATTGTTAATATACGCAAGTGTTTGCTTTTCGTCGAATCAATTCGAGGACGAAACACTCTGTTAGGTACCAGAATCAGTCTGGATCTCAGTCAATACCCCAAACCACAGTTTACTATTTGGATGCAAATACAGAACCTCTGACACCTCGACTGCTGTGGATAATATCACTATTAATCATTTTGTACATACCTCTGCTCTAAATTATGACACGAAAGTCAATGCAGATAACTTTAAACTTCCTAGGATAGACTGGAACGTTGGCAAAGGACAATCGTCAAATGAAGAAAACCTTACAAAATTAGACATGAACTGCTGGACAGAGTGTGCACACACTTTTACGAGACAATAACAATCGTGATCTAGTTTTCTGTCATGGTGTCACTCCTCTGTCACTTCAAGTTAACAAACAGTTTGAAAGCAGTGACCACAAAGTGGTTCTATGTGCTCTTCCTTTTAATTTTAGTCAATCGGTAGTCGACTTAGGACTAAGGTGCTCTTACAATCTGTCTTTTACCGGACAGGTTACTATGCAGACATTAAAGTAGCATCGACTTCTGGGTTGCATACTACGTAATTTATGACAATGATTCTCGCATTCTGCTATATAAAGTTCGCATCGACCTTTACTGGGATACTGCACATTTATTCTCAGAAATGTTTCCATTAAGGATAAACTCAGACTGGAACCTGTCCAGCGTCGCTTCACTCTTCGCACTCTTGAAGCTGATCGTACTGTGGACTATAAAACTAGATGCACTAAGTTCGGGCTTGATACTTTATGGAGGCGTCGACTCAAGTTAAACCTAATCTTCTTATACAGGATACTGAGCAAACTTGCGTTATCATCGTCTAATACGATTCATCTCGAGGAACCTTCTTACAATAACCTACGCAATTCAGATTTCAGAATAAAAATGTCACATTCCAAATCTACTCTTTATATGAATTATTTTTTGCAAATTTTCAAAAATCTGGAACAAATCGTCTCAGTCGCGGCTATTTGGGAAACAGATTTATTCCCCTTATTTGTACATGTTGGTAACTTCATCTCTTCTGATGTCACATTAAAAATGTTCACACCGACCACTGTTTCTTACTCGATTGGTAAAATAATAGGGACTCTAAAAGTGTGAGTGCCATTCATCTGCCGTAATCATATGCCAGTGTTCTTCCTTTATAATCCATTTATAAGCATGAGTGATGTGTTGTGTCCTTCAATATCCATATAGACACCAATTGTTGCCCATTTTGTTTCAGGACACCAGTGCTGTTGTCTTGTGTTCTCTCTGCTTTCGTTTTCTCTTTAATTGTAGATGATAATGTATAAAGCAAGTATAGAACCTGCTGTCATATTACTATTACCTCCTCTTCTGTGCCCAGGTTCTCTTGGTATTACTACTCATCCGGACATACTCAATGATCCGTTCTGCTAACTCTCAGCTCTCTTTTGGAATCGTAACGCCTTGGTCAAGGAGAGCGCGGTTCTTAGTCATATATGCACCATGATACTATACACATACTTGGTGTTCTTGTATCGTAAACTCTGATGTCGTTGGTTTTGTTTTAAACTCATATCTTTATATGTTATGGATGTCCCGACAGTGACACCTCATCGAAATCCTTGCATATATGTAAACCCATTTCATTCTAACCATGCCTGTAAATTGGCATGCTCTCACGTACAAAATGATACCTGAGAATAAAAAGCTATGTATACCAACGGAGTAGAAGAAATTAGCAGGACGAACCATCGAGACTGTCCAGAGACAGGATAAGGCTGGTGTTTTGAGATTTGTTTAAAGCAGCGATGTTTGTGTGGGCTGGTCTTGAGCGGTAAGTTGTCGGTGCATTGATTACGTTCCAAACCAGCGTTTGGAGTAAGTTGGTTAAGGGAAATCAACTCCTTGAAAGTCCACACCATAAACTCGGGAAGACGGTGACATTATATTATTATTAAGTATTATTATTCTGAAATTTACTACAGAATTCACGCAAGTTTACAGGCATGGTCATTATGATACAGAAAGGTTAACTCTTGTACAATGGAACACAAAGTTTTACCGAAATGAGTGCTTGACTAATAATACCATTTACAAGACACTAGATTCATATGCAGGAAGATCAAATGTAAACAAGAAAACCGTTAACCAACAGCTGGAAGATACTTTTCATTCTTGAGTGTTCAGGGATGCATTAGTGGCGAACACTTATTAATATATGTAATCAATTCAGATTATGAGATAGGAGGAAAAAAAGCGAATTTAATTAGTGGTATCAAGATAAACAGTTTCAAACTAGAATCTTCCTTTTCTTTTTTTGACTATAACGTGCATGATTATAGTGTTTGCGGTCTTAGTACTTTAATAAGCCATTGCTTATTGGTTCCAGGTTTAGTGGTAAGTCGTCGAAGGTTTATTACAAGTCTTTTGATTCTAGATATGGGGAGATCAGTCGTTATCTATTCGTTTTATCTAGTCTGCATTCTCGTGTCACACATTGAGCGGACCGAGTACTTCGCACGTTTTACTAGAATTTGGCCAAATCGGTAGTTCATTCAGTGCCTTGGAGTCACTAAATAGTTGGTTTGTCGCTCGGATAAAGTGATCTATGCTATCTAGCGTACATAATTCTGCCCGTAAACTATTCCAAATGGCAGTGAATTTATGCACGAAAAATTTGGTCGTATTTTAATCCTACAGTGTCCCACCCACACTATACCTGTATGGTTTCTAAGGCTATAATTAGGTACACCGATAAATGTTAATATAGGGTCGAGGGAGTATGCTAGACGGTGTAAAACTTTGAAATAGAATGTCAGATTGAGCTTAGCTCGTCTTTTCCAAAGTGGTTCTAATCCCAATGTATCGCACCGTGTAGCATAATTTAGTCCATAATCCATCCCCAGTATCTTCTTTGTGAAGTACCTCTGCATCATTTCCATCTTTAGCTTATCACTTATTCGGATGCTGCTGAGTATGAGTGGGCGGTATTCAAGTAGCGGGCGTGCACAGACCTTGTATAATACCAATCTAGACTCACGTTGGTAGAAATTGTGGATAATACAACCCATAAGTCTGCGTGCCTTTGAGGTGATAAATATTGTTTGTTCCTTGAATGTAAGATCCGTAGTGTATCTTAAACCTAGGTCCAGAATCGTCTTACATTCGGAGATTTGTTCCCCATTTACTACAAAGCGTAGGTTGTGGTTGCGACACCCAATGCTGATCTAGCCACATTTCTTAGTGTTAAAGTAAAGTTGGTGTTCTTTACACCAGGCAGGGACTTCGTCTAGCTCTTGCTGTACGATCTTGACAGTGCTGAGTAGCTCATTTATGTCGCATGAGTAGACAACTTTCAAGTCATCTGCGTATAAGAAGGTTTCACCAGAGTTAAAACAGCTACTGATACTGTTGATATATATTGTAAACAGGAGAAGCCTTCGTATGCTTCCCTGTATAACCCCACTGGTTACTCTCTTAGGAGATGATTGTGCTGAGTTTACCTTTGTTATCTGAAACCGGCTAGTTAAGAATGATTTAAGCCAGCTCAGCAAAGGGTTTTGAATCCCTATGGAGTATAGTTTCTCATTAAGTATGCTGTGGGATACTTTATCAAAAGCCTTAGATATATCGAAGTATAGGACTAAATCTCTTTTGCGTAAGTCGCGTCAAGATGTAATGTGATTAAAAAAGTCAAAGTGACAGGTTAAACACGATCGACTCCTTATAAAACCATGTTGTGATTTAGATATTTGGCGTTGTGCTAGTAAGTATTCTGAAATGCCATTTTTTATTAGCCTCCCCATGATTTGTGAAAGAACAAGTGTAATATTTATAGACCTATAATTACTTGCACAAGCTCTATCACCGGCCTTATATTTGGGGATAGTGTAGCTAGTTTTCCAAATGTTTGGGTATTCACCTGTGTCTAGCGACAAAGTAAACAACTTAAGGAGTAGAAGTGGCATATCCTTGCCACATCTTTGAGGACGACTGATGGGAGGCCATCGGTTCCAGAACCTTTTGTAGACCTAAGGTGTCCGATAGCTTCAGCTATGCATTTGGCGCTGAAATGTAATTTGGACAATGTACTGTCTGCAAGTACAATGCGCTTATAATCTGTAGGTAGTTTGGCCTCAAAGTTGTTAAACAAGTTATTAAAAGTTTCGCATATTGCTCTGGGGTCGTTGTATACCTTGCCGTCTTGGATCAAAAATGGGATGTTTGTTGGGATGCGTGCATGTTTATTAAGGAGTGCTGCCAGATTATTCGTTTTAGTACTGCTTTTAAGCGCAATAAGCTCCTCATTCCTTTTACCTTGATCAGGTGACATACTAGCGGATTCTAGGGTTCCCCATATTGAGTATAGACATGAAAAATCATAAGCAGAGAAATAACAATTTGAATGCTTTCTGAGTTTCGCTCGGTGTTTACGTGGGAGAAACGACGACTTATTCCTAGGGGGCATGCATGTTGTTTTGGGGGCTATGGTATTTAAGCATGATAGAATTGTCGTGTAAAAAATTGCTAAAGAGTCTTGAAGTGAGTCAGTAGTAAAGAAGCTGTTCAAGTCAGAGTATTTTATAAGTCTTACCAAAAGCTCCCAGTCTGTATTCCTAAAGCACCGGGTGTCTGTGTCACATCGGTACTGTTTATGTGCTGTTTTCAATGAGGGAACTGGCAAAGAACAAAAAACCACTATGTGGTCGCTAGTAGACCATTCTCCACCGACTTGCGTTGTGATGGGCATGATACTGTGGCAAAATATCAGATCTAGGATGTTGTTACTGTGTGTAGGTTGTGTGACATACTGCGTCCATCCATACAAATCTATAGCGGTAATTCTGCCGTCGTGTCGTTGTGGGCCACTGCTTGTCTTCCAGTTGATGTGTGGCAGATTAAAATCTCCCTCAATCACTTTATAATCAGCATCTAAGGTTGAGGCCTGTGCAAATAGTCTGCACAGTGCTGCGTCTGTTTCTGGACGTGAGCAGGGTGCTCTGTACACACAGCCTACAAGCATCTTATAATTAGTGCCACATACCTTGAGGCAAAGTGAGTCAGGGATTGTACTTAGTGTTAGTTCTTCTACTTTTGTCACAAGGGCGTGACTATGAATGTATATCATACATCCTCCCCCCCTTTGATTATCTCGGCTAGTACGATGCAAGGAATATCCATCTATGTTTATATCAGCTTCCAGTACTGAAGACGAACACCATATTTCAGTTAATAATATGGCTGATGGCCTAGTGATAAGAACTGTTGTTCTAAGGTCTGACATTTTGTTAAGTACCGAACGGGCATTGATGAGCACAATCGTAAAAGGGTCTGCGTTCATGTGAGTTAAGGTGTCGTTGTTAAAGGGGTTGAGATTATAATTATGGATATAACTTGGACTGGATGTCAGGAGTCTCGGGCATTTACTTAGCTGAGATGTTAGTGGAATCATACTCGGTGTTTGTTACATGAGATCAGTTTTCTGAACGTCTCTGTTATGTCTGTGGTAGTCGCTTAATACGCTCTTCTTAACCGGATATAAGATGGTAACTACAATTTTCCTTAGTGGTGATAAGGGTTGGGAGCATTCATGATTGGCATGAGTTGTTGGTTCAGGTAGGGTGGTATAGGTAGCGGACAAGAAAGAAAACGGTTGTGAGGTGTCAAATGAGGATACTCGAAAAAGGGATATATGTGTGCATATGTGGCATTTGGCACACAATAATTGGGCAGTATGTTATGAGTCCTAGGCATATGGTCATGAGCAGAAACATATGCTATAGGGAATTGTCTCGGTAGATTTTCATGTCTGGATGGCCACTTATATTGGTGGTACGGATAGTTTCCATGGTTATAGTGAGCCATGCTACCGTTCATATGGAACTGTGATGGTATAAGTGGTAATGAGTGACTTCTTTGTGCAGTATTGTCCTTGGTCGATAGTGTTTGGTACTCTGGCACGGTAGAGTGTGTCACTCCGTTTTTTTCAGTGTTTATGTAGATTAACATAAGGATGGGAGGAGAGAAATGGTTTATTACCACACTGAGTATTAATTTTTAGTTTAGATGGTTTAGCTGGCAGGGACTTACTTAGCTTAGCATTTTGCGGTTTGTCGTTACATTTATTATCTAACCTATTAAAGTCCCAACTGATTTTGGTCTTGTTAGTGCCGTTGGTTTGAGGTTCGTTGACTGATCCTAAGGGAGAGAGTCTACTCATGGTGTGTAGGTACTTATAACTATTGTTAGACCAATGTTAGGGTCCCTCTTTTGTCTTTGCTGTGCAGAGATGGTTTACGGTGCGTAGCGTTTTCTCACGCATCACTTTCGTATGAAAATCGGTCGTAATATTCAGAGGAGTAATGTCTAAAGGTGATGATGATTGATATGTGGATCGAGGTGAGTGGTATCAAATTTAATTTAGTGAAACGCCGTGTCATGAAATCTGACTGCATATATAGGTATAGGGAAACGCACATTCTGTACAGTTGCCCTCCTTTTAATACGTTCACACAGTGTTACCTAAACCAGATATTCACAAACACCTTGGATACAAAGGCTATTCACTAGAATAATGAGGCCAAAGCAAACGATACCCCGCACTTTATGAAAAACAACCTGTCTCATTGACTCCAGAACCGACTTTTAACATATTTTAAAACCAACGTTTAGTCCAGTTCACAAAATGATGATCTTGCTGCTCTCCATTTACAAAGAAGAATTCTGACCTCGAAACGAAAGTTCAGCGTCAAGCAAACAAGTGGGCAGCAAAATAAAAATAAACGACATACAAAAACTCAAGCCTCTTCTGCTTGCTTAGAAGCGCAAAATTTGACTCTATTTAATGTCAATAAAGTATTCCATGAATTATAACACCCCTACAGGGAGATTCCCTCTCAAGGAAGACACAACTAACCACGAAATCCTTGGAAAATTACTCAACAAATAGAGACTCACTTTTGAACAATAAGCGTTCTCTCTTTGGAATACCTAACTAGCTTTTATTACAACAGCCCAGTCGGTAAAAAGCTACAAACAGAGTTTAGACACTTATGTCACACAACTTGAACTATCATCTGCTTCCTGGAGTAGAAAAAAACGTAAAGCCTTACCATACCAACGACTATAGATTAATCCTAATTATACTTAATTAATATCTCACTTTATTTTTTCGATACTATGTACACGTTTACACTACCTCTTAGTAATCAAGGAACTTGCTGCCCGGAATTGAACTGCCATTTGCCATTGCAACTTCAATAACCCATAGAAGAGTTTAAGAAATAAAGTGAAATAAAAAAAGATAATAATAAAACCGGAAACCGTATCAATTACATGACATTAAGGCACGGGGGCAACAAAAATAATTGGTATATACTTATTCGTCATAAAGATATTGGATATTGGATTTGTAAGATTGAAAATGAAATACCTTTGTTACCTTTTATTCACCACACCGAGGGACATTCAGTTTATCTGTAGCGTGACTGAGATGGAGGTGGGCCTACTGACGGGTACCCAGACACTCCCATTTCCTGACTATCCAGACATTGAAAAAGCCTACGTATCTCATTTGTCATCCCACGACGGACCAAAAGCTCCAGAACCACTGGTATATTGCAATTTAAATCACTGAAATTTGAAGAAATTAGGATCTTTGACACAGGAAATCCAAAAAGCTAGAGAACATATCAAAACGTCTTTAGATCGTGTAAGTGTATTTGGCTTACAGCGAGTTAGGAGATCACATACTTTGTATTGGCTACTTATAGGTGGTTAACATCTATAACATTACGAGCACTTTTGCATTAATATGTAAACGTTCATAGGATTATGGAAATAATAACTTGACTTTTTTAGGTACCTATAAATCTTGGCTGTATTATGTACTTGCACATATTTATTTAAGCGGAATCGGTAACGTGTTAGGTATACGTGGAGTGTTGGTCAACATAGTGTTGTAAGGTGGTAACTTAAATTATATCAATACATACTACTTTTGCGTTTGTTAAAGCATTCACTAGTTTCTAAGCTGTGATGAACTGTGTGTGGATAAATCAATGAACGTTGATTGTAACGGTAGTAGACGCTTTCAAGAAGCACCTCGATTTCTAGTAGCTAGTGTTATAGTTGTCTAACGTTATTAGCAGAGGAACATGGTAAATTGTTGCAGTGCCTTGACAATCTAACCACTGTGTCACTATTTGTACACAGGCCTAAAACAACTTGTTTCTGTTCCAGTCTTTACGTTAAATTAGAGAATATGCTTACTGTACACAGTCCAAGTTAACACTAACTAACACTTAAAAGTTATTTAGCAGGCTTAAACTGGAGATAAAGGATAGCACTACTTACGATGCAAAATGTGACGTTAAGAATGCATAAAGCTGTTTTATTGCTGCTTACATTCTAGATTGTAAGACAGTTTGTTGACTGAATAATAACGTAGCTTCCGCTACCTTATAGTTGCTTCTTTCGAACTATTTGCATATTGTAAATCATGTCGTTAACGATCACTGCATGTATTCGAAGTGACAGTTTTTGTAAAACTCACAAAAAATATTTTGCCAAAGCAGCACGTTTAGTGATTTTTGGATATTATCTTAGTATCCTGTTCTTTTTAAGGTGGCTGTCTCTCGTCCGTTCGATGTGGCACGTCTTGATGAACTTGAAAAACGTAAGTTGCTTCTATTTAGTAACATCTATTTTATCTATCGTAGTGTATTAAAACTAACGGTGTAGTATTTGCAATTCGGTCTCCTTATGTGATATCAAAAAACTTTACTGTTTAGTGATACAAAACAGAATCATCTAGAGTACATTTGGTGACAGGTTAATAAGTACACCAATTAATTGGTCTCTTATTCTTGAATAGTAATTGTTTGCAAGGTAGACTCCATATCTCATTGCCTGGTTATCTTTACTATTGTATGTTCAATTGCTTTTGTTAAACGTGGCAACTTCTTTGATTTTAATTACTATCTTGTAATCCACGTGGATTGAAAATATCTTATAGATACTCATCCTAACGGCTTTTCTTTAACTATTTGGTAGCCTATCATATGACATAGCATTTTACCATTACTTTCAAGGTAGCAATGTTTTGATATTTCCTCAAGCATTTGGCACGACCATCGATTTTTTAATTTTCATCAGCTCCGGTAGGGAATTTTGTTCTTATTTGTGCAACCTAAGCATGAGTTTATTGGATTAATTAACTACTATTTCTTGCCTTGGCTAACCTATTATTCTTTGCTTACCAAAACCAGACAATCATATCAAGTAAACAGTGGCTTAACATATAACAGAGTT
This sequence comes from Schistosoma mekongi, assembly GCA_034768735.1. Taxonomy (NCBI): domain Eukaryota; kingdom Metazoa; phylum Platyhelminthes; class Trematoda; order Strigeidida; family Schistosomatidae; genus Schistosoma; species Schistosoma mekongi. The sequence continues at coordinate 80,756,407 of CM068306.1, read as the reverse complement.
ACTGCAGCTGATTAATTTCACATAGATTCCCTTGATCTGAATACATGAGGATACTAAAACTTTACTTATATTTTAGTCATGGGGACAAATATTCACAACTATCTGTAGCAACTATACTATTAAAAGTTTTTATAGATAGTAACTTTAGACATTAAACTGATCTCCCTGCGAGGAATCATTTGTGAGATATAAACGTCACTACCACTCATCTGTAAAATGTTGACAGATTTCAGCTCTTCAAGCTAACGTTTGGACGTCGGAATACTCTTGTGCACTTACATTCATCTTCATTCACTTGGGATGCATTAATATTACAAGCTAATACAAACTGATTTTTCTAAAACAAACGACATTATTTACGAACTCGGTCACTGTTATCTTGTTTCATAATCATCATTGTTATTCCTGTTTTTTGCTTGTTGGGTATTATTTTCACTTATAGTTACCTCTTATTTATTTAGTCGTTACCAGTCTTGTTAACCGCATATCAGACCTGGAGTCACGGATAAGCAGCCTAAAGCTGGATAATAATTCCTGTGATGTAATCAAAGATAGATCAGATGCAGGGTCAGATCTCTTTGCTTCGGACAGCGAGGTACGTGTTCACAATTTCCTGAATTCCTTCAGGACGATAAAGAAGCTGAGCGTATTAGGAGTGAGAGAGAAGCTGAATACCTTGCAAAAAAAGCTTCAAGTAAGTTGCTTTGGCAGCAGTAGCATCCATTTGCAAAGCTTGTTGTTGTACAAGTAAGTCGTAGGAAAACTAAATAAATCAAAATTGTATTAGTCCACAGAATCATGGACGGTTAAACTAGGCTGCACCGTTATTAGGTACAGACAACCCAGATGGTTCTTTGTAATAACCATGATCAGTGTTTGGAGACAAGTGACACGGCCCAAGATCGCTCAGAGTGCCACAAACATCGCACACTTTACATTTTTTCAGAGAGATTAGAACATGTAACTTCTGGCTTTCCGAATTTTGACCCAAAGATTTCTAAAATTCCTGTTAAGACCTACTACTAAAATTCTGAATTTATATGCACTATATGATGGCGTAGTTGTGCGGTGTACTTGTGCACTTACTGCAATAAGGTAGAGTTTAGAGTAGTAGTACGATCAGTTGTTCATTTTAAATCTATTCATGGAAATGGTGGAAGTTACTGACTTGAAACGTATGCCGTGGAAATCTAAAAAAATGTGTAGTTTTACCACGCTTACTACTGTTGTAAAAAATTTGTATAAAGCAGCCCACTGATTAGTACATAGTCTTCAGGCCATCCGATTTATAAACTACTGTTTACTAAGAGACTGTATTTTAACACCGACTTTTTTGTTTAGAGCCTGCTGTCGTGGCAAAGTCCAGTATCGTCCTCGATGTAAAACCGTGGAGTGATGAAGTCGATATGGAAGAACTCACGTCTTTGGTTAGAAGTATCCAGGCCGACGGACTTTTGTGGGGTTCGTCTAAATTAGTACCTGTCGCTTATGGGATAAAAAAGCTTCAAATCTGCTGCGTCGTTGAAGATGACAAGGTCAGTTTGTACTAGAAACCAATGTTATATTGTATAATTAATCCACTGCTTAAACATGTTTTCAGGTAACTCCGTATTACGTAATGTTTCCTACTGGCAAGTAGATCCATTACGTTTTTAAACTTACATCTTTGTACAATCTAATCATAAGGTGGACTCAACCTCTAGGGGAGACAAAGTCGGTTAAATATGATATCCATACTCAAAATTTGTATCTCTATTTACTTACAGGTGAGGACTGACTTCCTTGAAGAATCTATATTGAATTTTGAGGACCATGTTCAGTCTGTAGATATTGCATCATTCAACAAATTGTAATAAAAGCCTTTGCTATGAATTATGGACAAAATCAATAAACCTCTCCATCTTTTGATAAATGTTGTTTTTACTAATGTTGGTGATCTTATTGTTGCGAAATGGGAATAACATATTAATTCTATTCGTTATGTAGTGTCTTTTCGCCGCAATATACAGTAAAAACCCGTTTGATGCAATCGAAAAAAAGACTAGTGCGCAAGAAACTGTAAACAACAGCTGTCACTGATAAAATAATTGTGACAGTGAGTAAATGAGACTTCGGCCTGGTCTTTAGATATAACCAATATTATGTAATGTCATATCCTTTCACTATGCAAACTTTTCATATTTTCCCATAGAATGTTATCACTGAACGCCCTACTTCCGTACTTAGAAAGAATAGTGTTGCATTTTGCTTGCAACGTGTCTTACTTTTGACTGAGGAAAGTGAATCCATGTCAGAAAATAGTCAAATAGCCTTATCACGCCTCCCATTCCATAGTCAATTTTTTGCTTCATGGATACCATGCTTCTTTTTGAGGTAGATTCAGTACTTGTTTGTTCAATAATTAGATAAGGCATTTTTTAATTGGATGGTGTATATATTCAAGAAGACGTTCATTTTGTCAACCTCACTAATACGATGAGTATCAGAAATTTGTTAGAAAAATGTTCAGTAAACTGTGGAATACAATACACTACCTCAAATGTTGATCAAACTACTTATCGTCTGCACTTCTGCAGTTTGTAATTCGACTCACAGTAACAACCTTGTTAATTTCCTTCCTGTATTAAAGCCTGATAGTAATTCTAAATACGTGTTTACGTAATCCATCTCTATGAGTAAATCATTGTTGATTTTCAGCTAATTCTAAATGATTTTTGATATCATGATCTAACAGGGTGCAATGACTATAATGATTAGTAACAGACATAAAATTGGACAGCACTATTTCTTTGCAATATATGTAAAATCAATCAGTTGCATTTTGTTGAATCGTTTATCTAATGTAGACTTTTTACTAGTCCAAAAATCTATCAGTATATTGGGGAATAAAATATCATCAAATTAGTCAGTGCGCATTCAGTGTATGCTTTAAATTCTTTGGTGTTTGACCAGCTACCTGGTTGAAATTAGCACCATTGTCGTAAGCAGTAACTGGAGACGATAAATGAAATGGCTCAGAATAAGTTGTAATAGTGCAAGTGCATCCGTTTTTTATCCTCACATCGATTATAAGGTTTCGAAGAGATTCGGTAAGAATTAGACTGAACAAAAGCAAAATCAATACTTTATATCTAAAAAAAGCTCTTGCCAACGGATGCAAATAACATTTTTACGGCAGAGTAGTAAACAAAATAAAGTTTCTTATTGAAGATGGAAAATAAGGAAACAAAAAGCGATTAGCAAAATAGTACTGTTACAATCGGATATTTTTGTAAGTTGTACAAGCAACCAGTATCTTTTTCGGTTGAACAGTCTTACATGACCGACGCCATCATACAAGCATGGTCGCAGATAATTCGCAATATAGTAATACATCGTATCGATTCACTTCTGGGTTTCAAATATAAATAACTGAGCGGATAAACTGAAAAACAAAAAATCCATATGTAGTAATGTACAACTAGCGCATAATTTAAATATCAATGAACCGGATTTTATTTTGCACAAGTTGGAAAGTACAGCATGCTTATATTCGTCACAAATTGATCTGTTTTGTGTATTATTATAAGCCATGAGACGCTAGGCAGTTTCGTTCTAATATAGGACACTTAGGTAGTGCTCACACATGACCCCTTTAGGAATTGAACCCAAACATTTAACTATCATCACCTGGAATGGCATCCACTGATAAGAATTCCTACTTCAATTCGTTATGACCGTCGCGTGGCTTGGTTTTGTATGTATATACATAAATGAGTGACTAAAATATATGATTTAAACTAGGCTTATCAGATCTCGTGATTTTGTTTCTCTGGCTAAGGGTGGGCTGACCGTTGGTTGAGGATTACTTACGCTCGTTATCCCTCACAGAGAAGCATAGGCCTCTAAGCAGTATTCTCCATTGAACTCTGTCTCTAACAATCCTTTCCGGCTGTTTCCAGTTGCTGTTCATCCTATTAATATCCGCTTCCAATTCTCGACGCAGTGTGTTCTTTGGCCTTCGTCTTTTCTGTTTCCCAACAGGATTCCATGTTAATGCTTGTTTCGTGATGCAGTATGGTTTCCGCAATGTATGTCCTACCAATTCCCAACGTCTTTTCCTAGTTTTCTCTTCGGCTGGAAGTTGGTTTGTTTTCTCCCATAATAGACTGTTGCTGATGGTTTCCGGCCAACGAACATTCAGTATCTTGCTCAGGCAGTTGTTTACAAATACTTGTACCCTTCTAATGATGTTTGGACTTATTCTCCAAGTTTCAGCTCCATACAGCAGAACTGTCTTGACGTTCGAATTGAAGAGTCTAACTTTGAGGTTAGTTGATAGTTGTTTTGAGTCCCATATGTTCTTCAATTGTAGGAATGCTGCCCTTGCCTTGCCAATCCTTGCCTTTACATCTGCATCGCATCTTTCTTGTTCATCGATGATGCTTCCCAGGTACGTGAAAGTATCCACTTCCAGAGTTTCTCCATCAAGTTGAATCGAGTTGGTGCTCCCTGTGTTGTATTCAAGAATCTTGCTCTTTCCCTTATGTATGTTCAAGCCTACTGATGCTGAAGTTGATGCTGAAGATGCTGCTACACTGGTTGTCTTTGCTTGCATCTGTTGGTGTGTATGTGCTAGAAGAGCTAGATCATCCGCGAATTCCAAATCATCGGGTTGCATCCTACTTGTCCATTGAATTCCGTGCATCTCCTCAGATGTGGAGGTCTTCATGATCCAGTCAATCACTAGGAGGAAGAGAAAAGGTAAGGGCAGGCAACCTTATCTGACTCCGGTCCTCACTGGAAATACATTTGTCAGTTGTCCTCCATGCACCTATTGCACTGTGTCCTGTCGTAAGAGTTCCGGATGATGTTGACGAGTTTCTCGGTTACGCCGTAGTGTCGAAGAGGTTTCCATCGTGTTCTCCTCTTTACACTGTCAGACGCCTTCTAATAATCAATGAAGTTGATGCACAGTGACGAGTTCCACTCAATTGATTGTTCGACGATGATCCATAGTGTTGCTATTTGGTCCGTGCACGACCGATCCTTGGGGAAACCAGCCTGTTGATCTCGAAGTTGAGTATCCACTGAATCTTTCATTCTGTCCAGCAACACTCTGTTAAAGACTTTTCCTGGTACCGACAGTAGTGTGATCCCTCTGTCGTTCTCACATTTGCTTAAATCTCCTTTCTTTGGTATCCTGATAAGGTGTCCTTCTTTCCAATCTGCCGGCACTTGTTCTTCCTCCCAGATCCTTTTGAATAAAACGTGGAGTATCCTTGCTGTTATATCTATATTTGAGTTGAGTACTTCAGCTGGTATATTGTCAGGTTCTGCTGCTTTCCCACTTTTGATTTGTTTGATGGCCATCTTGATTTCTTCCATCGTTGGTGAGGTGACATCTATCGGGAGATCTGTAGGTGCTGCATCGATGTCCGGTGGGTTCAGTGGAGCTGGCCTATTCAAGAGTTCCTCAAAGTGTTCTACCCACCTATTCATTTGTTCTTGAATCTCAGTGATTGTCTTGCCTTCTTTATTCTTGACCGGTTGCTTTGGTTTACCATATTTGCTGCTAGTTTCTTCGTTGTGTCATATAGCTGTTTCATATTTTCTTCTCTGACAGCTTTTTCCGCTGTTGTTGCAAGGCCTTCGATGTATTTCGGTTTCTTAGCTCTGGTTGAGAATATCTAGTCGTTATTAGGAATTTGTGCGCTGTTCGGCCTCCCACCAAAGTCACATGTCTCTTGGATAGAGGGAGGATTTATCATTCAGAAAATCGGCCCCAGGACAACAAAAAGCCGGATAACTTTCTGTAGTAAGACGTACATTAGTAAGATTTAGTTGAAAACAATTATGAAATAAATTTGATGTTGAATTCCTCTAACTCAGAGTGTGGATCATTTATATACGACACATAAATATTAGAAATATTAGTTAGAAGCTGTTTAATACAACATCGAAGAATTAAGCTTCGCGCCAATAGTAAATTGAATGCAAACTTACATCTTCAGCTTGGAAGACAGCTCGTCCATCTCGAGTACGTTCTTGTGCTTTAAATGTCTCGAAGACAGTGGATAATCGAACCAATAATAAAATGTAATCATCAAATGATATTTGACCTTTTTCATTTGCATATCGGCATGCAATGGCTTTGTAAATCATATTACTGACGTGAAAACCTAATGTGAAATAAAGAGCATTCGTATAGAATTAGGACCAATTATCAAAAGAATAGGTTATATATTCAACGAAATCATTTACATTATATATATATATATATATATATATATATATATATATATATATATATATATCACCTGATAGATAGTGGATGTCATATCAAAGTAAGTGCTTTCTCTGTTTTATATCAAGTTTTAACTAGTGTACAAAGGAAGAAGGATTATAGATCCTATACTCAGCTGACATCATCCGAATAAAATCCACAAAACTTCTGTATCCAAAAGAAGTGTATATAGCCTCTGTTCACAATAGCCCACAATTGGGCCGTCCTTTCCATGGGCCCATTGAAAGCTACAACACCACAAGCCTCTTGTTATCTCTATTAATCCGATATAACATTACGCCTATTGCAAATCACCTCATTCATATAGCCTTATTTATTTTATTACATTGAATATAACCAAACACTTAATAATCATTTTTTCCTGACTATTAGATGGACCACAAAAACGATTAATTTTGGATGTATCCAAACAGTAACTGATGTAAAGGTTTACCATTTTAGCATCACATATCGCTGTATAACTATCAAGTTCATTCAGCTTATTTACGCATGTTTTATTTTGGCAATTATGTAATGCAATATTCATAGACTTGTAACTAAGAACCTAGTGACGAAGTTATTGAAAACAATTGTTCGCTGCCAGGATAGTTCTGAATACTCCATGAGGATTTTTAGACTACTAAAATATTTCTGTCTATTGAAAAGAGGGACATGAAGTGTATCACGAAATGTCCGGGAAGTATGTTATAAAGGGTTGAGTAACAAATTAAACGTGAAACAATAATGATTTGAAAAAAAATCACCCACTTGACAGTTGTGAAAGACGATTAAAAAAGAAATTAAAGACATGGGACTATACAAATAGGTAATTGGAGATTAATGGTATAGCTAATTCGAAAAAACAAAACATAGGTTTTATGGGCATGGGAAAACGAGGATCTAGGTGTATCGCTTTTGTAGTAACAATTCAGTACTCAAACTGAATCGCAAGCATCTCTATAGTGCACAAGTTATTGATTTATGCTTCACTGAAGCGTACTCATTTAATAGTGTAGACAATTTTGAAGGTTTCCTGATGAAGTACATTGAGTAGTAACGGCCAGATGCTCTAAGAATGAATTATTTGTTTCTTTGTATTCTGCTTTTGAAAACCATATCGGAAAATGTTTGGAGACGGGTTTAGAAATTTCTGGCTTTGTGCAGCCGACGTACTCTGTTCGTGACAAAGCAAATAAATTTATAGACGCAAGTAAATATGGGCTAAGTCTGAGAATATTCTTCACATAACGGCGAATCAGAGGTCTGCTATAGAAAATAATGGGAAGGTTAGTGGCATAAAATGGTTTCCTTATAGATTTCCAGAGTTGGTTTCTCAAAATGTCGGCTACGGTATGACCTTTAAATTCAAAGTTTATAAAGAGTTTTCCTTTCAACTGTAAGAACTTCTAATTACAGTTTTGATTTCATGATTCTGTCAATCAACTTAGGTTGAAAACTATTTCTGATGAATATTTGTCAAAGTTAAAGTAATACGTCACCAACTGTACCATAGAAATATATGCATCTGGTCCATGAGGATATAAATATGGGAATTCGAGGGCTGCTTAGTAGGTAGAAGTAGTTTGTATCAAGTAAAGTTAATGTCAACGTTTCATATGGTAAATCCACATACAGGCGAACTAACCAATCAAATGTAGTCACTTTCAGTTAAATTTATCTCCTTATAATGTTTTAAATTTGTATATTATGCATTAGAAAGCAATTATGGTTAATGAACATAATACTAACTGGCTAAAACTGCGACGGCTTGCTGTGGATTCGAATGCATTACTATGAGGTTAAAGGAGTATATAATAGTAATCACTCCACCGAAAATTGTAAGAAATCTTTATTGAGTCAAAAACAATGTACAGCCTGGTACAATTGTGAATTAACTTAAGTTGCTACGTTACACTGACAAGACGAGATGAAATTAACTAGATGAACAGATAAGGAGTGGGAATTATATTATGAGAAAGACTAAACATTCATAACACGTTACGAAAAGACAATGAAACAAATGATGCGACTCAAAATCTGGAGTGAATGCATCCACGCAACTGTAACGGATTCTGAGTTACGTCACGTAATACTCCCAACCACGGATTGTGGTTACCACGTGCATACCGACAGTCAGTGACTGATGTCATTATCTTAATTTAATCGCCTCGAAATTTCTTCAAACACACACTTCAAACACACTAAAGCTGTCCACAACGTCTTAGATAAATGGGTTGTATCATGATATGACGCAAACGCCTACGTTATACACGGGAGCACTAACCACAACTCTAACTCGCTGAATTATCTACGCGAACAGATACTCGTAACCGTGACTAATAACTCGACAACTGATTACTCGCTTAAAGCCAAATCAAGAAGGCATGAACACAGCACTAAGAAGATTCGATTCGATTTTGTCCCAGCTCTGTGTATATAGTTACAACAACGACAGTGTAATAATTAGAGTAATTAGCACACTAAAAAAACCACTACAACCAATCACAAATAACAAGGTCAGTGGGTAAAAAATGGAGACAGTACCGGTTACCGCCTACTTTACAATTAATAAAAAAAATAGCGAAAATAAGAATAGTTACATGAAAAATAACTAGTTCTGTTTATTCTTAGCAGTCGAAAAGCTTTAGTTTTTTTTTCGGTTCATTTAATCGGTAAGTGATGTTAATTAGTGTTATAGTGTGTTTAAATTATAAATCATATTTATAGCAAGAATTGGTTAACATGACAGAGTACAATAATTCACTAACCAATTGTCCTCATCACATTTCTTAATTCGAAAGCTTCTAAACTGCCAGTATGACTCACATCGAACTTTTTGAAAATAGTCTGAAATAGTAATAATTATTGAGCATTATAAAGAAATGTAAGCAAAAAAAGCCTAGAAAATTATTGTAATGGGAAGATATTACGCTGATTCAAGAATCAGTAAATAAATGATATATATTTATCTATTCAATGGTATTACACAATACAACACTAATATGAAGTCTTGAATATTAGACATGCTGTCAAGTAATCCAAATATAGTTAGAATACACATGAATTAGAATTAAGATATTCATGTCTCATTATTTTCGAATGACTCAACAACATGCTGTATAACTAAAATCCATTGTTATTTTATGAAATTAACTTCAAGCATAAATGAGAAACGAGAAGCTGCTGTCTCCAATTTATTACTTTCAATCATAAATAACTGTCATCACATCTTAGTATTGTTAGATCTTAAATTTATTTTCTGCATCTTAATCTAAACAGGCATGTTTGTCTGCATTGTATATCGATTTCCATTCATTCTTTGACGTTTAAATTACTTCCTTGACTTAGAAGACTTACAACTAAACAAGTGATTGATATCTATGTAAACTTTACACTGTATAAGCTTACTTCTTGAAATACCTGAAGGAACGGAGCTCGAGAGATGTTTATTTATTTGAGATCGTCGATTATACAGTTGTATATGTTCAGTAGCGCATAAAGTGTCATTTATTAATGAAAGAACCTCACATTGACGCGGAGAAACATAATGTGAAGCAGCCATCCACATTATGTCAGCCACTCCTCGTTTTACCACTACAAAAATGTTATGTTTAGCCCAGTTGGCTTCAATAGCCTATCATTTCAACCGTTATTTACCTATGAAGCAAGCTCAACGTTTGTGTCATGATCACGGTTGTTGATTGTAGTATGAAAACAAGGGTACAACACGAACGTGTTTGAAATTAAAATAAAAAATTGTGTATATGATAATTAGAGCCAGAAAATGTAACTGACATCTACTGCAATCAATTTGCTGTAAAAATAGAGTTAACATCTCAATTTTGCTTGCTTTAATCGTTCTTTCCTAAATCACAAGACGACTTTTTATCACGCTATTAATTGTTAATAACATCAGTGGTCATAAAAAACGGTTAGATATTATTAGATCAAGAGCAAGACGAGGAGTGAATTCATCTACACCATAACGAATGATACTGAGCCATGTCACCAAGCTACTGGTATGACAATCGCGCGAACCTGGGTAGTCTTGGTCTACAAACATAGCTCAGATCAACAGTCAGTGACTGATGCCACGTTTTCGCATCCAGAAATATGATAACGTATTACAGCTTTCTTTTACAGAATGTATAACACATTTCAAATATATAGAAAAAAAATATGCATATTAGTTGTATTATTCAACCTCCACTTTGCTCAATCATTCTGCATCCTATCACACATTAATAGATGGCACTTGACACTCGTTAGAAAAGCGTCCTGATAAAGACATTTGTATATAAAGCATAGTTATCCTCTAATAAAAGTTTTCCTCACAGTAAAATTTTATCATTTTAAAACAAGAAGAAGCTGAGAAGATTTGCAGTTTGACACGATTGATTTACAGGATAGAATCCTATCGCTGAGCTCAGTGACTGAATTGTAAGCTTTAATCATCGTTTTAGACAACATCTTTATTAGTATGAACTTCAGGTGGAGGCTGATGATACTGTCTAGAAAATTTATACAACATAAGTCTATCAAATATATAAACATATCATAGAATAATTATTCAAGAATGCACCTTCCAAACACGTAGTTCCATCCATAGTTTTTTAAATTCTTCATAGCCCAAACCTCCGCTTAAATCAGCCTTAAATCAGCATTTATATGAAACATGGTTAAGGAGAATACACATATGAAATTTGATTAGTAATGTTGATAAACGTCACTGATTGAATCTAAGACTCCCAGTTCATTCAATCAGCACCCATTTATTTATAAGTGTAACTCCAGTCAACTCGTGATAATACGCCACTACTGACCACTGTCATTGGTGCGTAACTTCCCCATAACTGACATGGTTGGACTCCATTGCAAATGCCTCCTCACTAGAACTCTGGAAATCGTGTAGCATTCTGAAACTGACTGAAGTTATAAACGTACACCATCGGGTGCCGCCTCACTGGTCTGAAGGCTATAGATTCGATTTTTGATGCAATTCTGTGATGTCTCGTGATATAACGAAACAATTACCTACTATTTCTGGGGTTTGAGTGATTGTTTAGCTAAAGTCAGTCAGTTAATCATGAAAATTACAAAATCCAGTAATTTATACAAATCTCTAACAATAAATAAAACTGACTAAATTAAATAATCAAACCATAGTGAGAAACAACATTCATATTAGTGATATCAATCCACCTGGATAAGTTATTAACAAAACGACAACAAGAAAAACAATAGGTGTAGAAAAGTAGTAAATAAACTTGATAGCTTTTGAAATCCGACCAGCGGTAAAGGGATCGTATGTTCATATTCTGTTAAAGAGTAACATATTTTACTGTTGTTAATAATTAAAATGTAAAACTACTACGTCTGCCTGAAATAAAAATTCATATAGAAAGAATACGAAAAAAGGATACATCCATTAAAGCCATCATACTTCTAGCAGTTTCTCTACTAAATCCGTCGAATGGAAAGTCTAAAGTAGGGAAAAAACAAAGCGTATAGTTCTAGAATTCAGTTACAAACTTTGTTTTAATTGATATGGTCAATATTATAACCAACAATAAAAGGTGATTCATTACTTGATAAATTGATTAGGCGTTACTCAGTGTGGATAATTTAGTGTTGATGTTAGATGGAGGTAGTCGGCAAGAAAAACTACATGACTTAAACTTTGTGCTAATTGGTACTTATCAGTATGGCATTTCTAAGATCTTGAGGGAACTGGTGCGCTTTATGTTATCTAAAACTGAATCACCTGCCCAGTTATTCGGCTGTTACCTTATGTAAAACTGGAATATTTATATTGAGTTAATCACTGAAAAGTGACCGACTCCATATTTGTCTACTCCTAAATACAAATCGAATTCTATCGATAAACTTGCAATGCAGATTAGATAAACATAATACTAGCCATTACTCAGGGATCAACTAATGTACGAAATTCATTGCTGATAGAAAAGTCACAGTTCATTTTAATTTCATTAAAAGAAACGAAGACATAAGAATATAGATGGAGAACTCATAAAAACTGAATTATGGGAACCTTATTTTCGTAAACCGAAAAATAATGTTTGCAGGAAAATCAGAGGAGTTTTCTGCAAGTAGAAAACACTCAACAGATACCACACTAGTTAAATGAGATCAAGTAATAACGTGCACACTAATTCTTCTTGCGTAGGTGCCTTATGTTTATCATCGAATAACACAACTAGACTTCAGCAATCATGAGTGCGGTTAGAGGTACCAGGGTGGCAATCACTTCTCGGTTGCCCAAATGCAGGAGGGTTCTTCCTAAGGCATCTGAAAAGAAAAATGGATTAAGGTTTGTCTCAGTGACCTGGTAGGGTGACCGCAGTGCTCAAAGACCAACTCCCTGATGTCGATCACACGTGGCTATTTTGTGAATGGTTTTTGTTGTGTAAGCTCTGTATTTGTTAAGGTCTTACAGCTGAAGACATATCTGTGGAGCAAAGATAAGTGTGCGTTTTAAGCGGTGACCATTTCTATCTTCACCCTTCTTTTGTGGGAAGGCGGTACCGACATTATGTTGGTTACCTGGAGGAAACACCTGCCATTACGTTTCTATACAGTCGGCAGTATAACCACGTTCTTTGACCTTAGATTTGCTACTTTTCGTATTACTACTCTTCAGTTGACTTGCTTGACATGGTACGTCTTTAAGGAACGACTGTTCCAGCCTGTATACCACCACTGGGTCATCACGATAGGCAATTTCGACCAACACATCAAGATAGAAGCAACAATAAGTTACCATCGAACTAACAAGATGAAAACATAATGTACGAAACGACGGAATTGCATTGCAGCAAGCAGAGATAATTATCCAGAAACTGACAAGCGCGCCCAAAATTTATTGTAACGAATTAGAATTTATGGAAATAATCAATCGAACTAAGAATAGAAATATTCCATAGCAACCAGCAATTTTAATAGGAATGTGAACTAACGTAAAGTATACATATATATATAGCTAACCAGAAAACATCAAATCTGAAACCATTAGTTTAGCTCCAAAAAGACAGAGTGTGGCTTTTGTGTCATGTATAAAATGAGATTCGTTTTATTAAGACTCTTCCCTGGAGAGGTATAAAAAAAAGTGTTATTTTATTCCTAATGTAAAAAACATATAGGTTTCGGGACATGTCTTAAATTATATCCTTAACACCAGAAAGAGGAACAGAATTTAGAGTCAGGGTTAATTCGCAAATATAAAATAATTTAATATGTACCAATACTTTGAATGCAAAACTTACATCCTAAAAATATTATTAATCCTTATACAAAACCTAATATTAACTCTAATCTCCCTTCTGGCTTAATAAAACCATTTATAAAACAATTGACGTTCAAGATCCTGTATTAATATATGCTATGACCTTGAAATAGCTTTCTGATTCGCGATTGGATCGGTTGTATATTATAGGTAAACAGGAAAACACTACCCGGACTTGAAATTGTATTGTATCAAAGAAATGACGTGGAATTGCAGCAATAACCATAAATTATTCTTAGTAATGAACTGAAATGGATGAGTTCACAAGTGTCCTGAAGTGTTTCAATCCGTTTAGTGGCAATTGCAATATATGTGTAGTTCAAGGGATTAATGAGATAAAGAGTCAGACATATTTTTGAACAAACATAGGTATACAGGGATACATATGAGCAAAGTACAGTATTAATTATAGAAATATGAAAATGATAACCAATCAAATTGCGCCAAATATTGTCACACGACTATTCAACCTTTGAAAAAATACTATATAACTAAAGAATTCAATCGCCAGCAACCTAAAGCTATAAGATGGTGGGCTTATCTTAACCACTATTTTAGTTAGAACATAAGTATCCACACTTGTAGACAGTATCTTGAGTTATCCACAACGTTTTCAATAACCAGTAATTCTGACGTGTCCAACACTTTCGATCACTTTTCCATTCATTTAGTGACTGCTGAATAATATAATGTAATTTCCACTAAAGATTTCATTACAAGTGTTTTAAGATATCCGAAAGTGTCTGTTATTTACATGTCAGTAAAGAGTAACCTGACATGTCTAGTGGAAAACATAAACATCTTAAAAGTGAGAGCTTATAATGAAGTCTAATATGTAGCATTTATGGATCAAAATGCTGGATAAAACACACCAAATAGACAATGAAGATATAACAAACAATGTCGGACACTTCAAACTGTACAAAAGAAAATTCTCAGACTTCATAAAACAAAGATATTTTGTTTATGATGATGCAAATAAACTACTGTGTAAAATAAATGACTTATATTGTTCTATGTGCACAGTTTTCTAAACCATAGAAGTCAAGAACAGAACAACTGAACTAGCAGATAAAAAAATAGATTATATCTCATAAATCTTATTGTAGATGTACAGATCAACACATACATTATGAAAAGTAAAACATTGTTAATATAAATAAGTAACTTTATTAATTAGATTACCTTTTGTAAATGCTTCATTTAATATATCTCGCAATTGTGTATACGTGATTGCTCCACTTGAACCAGCTATCCTATTGAAAGCAATTTCTAATTTTTTTATTAAATTATCATCAGCTGTTTTGATTGAGTAATCAGGCTATAAACAGAAATATACAACAAATGAAGTAACGTAATTATTTACATATCAGAATGAAGAAACAAAATGAACACATTCAGGAATCAGACTGCTCATAGGTACAAATGAAGAAAATCAAAGGGTTATATGCCTTAATAGCCACTTGAAGCTCACCTCATGACTATATATATATATATATTAAAAAATTAATTGACATGCAAAATTAGAGTAGTATGAGAATGTCTAATGGTGCTAGTTATCTGCTTGCAACTCTACTCTAAATAGGTTTCGTGCTAGTTGATAACATTTTGAGGAATTCGTCACAGATTGATGTTGGTAGGGTCCTGTCCCATACTAGGATGAAATGGCTGATCGGTGCTTCTTATTTTTAAATGGTACTCCATCAAATCAATCAGTTAAAACGTAATACCAATAGCTAAATCAATTCGATTTTGATTAAGTTAAGGTACCCTGTGAGGTACGAATTAATATCAACCAAGTCGCACATTATGAGATGCAACTACTAAATCATTTAGACCGCAAGTGAGATATATAAATAGGAGAGATGAGTCATATGTTGCAAAAGACATTTCAAGTGCCCGTTCGAAGACTGGATACTTACAACCAACTAAGGTACAAAGCACTCAATGAAAAAAGACGTTTTAGATATCCGCAACATTGTGAAGTTACTTGATGGTGTGGAGTCGTGTTTGAATTCTACTTAGAGTGAATTATCAGTCAGTCAAGTACAAGGTGGGACCTGGATTATACGTGCATTTGTTCAAGTTACCACATCCGATCGCCACAGAAAAGTGAATACCACAGAAGCAAAAGTAGTAGTAACATAAGTGGTAGTAAAAACATAAGATACAAATAACCTGATTCGAAAAGAAGGGACCAATTTCTAGAAAGACGAAAAAAGTTTTGAAGTTGAGGATATGATGGAAAGTATAGGGTGAACACAGACTATTTCATCCAATGTATCCGACAACTGGTTACCACACTCACGATTCTAGCTGCTACGCTGACGTGCTGTCCGAGCTTATCTATTACGACGAATGGATCAGAAAATGCTACCATTCCAGGTATATTAGTTAAGGAGCAATGAAATGAAACGCAGAAAACTTAAGATGGGAGGGTGAAATCGTACTATCGTCAAACCCCTGTAGTTTGCAATGATTTGCCCCCCCCCCACCAAGACAGCCAACGCTTACAGTAATTATGCCTTCTCATAGAGAAAGGAAGAAGTTAGAAACGGCTGAGTTTAGAAATATACACCTCGTTTTACTTTGTGAATTCACTTCTCTGGTAATAAGGTCTTCAGAAACGTACTGAGTTAACGCATTTTAAAACTGTTCACAAAACGCTGGGTGATCGGTTCTAAGTAGTCATCCCTCAGGCTCTGACGTCACTGTCCCAAATTGTCATGACCACTGATGACTCAAATTCCTCTATAGGTACCTAAAGGAGCATACTTTCCCACAGTGTACGCAACTAAATGATCGTCATAACGTACCATTATCAACGTGTTATCTAGTAAACTATTGAGTTTAGATAACTGCAAACTTTTTCAATATGCATAAATAAGGGTTCATATATTCCGATTGTTGACGTTAGGGATTGGAGTTGATCAACCTATAAGCACATATACAGATAGAGATTAATCAAACCTATATGAATTATTTCATACGATTTGTCCCATTCCCATGAAGCTAGAAGGACAATATTTACAGAATACATTGAATTCATTGTATTTTATTGCATTCTCTTCAGCTACATACGGGCAATTAATTGTAAATAGTATAACATGTAAATATCATGCATTGTTTAGCAAGAGATAAACAGGAGTGGAATAGAGATGAGTTACATCCCAGTCATATAAATGAATGATAACAGTACTTCGAGGTTATTTGTTTACCTGGTTAACTCTAAGGATACTATTCCTTGGTGTGATACATTTGTTTGATGAAATAATTTAAAGAGGCATGAACATACGAACTTATAGATAAAAGTCAATAGAATAAAATGCAGAAATTATGAAACACATGTTTCATCACCACAATTACTTTAACTATGGATATGAGGAGATTGTCACTCCTTTCTATACATAGGGGTCAAATTGAAAGCGTTTAATGGTAATGGTCTTAGTATAGGAAAGTAGAAGTAGTATTCTTTATATGTTGACGACTATAAACGCTCTTGCAACATCCACCATACGTCGATTGTCTGCTAAGTATCTGGTTATTGCATATGTAAGCATTTCTCTTCCCTTCATATAAAAGCTTTGAGAAAGATGTTTAAATAACCTGGTGAAAGATTTTCAGTGTCTTCTATGTAATTTGAACCAGAAATACATGTAAATTGGGAGGTAGTTTGAGGGAAGTCGGCAGGAAACCCTGGAACGATCTCTACATGGTACGAGTGATGTAGAGTCACGTAGACTAGTGTCCAAACGTAAATTCATACGTACGTTAATAGATAACCACCAAAGAGTATTGGTCCATTTTCATTAGGCTTAAAGGACATTTCTTATTATATACTGAAAACAGCTGAGCTATAAGAAGCCACCTTTTTAATGCTGCAGTAATTTCTTCATCCATCTTAAAATCGTATCTCCTTTGAATGAGAGACGGATGAAAACAGGTTTTCGCTCAACAGTTGGATACTTGGGGATTTTCAGGAACTCTTTTTCATACTTCATAATAAGTCCTCTTGGATACCCACTTTTTATAAGACGCTTCTAAATATATGCGAACTCTTCCTTATTTTTATCAATTAAACAAAACTTTCTAGCTTCAATAAATAAAATCTTCATTAGAAACGGTTTTTAACAAACAGGATAGCAATTATTACTATTGCAATATTGTCAAGTTCATGTTTCGTTTCGGAAATACTTTCAGCTGTGCTATCATCTCTTCATTTTTAACGTCAGGTCTAAGTAATACAGTTCATTTTGACATGCATATTACATAAAAATAATAGTGACAAGCATATTCGTGAGAAAATTGTACGTGATACACAAACTAGTCCTATCCATAACCTTAAGCCTATCTCTTGATACAATATCTTAACTTAAAAACTCCATGTAGAAATAAGTTAATAACGCCTAAGAAACTATTTACGTATCTATAATGGTTCGAGAATAAAGATGTTATAAACTCGTATTAGTGTCCTTTCAATTTCAAACAGCTATACTTCCAAGAAAATTCGTTACATTCTAAGCACACAAAAATGTCAGCTTAATATTACTGTCTCTTGACTGGTTAATAATCACTGAAGATGTGTGGTGTTAACAAGCATGTTAGTCTATTTGAATTTCTCATTTAGATCCTGATTGGCTATAATTAACATTCTTTACGAACAGTTTAAGAGTCTCTAAATCGTGTCCATAATTTAGACTATTACCACAAATATAGTATGTTTTAGGTATATTAAACTAGTGAGCAAATCTAAATAAAGTAGCAAACTTTAGATCTAATCAGAAGTTATTGACAAATATGAGATGAGTTGTATCCGACAGAATTGATTTAACAAGGCATACGCTACTACACCGCACCCCCAGATCCCTCCTTCCTTACTTTTCTACCTTCAGTCAAAAAAGTAGTTGCATATACTTAATTTCAGATTCATACAGATAGTGACTACTCATTTTGAATTAGTAACAACCATCGTTACTTATATGTCCAACGTATCTTTTTAATAATGAGCCTAATATTTTTCGAAAGATTTTTGTTGGTGTAGGGTTTTCAACAGAAATTCTGACACAAGTAAGAAGTTAGGAGAAGAAAACATAGGGTCATTTTATAATACACGACAATAAATGAGAGCCTAACAATTTTTGCACAAAATTTGTAACCGGAACAAGAGATATCCATAGGATCTGACAACTTCGCAAGCAACACGGAAGTTAGCGTCATAATGGATTCTATATCTAGTGATGCGGACGACACATAGTCAATAGGTTCTTAATACGAGTTATTGTATGTAGCTTGTCAGAAGGACTCTCAATTATGTCGTTTGACGATTGAACAGAAGCATATTCTATAGTGTTTTGGTAATCTAAAGCTGCAGCTTTTATGGCCACCGATTTTGTGTACACAACTTTCGGAGAAAAACCATTAATTAGAATGCTTTCGAAATAAACAGATGTATGTAAAATTAATAAAAATTTTCAGACCAGTCTCATTTATATCATAAAATTTACTTAGTAGGTGGTTTCGAAATAGGAGCTGTACATATTGTCGATCATAGAGGTGCCGTACAAGGTTATGTAGAATGTCATTTCTGTCAGTGGATTAAAGGAATGTGACTTATCGAATACCGGATGTCATAGGTAACCACGGAACCCATGAATGCAACAAGGAGGGAATGCTACTCTTTAAGAGTAAGTGGCATTGGATACCCCTCCCCACGAAAGCGATGCCAGAAGCTTAAGGACACACTGCACCGTTCCTTGCGAAAACAAGGCAATTACCATTGGGATCACTAGTTAATTGCAACACCATATAAAAGACTAGGTGAAGTTATAAGTATGGACCATTACTGCACTAGGAATCTAAATGTAACACGTTTGTTACGAGACATGATGAGCTTAAGTTCGAATCCTGATAACGCCGCATGGATTGCTGACAATTCCCAAATTATAACAAATTAACTGTCTACAGCAAAGCTGGCCTTCAGTAGTCTACTAGATGAAGTCAGTTAAATAAAAAATCAGTTTTTCATTTGAGCCGTTTGGTATGTAATTAGCAAAAAATACTTCTACTACTTTAGCATGATTGACAGAATTTATAATTTATGCCAACGCATATTGATTCACTATCTTAGTTCACAGAAGTATGTCAGAAGTTTACACGTCAACTAGAAGAGCTTTTAGTAGAACGTATGAATAAATAAGCGGAAAGACTCAAGAAAAAACCTGAAAACTAAAACCAACATTGATTATGCATCCATTATCACGTGTTAGAACAGTCTGTAGTAAAGTGTGCTGATATTTTGATCTAGTATGATTATAATCAATAAACTTAACAAGCCTCTGTTATAATCCAAATTCCTTTTGTGATAATAAAAATAATAATAATAATAACCGTTAGTTTTTTTTATAAACCAACGGATCAACTACTTAGGGTATAAGAACATAGAACGATAATTTACTGGTTAAAGAGCTTGAATTCCAAAGAAGAATTAAGAATATAATTGTGACTATTACTTCCTTATTTTTCAGGCCGCGGAGAAATACTTCTTGAGGTATCTAGAAACAAACATGAACTGGAGGGCAATTATAACGATATTAAAGCATAAACCCAGAGACCAAGTAAAATCAGCGCCGTACTTTTAAAAGACAATGAAAACGAATAGAAGAAGTGTGTTCTATTTTTATGAACAACGTTTGCTAATGCCTTTCCTTTATATTAGGAAGGCAGGGTTTCTGTAGCGTTGGTTGCCTGAGGTAAACATTTTAACTGCATATACATCTTAGTACAGCCAGCGACACAACTTCATTCCCAGAATATGAGTATACTCTTTATAATTTCATTGATATCTAGCCAACGTGACTGATATAGAATGATCTAAAGGAACGAGTGTTTAGCCAATATGACATGATTGGGTCGTTATAACAGACAGGTCTGACGGCTCAATTAAAGTGGTAGTAACAATCAATGCTTAGATACTAGATTTCAGATTCCAGCCCCACTGATACAATTACTTCGATTTAAACAGCTAATTTGTATCATTCACTTATATACAAAAAAGTATGCGTCAATGATAAACGCACAAAAATAATACTTAACAAGTGAATTATATTGAAATAATTTACAAAATACTTACCAAATTGATAGTACTGATCCGAGTAACATCATCTAACTCACTGAAATTTAATAAGTTAGAATGTAAAGAATTATTAATATCAAATATGGTAGTGATATTTTTACAATGACAAAAGAAAGTTGACTTAGCAAAGTTGACAGCAAAGAGATCCTACCATATATATAAAAGCTGATATATATATATATATATATAGTCAATGCTTAGATACTAGTTTCAGATTCCAGCCCCACTGATACAATTACTTCGATTTAAACAGCTAATTTGTATCATTCACTTATATACAAAAAAGTATGCGTCAATGATAAACGCACAAAAATAATACTTAACAAGTGAATATATTGAAATAATTTACAAAATACTTACCAAATTGATAGTACTGATCGAGTCACATCAATCTAACTCACTGAAATTTAATAAGTTAGAATGTAAGAATTATTACATATCAAATATGGTAGTGATATTTTTACAATGACAAAAGAAAGTTGACTTAGCAAAGTTGACAGCAAAGAGATCCTACCATATATATATAAGCTGATATATATATATATATATATATACAGCATGCATAGTGGGACAAATCAAATCTTGAGTTTAGTCAACAATTCAGCTTAAGGTGTTTCCGAGAAACACCTTAAGGTATCATTGAGTTGTTGAAGTCGTAAATAATTGGATATCCAACCTTTATTTGTACGGGATACATACTTGTTAACGCTTATTCTTATATCAGCTAACTTAATAAAATTTAGAATAATATCACTGCCAAGATGTTTATTTCTTGAGAAATGTCAACTGAAATTTTGTTTTGTAAAAATGTACTATTCCACTAATTCACCAAAAACTTGATGGCTGAACTCTACAAATGACTAATAGTGGTTTCGACAAATACAACTTTCGACAAATAATAACTTAAGTTACACGGAAACACTGCTGACTGAATTTTAAAACTAATCGAAAACGTATAAGATAATATAAAAATACTACGAACGAATTATTTCATAAATATACATTATAAATATATAACTAATTCACCGTAGAAAAAATTTCGAAGTTCCACCTTTTTCAGTTATTTGGCTATTCCTAAGATGAACAATTTGAGATAAAGACATTTAATTGACTCTAAGATATTAAGACTGTGAAAAACACCTCAAATACAACCATGTTATAAACTACTTAAAGGTGGTGAGCATAATATTTATGAAGAGTATATTAAAGCTAAAGAAATTGAACTAAGTGACTTAAAAATTGCAACATCCTAAACCCTCGCCCTCCGGAAAAACTATCGTGATTTTGTTGTTTAATGAATTGCATATAGTAAACGTTAAGGTTTGGTACGTATGTGCATTATCCCAAGTTACTACACTACTTCACCATTACGAGAAGAAATTCTTCTTCTTCTTCTTTATGCCCGTTACTCCTCGCTGAGGAGCATAGGCCGCTCACCAGTGTTCTCCATCCAACTCTGTCCTGAGCAATCCTTTCCAGCTGTTTCCAGTTGCTGTTCATCCTTTTAATGTCTGCTTCCAATTCTCGCCGCAGCGTGTTCTTTGGCCTTCCTCTTTTCCGTTTCCCAACAGGATTCCATGTTAATGCTTGTCTCGTGATGCAGTCTGATGGTTTGCGTAGTGTATGTCCTATCCATTTCCATCGTCTTTTCCTAATTTCCTCTTCGGTTGGAAGTTGGTTTGTCCTCTCCCATAGTAAGTTGTTGCTGATGGTTTCCGGCCAACGGACATTCAGTATCTTGCGTAGGCAGTTGTTTATAAATACCTGTATCCGTCTGAGGATGTTTGCAGTAATTCTCCAGGTTTCAGCTCCATACAGCAGGACTGTCTTCACGTTCGAATTGAAGAGTCTGACTTTGAGGTTAGTTGATATTTGTTTTGAGTTCCAGATGTTTTTCAACTGCAGGAATGCTGCCCTTGCCTTGCCAATCCTTGTCTTTACATCTGCATCGGACCCTCCTTGTTCATCGATGATGCTCCCCAGATATGTGAAAGTATTCACTTCTTCCAGAGTTTCGCCATCAAGTTGAATTGGGTTGGTGCTCCCTGTGTTGTATTTGAGAATCTTGCTCTTACCCTTACGCATGTTCAAGCCTACTGATGCTGAAGTTGCTGCTACACTGATTGTCTTCGCTTGCATTTGTTGGTGTGTATGTGCTAAAAGAGCTAGATCATCTGCGAAGTCCAAATCATCGAGTTGCATCCTACTTGTCCATTGAATCCCGTACATTCCCTCAGATGTGGAGGTCTTCATGATCCAGTCAACCACTAGGAGGAAGAGAAAAAGTGAGAGCAGGCAACCTTGTCTGACTCCGGTCCTCACTGAAAATACATTTGTCAGTTGTCCTCCATGCACAATTTTGCACTGTGTTCCGTCGTAAGAGTTCCGGATGATGTTGACGAGTTTCTCTGGTACTCCGTAGTGTCGAAGAAGTTTCCATAGTGTTCTCCTATCTACACTATCAGACGCCTTCTCATAATCAATGAAGTTGATGTATAGGGGCGAGTTCCATTCAATTGATTGTTCAACGATGATCCGTAATGTTGCGATTTGGTCCGTGCACGACCGATCCTTCCGAAAACCAGCTTGTTGATCTCGAAGTTGAGCCTCCACTGAATCTTTCATTCTGTTCAACAATACTCTGTTAAAGACTTTCCCTGGTATCGACAGTAGCGTGATCCTTCTGTAGTTGTCACATTTACTCAAATCTCCTTCCTTTGGTATCTTGATAAGATAACCTTCTTTCCAGTCTGCTGGCACTTGTTCTTCTTCCCAGATCTTTTTGAATAAAACGTGGAGTATTCTTGCTGTTAGGTCGATATCTGACTTGAGTGCTTCAGCTGGTATATTGTCAGGTCCTGCTGCTTTCCCACTTTTGATTTGTCTGATGACCATCTTGATTTCTTCCATCGTTGGTGGAGTGACATCTATCGGGAGATCTGTAGGTGTTGCTTCGATGTCCGGTGGGTTCGGTGGAGCTGGCCTATTTAGGAGAAGAAATTAACATGATAAATACCAGTGTAATTGATATTGTTGAAGTAACAGTGATATGAGAAAGATTAAATCTTTGGAATATAGACCTAACAGACGGAATGGAATGGCATTTATTAAGGAATATTGTAGTTCAGGATTTAAGAAAAATTAAATAGTAAGCGCAAGTGAACAGTTGTGACTAAATGAGCAGAAATTTACGATTTTCCTACAGTTTAATCGGTACAGGTATACAAATTTTCAAACTATTCTGCATTAGGATATGAACCACGCTTTATGTGTGGATTGATCAATCGTTTTTTAAACGGAAGTAGGTGCAGAAAGATTCGAACTTGTGACGCAAACAGCAAGTTACCGCTCACCTAATTTTACGCATCAATTTTAGATTGAGATTATTTCAAATAAGAATTTTCATCTTAAATCGTGAATTAGAGAGAGTTCACAACATTAATTAGTATACACATAAAAGTAATCTGTAACAGTTTGAATTAACTCCGATGAGTATTTTATGCATTCAACATAAATCAACTGAGAAGAATCAGAATTTGATCTAGTAATCATACAGAATATTACTACTTGCATAACTTTTATTATAACACGCTCCTATGGAGACTCAAACAAACGTAATTTAATACTATTTATCACTCAGACTAATATGAAAATTGTTTTAGTATGAAAGCCTTGTGGAAATTGTTGAACTTCATAATATTTACATTACAGAGTGACTTTAGATGATAACCACTCGAATTCATCAAGTGTTAACTATTGGATACCAACTGGGTGGTTTGAAGGTTAAGTTTTTGCCGTGAAGCCTGAATGTTCTAGATCCGATCCCCAACATAGTTGTAAATTCACACTACCACTCGAAAATTTCATACTAAGAATGAAACAGCTATCCAGTGATTTCTAGTTTACAGTGACTAAAACTGGGATGAAAAGTAAAAACCAGTCAATCAAAACAAAACAATATTTAAAAATTTTCGCATACTTTGAATCACATGCTCGTTCAGAAAATATACGTAATATGAATTTAGCTTCTTCGTTTGGATTAAAGGTACATGGGATAACTACATAGTGACCAGGTCGTAGTTTATGCCTACCACAAACTTCACGCATATTAATAAAAATAGGTGAACGAGCTACAGATGAGTTTGTCATAAAAAAACTTCGATCTAATAGTTGATTATTTGGAGCTGATGATGGCAGCTATAAGAATGTTAAAAAAGAAAAAAAGAAAACTTAAATAAAACAATTAAGTTATCAGTTACTGTTTGCCACATATGACGAACGAATACTATTGACGACACTAACCATTTAGCAAGATAAATGCCCACAAGTACCTGATATCATTCATTGTATTTTCATTAGTTGCATAGTATACATACTTAGGCTTGGTTTTGTGAAGGTACAAGCTATTTAAGATTCATGTAGTTGTAATACATCTAAACATAAATAAATTGTTTTCTGTCCTACTTCCACTGAATTTGACAATATAAATAAAAGTGTGCAGTGACTGTAGGGTTCCCTACTCCATACTACACACTCTTGTTTAGACTACTAAGTAGCACTATTGACTCTAACAGAAAAAGATGTACATTTCATAACATGATACACGAAATCGCAGCTTGTTGCTGAGTGGGGTGTGTTCTATTAGATGGTATAAGAAAGATAGAAGCCTTTAAGTCCACGAAGTAATTGTCTATTGGTCTGACTCAATTTATTAAGTGCACACTACCAGGTTGGTGTCAGCATAGTAACTAGGAGCAGCAGTTTGAGACGTTAGGTGATATGGCTCAGGATGGACTGTAATGGCACAGATGCATCTTCATTCAAGTGTTAAAGATGAGGCAAGAAACGAAAACAATTAACTTGGGATATTAGAGTTTTCAGGAAAATATTGTGTATCAATTTACTATAGAATTATTAAATGTTGAGCACTGACCGACCTGGTTTAGACGCTGGACGTTCGCTTTTATCCTTTCGCGTATGTAAACTCACAAATCGTGTGAGTAGGGCTTCGTGACAGAAGCAATAAATATGTGGTTATATGAATGCGTCTCAAAAACGAAAGTAGACTCGCCCATCCACAATCAACAGTATCAGGTATTTAAGGAGCTCAAATCAACCAATTAAGATAATATTGGTACTAAATGTATGCAGTCTGAATCAACCAAATATACAGTAACGTGAACCAGAACAAATTATGCTCGTGAAATTTCAGTGACTGCAGCTAAATAATTTGAATGTTTTGTGCACGTCAGATTCGAACTTATTCAAGAAAATAACAACAATATATTTTAAGAAATTTAAAAAAAGAAAATGGTATCATGAAACGGAATAATATGTCCAGCAACCAAGGCTAGAAAGATATGCTCGGAATACGCCATCAACACTGAACTTGACACCATATTCAGTGTGTTGGCAGAAATTGGTTATCCTCATAATTTTCTAAAGAAAAATATGTCAAAAGTTAACAGTAAACTTAGATTTTGACCGTCAAGAAGAAGCCTCTCTTCCGTAAACTTCAATTCAACGGAGAGGTAGCAAGTGACACATTAAACGAGAGACTAGCTCGAGTTTTCAAAAGAAGGTTTAATGCAGCAAAATTATGTTTATCATTCACTAGCCGACCTGTAGTAGTTACTCGACTGAAGGATAAGTTACCTGGTTTTTCCACTTACATGTGCATTTATAAATTCAGCTGCTCCTGTGGAGAAAGCTATACTGAGTGTATGACCAGACGACTAAACCAACGGACTAACGAGCACCTACCATTGTGGTTTGGAAAGGGGGTAGGTAAAATCTATTTGTAGTTATATTTTATCACACTTGATAGACAGTGGATATACAATAGATAGAACTAAACTGTTCAGAGTGGCATACCACATACCATCAAAGTTTCCGAATGGGATTCGATTTCGTCTTTTACATATCGCCGAAGCCACAGGGATTCGAAATGACAACCAGAGTCTGTGTCCAAAAGAAATGTGTAACCCTCTATCCCTTCCATGGCCTTATAAGACTTATTAAATAGTTTACACAATCCTTTACACCCTTTGCTGTTTGTTTGCTCTTGCTCCATCTCTTTCATACCTCTTCTCCATTCTCCATTTGATCGACCACATTATTTTTAAGCCTAGTTTTGAACGATTACTGCTACCATTAATATTCTTTTACCAAAGTTAACTTCATACCGTTTTGACCTACATCCAACCTATAATTGCTCGTAGTCATCTTATGTTGAAATATGTATTCAGGGTGTTGTTATTATGAATCTGCTTATCATTACTATTACCAATTTACACCTTTTACCAATTATGATTAGTTATGTAATCCACCTGTTTCACAATAATCGTTGATTCATATAAATTGCCCTCATTGGTTTAATAATTTTCATATTTGTATATAAATACTGCTGTATGTTAGAGTAAAGCCTGATGATGATGATCTAATTGAGAACAATATTGTTCGCTTATATGTGTTGTTTCAAAAAGGAATTATGTTTTCCATTTAGTATAAGTTTATACTAACAACAGATACCGAGTACATTTTTCGGTTGATTAGTTGCGATTAATGAAGAGCCCGGGGAAAATGTACACTAGTCGTAGAAGCATAATAGTGGGAAATTATATAAACTGTGAAGAGAGGAAGACAAAGAATAAACGCGATGGATTTTGATACATTTTGTTTAGTATATGTAATTACTAGTCACCTCTATCATGCCACAGTGTTCAAATATCAACATGCTTCAGACTAATAGTTAGTGATTTTTTGGACTGATAGCATATCTTGAATTGGTAATTCCTAACATTCGTTGGAATTAATTCTATTCCAACCAACGTTATACTTTGAGGTAGGCAAAGTGTCTCACAGTAGATTTTGGATAAAATCTTACCCGAAATACAGAATAACCAATCACATGAGGTTCGATATGTTTTTCGCGTAATCCTTTTTGCATCAAGCCAACTACAAGAGTCCCAGTACCATCGTCATCTGATTCATCTGGATCCACAATCTGAACATGAAATTGTGGGTTCATGTAAAATGTATCTAGAAAAGACAAATATCATGATAAATTTCTTATGCAATGCAGGTTAAAAATTCTTTATTATAAGTCAAACTACGTAGAACAGTATAAAGGATAATAATAAGTAGAATAATTAATTGGCAAACTGCAACATATTGCACTAATAGAAACATTATGTCTAATGATCGAATTTCCCAAGAGTTCCAACGGATGGTTATGAAACATTACAAATGTCTAGAGCTCAGATGAATGAAGTGAGGGCTAAGGATTCTAAGTAGGATTCTGATGGGATGGTATATGGATGTCGCTATTTAAGTATCTAAGGATAAAATCGCTAGTCGATGCCTGTTGCTATTTTAGTTGTCTACAGAAGAAAAATTCACGTTCAACAATTTACATATACTCCCTGAGAAGTGAAGATAAGCAATTCCTGTGTTGGTACATAGCCTTTAGACAAATGTATGGTTCCTACGCACATTCACTTGATTTATCACGCTAGCAACTTTTCGTGTGGTGATATTTAATTCCGTGCAGAACTTCCTTGTTGAAAGATTAAACGTACACCGCTAAACAAACCTGAGATGTTGATCTCAACATATGAACCTATTCTTAAATGAAGTTCAACCTCCACTCCCAGTGAAGAAATATAAAAGTGTATACTGATAATCAGAGGATAGGTGTACTAGTGGTGATAGGAACTGTAAAAGTAGTTGGAATGGATATTTTAATACAGGGAATAAACTAAAACTTGAGAAAAAAATAAAATTTGATAATCCAATAAGAAGACGACGTTTATTAGAACTATGTGATATATTTGTGCAATACATATCGAAAAAAAGACCGCACATGAACTTATTAAGGCATTTATGTATGAAAGATAAAGGTCAGCTAGACAACAACCAACTTCCTTTCCTAGATATATTAATCAATCGGAGGGATGGATGGCTCAATCGAACGTTCCATCTACAGAAAATCTACATGAACCGGGTAGTAAATGAGCCTTTATAGTTACTGTACTGGGCAGTATAAAAAAGGTTTATTCTATAGGATCAATCGTATTTGTATTAATGATACTATATAAGAAAATAAAAATCTGTTGATAGAAACGCTAATGTTGAACGATATCCAGAAATGTTTATCAATCGATGGAAAGGTCGCAGTATGGTGAAACCTACTGTGTTCGTAGAATGTAAAAAATCAGCCTTTATCACCTTACCATTCAGAGGTGACCCAAATCGTTTTGTGTTAAAACATAGACTTAGATGTTATTTACGTGACATTTTATGAAGTTAAGGTCCCCAATGTAGCTTAACAGCATGTAAACAAATGCGCTATATACCACTGTATCAATTAATCTACGTGTATGTGTGAGCACATACATATGGAAGAGTAACTGTGATCTGTATGTATAGGTAGCTAAATGGTAAAATAAAAGTACAGGATAATCAACCTTCGTCATTTAGTTGAGACAAACCACAAAATTGATATAAAACCATCCTCTGTAGTGTTGTATAAGAGTGCCTTAAGATGCATACTGACGTTTGTTGAAACCTTAACTATAAGGAAGTTCAAAATCCCACCCACCCACTTGTGTGCTTACAACAATTTGTACTTTCACAAAAACCTACCCTGGTAGAGTGTGATTTACAAAGTTTTCCATATTGTCTTTGTTTTCTCTAGTTGACCTTATTTTTTTATGCATAAATGCCTTAACAAGTTCATATGTGATCAGATCGTTCTAAATGTATTGAACAAATATGTCACGTAGCTCTGATAAACTTCGTCTTCGTATTACATCATCAAAATTTATCAAAGGGATTAATTGCTTTAAAAATACGCCTTTTAAAGTAATAATCGTCAAAACTGATTACATAATAGGAAATGTGTCAATAGACAGTTCTAATAATATAAGTAATATAGATAATAAACGCAAATGGAGTGAGAGGAGAAACAAGAACCAAAGCAAAAGATGTTTAGAATCAATGTAATTTTTCTTTGAATATAGGAGAGACAGGGGTGTCACAGGAGTAATTCAAGTATCTCTATGATACAGAACAAGTTCACTTATTTATTTACTACTCGATAAAAAGGCAGTACTCATATAGGACAAGACATGCATTGTACAGCTTCAAAAAATACAGACAATGTGTAGTCTAGTTAAATTACATCATTTCAGCTACTTTTTAGGGACTCGGAACAAATGATAAACATATTAAAGATAATTAAAGCTTTAATGACTGTTATATTCAAATATACTCGGACCAATTACTCGTATAGCAAATTATATTGCGCGACCTTGACAATTACTAATCAGTGCCTGTATACGCTTGCCCCGTGACTACCAGTCCCCAAGCCGGAGCGAAGAACACAAGATGAATGAATCAACAAGACAGAGATCATGTTGCATTTCAAACACTCTTTTATATACACACAAAATGAGACCACACAATACACCAATAGAGA
Organism: Schistosoma mekongi; assembly: GCA_034768735.1. Lineage (NCBI taxonomy): Eukaryota > Metazoa > Platyhelminthes > Trematoda > Strigeidida > Schistosomatidae > Schistosoma > Schistosoma mekongi. Next base: position 80,726,226 of record CM068306.1, on the reverse strand, counting down.
GAATAACATCTATAAAAAAACGTGAACAATGATGACTAAGAACTGAGGGCATAAATATATGACTAATTGATCACAGCTCCTGAATAACAAATGATATGATAACAGTTCATGGGTGAAATGGGAGGCTACGACGATGGGAACATGACAATAACAGAAATAAAATAATCGATTTACACATATTCAAAATAAATGAAATAGTCTTCTGAAAAACAGTTCGGAAAGTCAGTCACTCATCGTGAATCTCCCGATATAACAGTGACGGTATTTTGCGTTACAATGAAGAATTTAAAACGTTTTTCTGTATTATGAACGATATCCTAACAGTACAACCTGGAGAGATCCGCTCTATTATATTGTAATTGTTATTGATATAATTGAAATATTGAGTTACCATCCGTTTGTCATGTGTAAATACATATCTTTTAATACACCTCAATACTAATAACATAGTATAAAAAAGACTAAAAGCATAGTCCAGTTACCGAAATAAAAACGGATTGGAGTAAGATTATAGTCGTCGCTTATTATATAAGACACGAGTGCACAAATCCTTCGGAGACTTCATGTCTTTAATCAATATAATTATACTAGACTTAGACATTATCTTTTGTTCGTATGTAAATGAATTCTTTTAGGATCTGTTTGGACTGAAAAATTTCAGAAATTTAAATGACTGGATGCCACTGCGTCTAGAAGTTAGACACTGACAATGAAATCTAGATGTTCTGAGTTTGGTTTCTGTTAACGTGTCTCACAAGAAGAAGAAACGGATGTCTAATGCCACCTGGGATTTTTCAGTAATTGTCTAACTACAGTCAGTCAGTAATGTGAATTATAGACCCCAATAATCACATATTCCTCAAATTAGGTTTATTAATAAACAGTTGATTGAACCAAAAGCAGCTAAACATATGACCTCAAAAAGAAGACATTTACACTATAATTACACAGAAAGATTAGCAGAATGCTTAATGCAAGGAAGTTACAATCACTGTTTGACACATGTCTGATGGTGACATCCAGAGTAAATGACGAATTATCAAGAAAAGCCATCTACTTTGATATTTATCAACCCGATTACTACTACGATGAAAGTTACATAGACCGATTCTACGAATTTACATATTCATGCTCTAATATATATTTATTCTGATGATCATGATCACCGTGAAAATTTCAATTAATGCATAAATTGATTGAAGTTAACATCATAAACTATTCATGTTGAAACTTAAAACACCAAATTCATGAACTGTACATCTAATTTAAAAGATATTTCTGCCTTGAACTTAACTATTCTCTTTTAGATTATTAATTAATTTAGATTAATAAATATAGAACTTGACAAGAATTTATTGAAAAGAATAGTTTTCTTCCATAAGTTCTTTGCTTAACATATTAGTAAGTAAAAACAAAAAAAAAGAGTAATTTTTGAAAAGGTGAAAACAAACTGATGAGAAATTATCGTCAGGTATAGAATTTAATCTTTACTTATTACTGATAATCTATGATGAAGGACTACTCATTTATCATTCTGCCTGCAAATAAGTATCAGGAAATGTCGTTTAACGTGTTTTTCTTTCACGGTCATATACAAACAGAGCAAAAGTTATTTTCAACTGACAGTTAATTTTCAGTACGTAACAAAGATAATATTCGCTCAATCAAAATAATTTGCAATAAGCATACATACTTACTAGGAAAATTTGAACAACCTCCAGCAGTGGAATTACGCAACCACTCGCCTTCTTCACATGTCATTTCCCATTGACGTGTAGCACAACGACGACTGGTAGGACTTGGACTGAGAGCTATTGACTCTGGTCCAAGATGACATAATTCAAGACGTGAGAAATAACGTACAAAATCACCAAACGACATCCTTAATGGAAAATAAAATGAACGAATTTTGATTAGTACAAAGAAAAAGCTTATTATTTTACACAAAACTGTGAAGATAGCATACAACACACATAAACTGACCCTAAGTTAGTATATCTTCACGCTGCTTAATGGCTTTGATCAAATATTTTTCGTCAGTAAACCAGTGTCCCCGTAATCCAGTCAAGGTTCGTAGACGTTGATTTTATTGATTTCTTAACAAAGCAAGGTCGTTTAATAGCCGGTGGCAAAGACATTTCAGAACTAAACAAAACATAAAAACTATCTTTGAATTGAGATGATATATTTTGTATAGATGGGTATTTTTAATTGATTGGATATGTCAAACATTAATGTTGGCAGGGTACCATTGAAAACCAGGGAGCACTGGACAACTGTTTCGCTCTGGTGTGAAACTCCTCAGCAGTGCGTACCCCAGATCCTGCCGCAGGGACTTCAGGTTGGCGAACCTAATCCTCTGCACCACTGAGACGACATCCAATGGTAAAATTATTTTGAGAAAAGAACTATTTATACTTGAAATATGCCCAATAGATCTTAACTAAAATTGCTTAAAACAGATAAGTGTTTGGATCACGTAAAAAAAACTTCAGCTGAAAAAAAATACTAGTAAAAATTTCTAATTTTTTACTCAATGTTTCTTGTAGTATGAATACTAGTATATACTTCTATGTCAACAACGTTAGATAATCTTACTTCTCGTGTGTAGTATTGCATAATATAATATATGAAGGTTGTGATACTATACGTGCATGTACAAGCTAAAGAATATTTACGTCGTGTTCTCTATTGCATTGATATTTCGATTAACACAGATACAACCTGGTCAAATCATCGTAGTTACAACAAATTTTCACCTTCCCGATTAAAACATATAACTACTTGTTAAACAATAGTAGGAAGTAAATACTTATAACAAAATGCAGTGAAATTTGATGTTGAACTTGGGCATTCAAAATAACCAATCATATTCAAAAACGTTAAGATGTGGCTGTGTTTTGATTTATATTATTTCGGGAGGAATTAGAAAATTGCACATTTTTCAAGATCGTGATTTAATAAAGTTTTATTCTTCAAGCTATTTGGTTTGACTGTGAAGATTTCATAACCAGGATAATTTCGGGACATACTTATGTTCAGCTGGGACGCCATTTATATATTCATAATGGAAAAGTGGTAATGATTGTCATATGGTGTATGTAACTAAACGACGCTTCAACGTGGCTAAAAAGTGGATAAATATCCACGGCAGAGCTGAATAAATTTTGTAATAGTACTAGATTTTATGCAAGCAAATACGTTTCATTTAGCTTCAGGTGACCACCAAAGCTAAAAGAAAATACTATCATAAAAACAATAGAAAAACTCCATTAAAGAATAACTAATTACGACAATTCTTTGTTTTCAAAAATCCAACTAACATAAAGTTTAAGAATACGATGAAAAATACTTTAGTAGCAACTTTTCAAGTAGATAATGTACCAGAATTCTCCATCTTCATCAAAAGTAAGACCAATGCGTTTTCGTTCATCAGGAGGGATACTTCTCCATTCTCTAGACTGATCACTCCATGGACCTGACCATTCACGATCATTTCCCCATGGATTACGTAGTCGAATTAAACAAATGCCTCCAGATTCATAATTAGTGTGCACCTTAAAATTCAATGTGAATTATTAAAGAATGGTTCGAAGGGGAAGGAAAGAAATTTAACAATCAAATTAAATTATGTTTTCATAAATTTTTGTAGTTTCTGTAACAGACTAACTGAAGCTAGACAACCACTGGAGAGCAAGATAGCTCTTTGCTTAGGATTGAACTACTCAGTATACGGCAACAGAAGTAACTGAATTGTTGGCAGTAATATTAAAGCTATGAAGTTTAAATCTATAACTATACTCAAACAAATGTAATAAACACCCAAAGTAGTAGTAATAAAAGTAGTAAAATAATCATTGAAATCAATCATTCATGTATTAAGCGATTCTGAAGAACAAACTGTAATCAGCTTTCAGATGATAACTGGTATTATAATTGAAGCTTAGTTTGAAATTTTTATGGAAGTTTCAATCAATCAATAATCTAACTCACCTATTTACCAGGTACGGATTCGTGTACTTTGCTTTTGAACCCACATCATGTTTGACGACTAGTGAAGTTATTAGGGTGCCCTAAACTGAAATACCTGGAGCTTTGTATGTAAAAGAAACATGAGTGATTGTCTCTTATATCAAGCCTAAAGTAAGTCATTAATCATTCTAATGATAAGATGATCTAATTTATTTAATATGCGCATAACGTGTTACCTATATTATTTTCATAACTGAAAATTCGTTTTTTTTTAATGTTATGTCCAATCACAGCGTTGCATTAATATTAGTAGTATTGTTACTATTGCTCCTCTTGTATGTGCAAGACCAATATTTGACTACTGCACATTTTATACATTACTTGACTTTCGTTCAAACTCTAGTTTTGACTCAAATATAATTTGTTAGTTTAGTTATATGTATATGCTACAATGGAGATGATTGAATTTGAGATTACAACTTGATCTGATTTAGACAGCCACTATGAATCAGTAAATTAGGCAGCTATTTCGTGTTAGTACGTGACCTTTTGACAATGAACACTAATGTATCACTTAGGTTGGAGTTAATGACCTTCAGGCTTCATGAAAGATGTTTGTTCTATAGTCTAGTGAGACAGTATCCAACAGTTGACATATCTAACTTCAGTCAATTCATGATATATCGAGCAACCTCATCCAGTGTCATTAGTGGGTAAACTGTCATACACTCAGCATGGATGGAGTGCACTTTCAATAGAGCTCCACTATCTGAAGCTAGCCCCCAGTGAGCTCATATTGATTATAATTGGGTGTTATGAAGGCTTCTGATCTCAGATGAGGGCATGCGTGCACATTGTAGGATAGTCCATTAGTATGACGAAACAGATGTTCACTGCTTACTAATTTTCAATGTTTTTCTAAGGTCAGTTTATGATATGAAATTCAAAAATAGTCATCTGTCGAGATACTTAGATCATGCCTTTACTACAAGATAATATAATAATTAATTACTACTATTAGTACCGCTACTACTAATAATAGTAATAATAATAGTACTACGTGAAATCAAATAAAATCAGTAATAAATGTATCACATGAGTGAATTTTGAACTTAAACTTTACTTAAATTCAGTAATTACTAAACATATGAATCTGAGTAAACTGCAAACTATTCTATCCATAATAGTACAATAAGAGTAAGGTATGTTTAGTGAAATCATACGTTGTCATTTTATTAATGACTTCAGAAACGTATAAATAACATAAATAGTTAAGAGAAACAAAAATCTGTATGCTACATTGTTTCATTGTCAAATAGAATAATTTAGAACAATGAAACTTTATTTTAGAGATAAATTAAACAGGATCAAGATATTTTTCAGTTTTCGGCGAGAAATTAAAGAAAAAACTGAACTAGGCTTTATTTTATGAAGCTCATAGCTATTGTCATACTTTGAATCAGTAATACGACATTTATCACACCAGCAAACAGTGGAAATGATATGAAAACTATTTAAAATGTTTACTCCATTCCAGTTCAGATTGCATTAAAAATGTAATCTAGTAAGGTTGTTCCCGATTGTTCATGTTAAAGTTTAAACAAAACCATATAATTACTGATGGATACACTACTGTGCTCTACAAATGATTTAATGTCATTCCTTAGATTTCATGGTCTTATGATGACATTTCGACGATTTCCAGGTGGATCTCTACACAAATGTGTCGAAAATCATTTGTAAGAGTATTTATAACTCATATATGAGTTATATCAGAAGAGGTTAAATAAGTGGAAACAGCTTGGCTACACATGTTTCCCTCACTATCATATGGCCTTACATTAAAATTTAGTATATGCTCTGGCTTTGATTATCCGAAATCATCATCATCATCAGCAACGTAGAACCGGGCACAAACGCCTGTAGCTTCAAGTTGCCATACCACAATAGCACTACGAGAATATTGAGGTAACGTATAGACAGAATACAAGAGGGAAGAGTAAAGTAAAGATGTCTAGAAAATAACAATAGAATTTAAGATCTAGATGAGGTTAAGGAGTGAATACACTTGCGCCACTGTGACCGATTCTGAGCCATATCGCCTAGTGTCTCCAGCCATTTGTTTCGATCATCACGCGGACCCTAACCAGGTAGTCTACATCTACCTATATGGCTTAGTCCAGTAGTCAAGGACTTCATGGACTGATGCCATGTTTTGGTTTGGCCGCCCCTAACCTTCTTCCATCCTACTTCAGCCCTAGCTAACATGGCGCGACGGGGTAGACGGTGGTCGGGCATGCGCAATACATGTCCTAGCCATCTCAGTCGATGAAGGTTAATGACCTCCTCGACTGATTTACCGTGTTTCCCAAGAACCTTTTATCTAACCTCACTATTACTAATCCGGTTATTCCATGGTATACGAGCGATGTTCCGAAGATTCCTATGGTCAAATATCTGGAGACGACGCATATCTTGAGTTTTCATAGCCCATGTTTCGCAGCCATATGTTAAGATGGCGCGGACTGCTGCGCAGTACACCCGGCCTTTCGTTGAGACACGGATATCTTGTCTGCGCCACAAGTGCCGTAGATTGGCAAATGCCAATCGAGCTTTCTGGATCCGCGCTGAGATTTCGTCGGACACCGACCCACCAGGGGTGGTGAGACTTCCGAGATAAGTGAAGCGATCAACGCATTCAATTACTTCACTCCCTATAACTAATTTAGGGGAAGAAGCAGGCCAGTCCTGGAGTAACATTTTGCATTTGGGAGGGGAGAAGCGCATCCCAAATATGCCTGCATTGTTACTCAAGGTGTTCAAAAGACCTTGAATGCTGTGAGCGTCTTCACCAAATATGACTATATCGTCTGCATATTCTAAGTCGACAAGAGAGACTCCTGGAAGGAGACTAATTCCGGAATGCTGCTAGATAATTCCACTATAATTAGGGACCACAGAAACTAAAATTTAGATATTCTAAACTCAATGCATTTGAATGGCATAGCAATATGTTGCTTACCCAAAGCCTTTGGCCCTGAAGCAACATGTATTCAATCAAGGCCTGACAAGTATATCAACAGAACAATGTGTAATTACGAAGATCTTAGTAAAGTAGATGACAAGCTTCAGGTTAGTCAATACAATAACATTAGATTCTTAATTCTTTCGGTGTAAATTCTATAAGTATTGCTAATCAATAGAGAAGAGTTCCATATTTAGTAATCTATATGCATGTAGTGTCCAGATAACTGTTTCATAACATCAATCGTTGGTCAACTAATGAGTTTATATAAATGCAACGTTGATGCTAGCTAGAACTGCTTATAAATGTATTCACAAATTTATAAGGCATCCCTAAAAGAATTGATAAGCATCAATGTAGATGAATTTATAGACCGAGAAACTGATTATAAGCTTCTATGAATGTAACCAACGACGAAAATACACCATACATATTTACTGTTTATTTTGTTAAGTTAACAAATATATTTAGGTTGAGGTGGTTTTGTGCTAATTCACTTTAGATTTGTTGCTTATATTTATTACACAATGATCTCAGTTGGGCACCAATGAAAATCAGAGAGCAGTAGATAGCTGTTATGATTTGGATAAAACAGTGACAATTACGTAACATTGAGAGTTGTTTCGAAAACGTTGTGGACAGAAAACTAATAAAGTCAGGTGTGAAGACAAGTATGGCAATGCGAACAATTTCCTTGTAAAGATGTCGAGAAAATGGGGCAAAATATATGTTGAGAAAAGCATTAGATTACAGGGTTGAGATGTAGCCTTAGGATTGTATTTTATCCTTAGGTTGAGACTAGAGTTATTTCTTCAAAATAAAAAAACAATGGCATAAGTGAGTAGGCCTAAATGAACTAACTTTTTCCGATCATATGAAGATGATACTAAAATAACTAATGCGTTTAGCAGGGTACCACATCAATCTGTGATATATTCAAGCAACTAAATTACCAATATCCACAAAATAACCATCTCAATTGAATAATACTTTTAGCAAGGAACTGCTCTATAGAGACGCTAGTAGATGGTACAACTAACCTCACCGATGAAAGAAAAATCACAGCTGTGAAATGGTACCAACACTGAAAAAATGTGTGGTCAGACATTTTGACAAGGATAATATTATCTATGGGCGATAGGTAGAAACATTGACGAAACAATTATTTAAAGATGTAATAGACCAAGAAATATCAAAGAATGGGTGAGCAATAAATACAGATGAATTTCGCTATTCCAGTTTCTTTGAATTCAAATTGCTTATTAGATAATTAACTTTCAATCAGTGGGTCACATATATACAAACAAACCAGGCAGATTATGCATACTCAACAGCGATTATACTGTCCGATGATAACATGATTACAAAAACCATTCTACAAATAAGTTAGTATACAGAGTAATAGTATTGAATTTTTGAAAATGAGATACAAAATATAAGATTAATACTATGATAGCAACCTCTAAATGATCAAAGCACTTTACTTTGAATTATCAATAGGTTGCTTGTTTGAGCCAAACAATTCAGTCATTTCGATTTAGGTAGCGGTCGCAATGCATAACGCACAACTTATGTACATTGCATAGATCCACATATTTCTCTCCAAGTTACACACTTTAGATGTTAGGGATAGTAATAATACCCGACTGCATAAATCAAAATAAGTAGAACGGAGTTTAAACCATGATATGCACTAACAATAATATAGTTAGTATATTATAGATAATTCTTACCTGCCGAATATCTGTCACAGAATAAGCATGACCAAGAATTAATCCCAATGGACCATTTGCTTCAATCTCATGTGGATCGGCATCAATACTACAAGCCATTAAAGAGGCTCGATTAAATGAATGTTCCATCATACCATATAGATTAGCAGGAGCTTTCGTGCCTAAATCAACAAGTTCCGTAAGACCACCAGTGAAATCTTCCATCGCTTCTGCTGTACATCCACCGCGAAGTGCATCATATGAAAAAACAAGCCTTAACAACAAGAAAAAAGGATTCGAAAATGTAGTTTCATGTAGCAAAGTTAAGCGATAATTACAAATTCCTTACTTTTAAAATTATAACATATATAAGCCACAGAACTGGACAACTTATTCGTAATCATTTAATATATTAATAATTAGTGGATGGTCATAACTTTGTTTAAACTGATCAGCAGGAGGATAGAATGAGCAATTCTGTATCATACTTGAGCTAGTTCCAAATGCCAACTTTAATCTTATCTTGTGTTTGTGTCGTATTTATAACTGATTGTAAACTATTCGATTGTACGAAATACTATCCCTATTTTCCTGGAACCAGACGGTTGACAGTATATGATATTATTTAGACCCGTAAACAAAACCGATACGCAGTCATTCACTTCGACTCACTTTCAGTGTAAAGAATTAGCTCGGATCAACTTTCATGCACTTGGAGACTTAATAATTATGTAATGTGGTCTTGAAAGTGTAGGCATAACATTAATTTTAAACAGCTACTTTTAGACTGGGTTCAAAAATAAAGCCGTTTGTAAACTATTCGATTGAATTGTATTGTAAGGACTCAGAAAAGTAGTGATATACACACTAGTCTTTGCTTAAATAATTCGACTAACTATAACTTAGATGAGAAAAAAGAAATCCGCAAAAATATTTTTAAATTACTTTTAAAAGCTAGGAGTCCAGGAGAATTAACAGTAACGTTAGGCTAGATCAAATAGAAACATACTAAGATGAGTGTACCGAGATTATAGCCAACAAAAAGAGTTATTTACTTATGCGTTGACGTCCTAAGAATGCCAGAGAATTTCTAAAAGCATAGCATCCAGAAAATTTGGTAATCACATCGATATACCTGATCTACCAAGCCAAACAGAAAATGTCAAAGTCATATGGTAAGAAGTCTACCAATAAAGCAATCGACAGGTGTGCAAGAAAAATGAAGTCAAACAATCACAAACTGGTTTAGCATTCATAAAATAACTGAATAGCTCATTCCTAAATGAAGTAAGCGTCAACGAAAGCCTCACATATATAAACGGTCTAGCTCAGAAAACACAACATCTGATTCGTTTCTAGTAAGTACCAACTCTAATTATAAAACACTATTCGATCTGATGAGCAACGATAGTGACGTAAGGATACATACATATGAACTATATTACTATTAGTCATGGTTAGAAAAGATGGAAGCTATCCAAAGTAATGTTTGTGCACGGTGATCCTGAGATTTAGGGTAGACTTTAGGTAGAAATGATAAATTAGTTAATAAAGAGCTATAAAAGTTTATGGACTAAGGTAGAGTGGGCATATTTTAAATGTACCCAGTAACTAGATTTACATTGTTAATTAAGATGAGTAAAAACAATTGAATGGATTATCAGTTAAAGGAACTGCAATAGCTTTAGTTTGTAGGCACATAAAAAAATACGTACACTGATACAGACAAGACAGGTATTAATTTGAGTCGGAAAAGTTGTTTGAAATTTAGCTTCCCCCCCCCACCTCCTACACCTTCAATACACATGAAAATATTCTGCAAGTAATTCTGAAATTTATGTAAACAAATATTAATTACATTGAGGTGGTCTTGTGGAGATAACTTTTTATTTATTGTCTGTATTCGTCACACGTTGGGTGCACACAGTTGAGGACTCTCCTGCTAGGAACAAAATAGCTGTCTAATGCTTCCTGGTTTTCATCGGTACACATAAGAGTAGGTTAACACAAAGTAATGACTATATACCTAAACTATAATAGTTTCTGCCCATTAAACTATAAAAGGGGGATTGTATGGACTCTTTTTGGTAGAGCTCGAGAACTTTGATCTCATGAAAGTTTAAGAGCAGAAATTGATACAATTGTAAAGTGTCTATGCAAAAATGGATGCCACAGTCCTGAATTATGCAATTTTTCTTCATCTAATTGGCAGTGGTCACACTATCGACACTACTTAATCCTTTAACATAATCAGTAGACAAAGAAGCATAAATTCACTGCGATTCGCTGAAGCAGTAGCGATTAAATAAACTCAAGCTAAATCTATGTATTCAAAACAATACAGTTGTCAATTTACCAATACCATGGTAAATTTAGTCAGTTCCTATTATTATTATTATTATTATTATTATTATTATTATTATTATTATTATTATTATTATTCAGTCAGTCAGTCAGTTATTAATGCTGCTCATTTTTGTTGTTTGGTTGTTTGTATTATCTAATGCGCGTTGACGATTCCTACACTAAGACGAGACAGCTGTCCAGTGCTCCCTGGTTTTCAATGGTACCCTGCCAAAATCAATCTGTAACAAATTCGATCCACTAGAACTTAATATCAATCTCCACAAACCAATTCAATTCAATTATGCAGTATACGCTTATTTTTCATCCACTTTACAGTCATTGGTGATTTTAGCTTGTCCAATTCTTTAAAACGCATGCGACCTTTCGTCAAATCTACTATGGATATTATGCACGTGATCTCATCGATTCTCAAACTCTAATTAATCACACTCACATCACTGTTTCACCTCTAAAATGACCTTGCACACACATTCACGCTTACGTATATATACATACTATTGTGTCAATTTATGTTCTTGCTTTATACATATTTTGCAGACGTTTAGATTGTGTTTCTGAACAATCGAAATAATATTTAAGTCAATTGATCTACAACACAATATTGAAGATAAATATTTTGCAACTTTAATGAGCATTAACGAGAAAAGCATAAAAACAAACGTCTACCAATCTAAAAAGAAAGATATATTCCACCTGTTAAGCAGCCAAAAGGTAATAGAACTAATATTTTGTTATAATGATGCTGAAACACACTGAAAATTGAGAATATGGTTCGAGAACATAATGAAAACGTACATTTGGAGGAATAGTGGAGCCTGAAATCTAGAGGAAAATAAAGAGTAAGTGTACTTGTACCATTCTGATAAATTCTGGACCATATCATCCAATGTTTTAAACTACTGATCATGAGGAACTTAAACAGGTAATATGCATCTAACTAACCTCTCGATATCAACAGTAAATGACTTTGTAAACTGATAACGTGTCTTGGTTTGTCCACTTCTAGATTTCCATCATCTTACTACTTATCCGACCAACATTGGACGTAGAGGTAGGCGGTGGTTAAATATAGGTAAAACAGGCCCCAGAAACCTCAGTCGATGATGATTTGCAGATATAATAATTATAATTAGCATTAATAATAATATCAATAGAATAACTAACTTGGCATAGGCTTTCTCTAATAAGGCTGACCAAAATTCATTAGGATCTGCTGAATGCATAAATACCAAACGTCCGTTACGAGTTGGTAAACGATCATCTACAACAATATCATACCAATCACCAAACTGCCAAAATCGAAACCAAAACATCCCAACGTATGGATATTTTGATGATTTCTCAAAGGATTGGTCAGGTGGTACAACCTTTAAAAAATTTTTTGGAGGAAAAGTAAGAACAATGAAATTTAACACAATGCATAAATTTGTACAGGATTAGAAACATGAACTGGGTTTGTCTAATAGCACATGCAACGAGTTTTCGCACATAATTAAATGACTTATTGACGATTGTTTAAATCTCAAAGCTACAGTTACAGTTTGTGAATAATCAACTCGTTAACTGCTTACAATAATTCAAGAACTAAACAAGTAATGAAATATCACCATCCAGTTTTTTTGGCGTTTTCTGAGTCAGGTGGCTTAATAAAGGAGCCATCATTTTCGTTGTGGGTAATACCCATAGCAACATTTATGCAACGGTTCTGCACACATAATTTGTAAATATTTGTGTCTTACCATTGATATTGTCAAGTTACTTCAATTGATTAGTTTAGGTTTCATTCATTCGTTCATCAACAACGTAGAACCGGGCACATACGCCCATAAGTTCAAGTTGCCATACCACATTAGCATCACGAGATGAAGGTAAAATTAGTTTAGGCTGCTATATATGCATTCTCAGCGGATAGCCTACATATTCAATATACATACTAGCCACACAAATATGGCTGTCTGGATTCAGTTGATCAGAGGATAATTGATTGATGTTTGACACGAAAGGAGTTTGAGTCCCGATGTGAGTATCAATACCAGGATATGGCAAGTACATCCATAAATGGAGAGAAACAAGAGTTCTGAATTTCACTTGGTAGCTACAATCTCACTTTAACTATATTTGTGGATTAACGCTGTACCGAGGCCATACATTTAGAATGAACACATGGCAACATGGAATGAGTAATTGCAGTCCGTAATAACATCAACAGGAAGATACAAACACTTTAAAATTACTCACAACAGCTGATAAATGCAGATAATCAATTATAATCATTACCAATATGCGTTTGAATAAATGGTGAAGGTAACCGATAGTAAGTACACATTAAATAAACACGAAAACTATAAACAAAAGCAAATACTTTATTTTTATATGACAGGCAGAGGTGTTATTGATTGTTTTATGGTTTTTAATGAACATTTGTGACAAAGCCAAATTGATAATATTTCAGCCGTGTGATTTGTAGATAAATAAGTTTTCTATATTATGCACTAACTGTTACGTAGCGCTGAGTATGCGATGCATCCACAGCTCACCTCGCCAAAGTTCGGTTAATTTAGATGTACAAACACGAACCTAATAATTTAGCTCTACTGCATGCAATCACAGTATGATATCAAAATCCAGTTCCCTCTAAGTAATTCAACTAAGTGAAGTAGTAACATAATGGTCAGAGCATTTGACTTTCAGTAAGTCACAGACTTAAACTCTACTCTATCTAATACGGCTTTATCAACTGAGCAGCATTACTATTGATCATATCGAGAGTATCATTCGAAATCACGCACATGAAACCATACTTAATAAATGAGTTAATATAGAATAAAGCTTAACTGTAGTTAAGTAAGTTGTAACTTCTTATGCAAGCGTGATGTTGGGTGACTACGTCTTGTTATTGCACAGAAAAGTTAGGTTTAAAAGGCGACATGGTCAATATAACAAAAAAAAAACAATTAAATGAAGTTTAATTAAATCCTCACTTGTTTGAATAAATCTGGATACATTGATAATGAAGCTAATGCTGCTATAACCCAACAGTTCCCTGAGAAAAAATAAAACCGTGGAAAAAATATTGAAACAAAAATAATGGAGAGAAAGAATTGCATAAAAAATATTGACTTAAAGGTAATAGATTACTTGAATTGGTTATTAAGTGATACCTACTAACAAAATGTAACTTATTGATGTAATGTCCAAACGAAAGTTTTAGTATAGATTAGTCGTAGTACATAACAAACTTATTTGCTAAATGTTTTATGCAAGATAATTATGATTAAGAATTACTTAAAACATCAATGGTTGTTTGATAACAATCTTGCAGGTCATTTGCGAACCTATGAAATTAATGCTAGGTAGTGAAACTCATTTATTACTCGATATATAAGCTAACACAGGAAATGATGTGTGATTCTTTCTAAAAGAAAACTAACAGTATATCAACTTTCCTGAAGATTTTTCCACCGAATTTCGTATTCTTCAGATTTGGTCAGATTTTCCTTTAGCAAGTTATATAGGCAATAATATTGTGAAATATGAGGTTATTCTAAGCTATTGCATAGATTACTTGTAACTGAGTATGCTTCATAATGTTTTTTTCTGTACTTTTATGGCGTGGAAATATGATGGCCGGTTACTGTATTAGTCCACAAAAGCATCATCTTTTAGAATTATCTACCTTTGGGATTCACTGGTTACCTTTTGGAGTGTCTTGTTTCGACATCGCTCTATTTTACTGATAATTCTTGTCCTAATGAGAGCATATTCAAAAGACTGCAAGCTGCATACAAATATGTGACATTTAAACAGGTCATCTGTTATTGTATTTACCATATGTTCATGCTTCACCTGGTCATCATAGCCTACCTTAGCTGTCTTAAGATAGTGGTGTTGGATAATATTGAAAAGTGACGACTATTCCCCAACGATTTGTGACAGCTTCAACCTTAAAGAAGTTTTGTTAAAATGTTTGGAAGGATAAAATTTCTTTCATATTCACGTTTAACAATGCCAACCTTACGTAGTATTTTGACTTCGCGGCGTTATCGTGTTTACTAAGCTTAACGTGAAAACGTTCTTATACTTCTTGGAAAAGAATTAAAATGTGATACTATTAAGACCATCAGAATAAAATTTATGGATACAATTAATAATTGAAAAGAAGTGAGATTTACGTAGCTCATCTGAAGATGCATTTTGAGTCAGATTCATCTGCTACGTAAAAACCTAAATTATTCTAACCTGGGAATATTCATGTAATTTCTCCTGGGACTCTAGTAAGGCTGTAACTTGTTCAAGGGTAAAAAGCACATAGGCTCACTCCATCGTAAACTAATAATTTTACACGTTAGGTCAGACTACTGCTTGTTAATCTGCGTGCTAATTCTTGTTTAGAACTTGAATCTGAAAATTATTCTAAAATTTTATTTGTGTCTTATTTGTTACCCGTCATATTAATAGCAAGAGGATATCTATCATTGAGTGACTAATAATAATAATGGCATCAAATGATTTGCTGGAGCCAGAACAAGACTAGGAAAATCCTCATGAAAACAGAAACTAAAAAATCGCTCCGAAGAGAAAATCTTACAACTCATTTTGGTAGGAGAGATGATAAGAGGCGACCAAGAGTATGATTACTGATTAATTTAATATGGCAATCAAACATCTGATTAGATTTTGACACATTTAGTTATTTTAGTATGCTATTCTAGTGATTTCTGTCGCGTATTCAGTGCCCTTGACACTAATTCAGTGTAGTAATATTGGTGAATATGTCAGAAGTTATTGTACAAGTAAAATCTTATGTTGTATTTCTATATAGATCCAGTAATCTTATTGGATGGTTTATTTTGATGCTGGAACAGTGAGAGTTCAGTGAGATGAATGATACAACTGCGTAAAGTTTTTGTAAAAAGATTGTTAATTTGATTATCAATAATTGATTGGTATCGATACTAGAATCAACTTCAAAGTCGTTATATTTGTTTATTGAAAGTATATTTTAATGTAAAGTATTCTCGCACAGATGATCCTATTGGTGAGAATATTAACTTACCAAGCTCGCCTTGTTTAATATCGAAGCGACTAACTCCATCTGCAATAAAACGCGGACACCGTGTAAGTTCCTGAATAATGAATAACCAAAGTTAATATATGAAATAACTTATAAATGTAACACAAATGAACAGTAAATAAATATGCACAACATGAAATTTAAATTGAAATATACATAAGTGGAATAACTTTTTTGCCAATTTATGTAAGATTTAGAAATATACACTCTAAGATATCATAAGAAACCGAGAAGAATAATTAGGATAAGTTAAATTCAGACCTATACTGACAATGAAAATTACAGACAATCTATCTGATATGAAAAGTAAGCGAAAGATTAAGTTCTAAACAATATCTATTACATGAGATTAATAAAGCTATTTATTCACTATTAGAATGGAAAATATCGGCTTTATATTACCGATGATTCTAATGAACATTGATGAAACACAAGATTCCAACTGTAGCTAACTAATTAGAATTATACTAGGCGCGATACTCGTTCGTCTAAGTTGTATGAAGAAAGGTAGGTTGGTCAGACAGCGGTAAGATAAGAAGTAGCAAGCTTTAGATCCGAGGACGCAGAAGTACTGCCTAATGTATAGAGGTGGGATGGAAGTAAAGTGTTCCTCCTAAGAAACTAGCATTTTTATATGTGCTGCCTTCTTACAACGAAGATGAAATATTAAGAAGTTGACCACAATAACGTACACCTCACTTGGCTCTACAGACTTCCGTCTCTGGAAAAGAAGCTGCATAACTATTAAGCTAACACATCTAAAATTATTGATAAAAAGACAATGTGTGACCAACCCTTAGCAACTACATTTCGGTTTTGAGTTCATGCTCCATGGTCTTTAAAAACAACGCCTTAATTTCACATCCACGTACCCAAAAGTAAACACTCCAATGGTGTGGAAAGAAGGGAAGCCTCTAACAACACTTAAAATAACCTATGAGACGTAAGATTTTATCTATTGAACAGAAATGTCTTAGTCAGATATACATAAAACGAGTTACATCAATGCACATGAAATACTCACTATTAGGATCGATTTTGTGATTCTATACATAATACACTTTAAGTGTTGACTTTACAAAACTACGTGTGGTACTTTCAAATTATACCCATACAGATAAAACAAATAACTACCTACAACCCTCCAGAGATTACTTCCGGTCCCAAATCCGGATAAAGAAGGAGGGTTAAGCATAAGGTTAGCAACCGTATCCCGTAAAAACAACAACCATGCTAGAAAAATGCGAATCAGAAAAAACCCATTTAAATCCTTTAAACTCCACCCTGGGAGTTGGGAGATCTTCACTTCGAAGAGCTATGACGCCTCATAATGAAAGTCGAGCTCCTTCGGAAATCACAAGGCCGTTGTCCTTTCTGACAACCTGAGTAACAATTAATATAGGTGACCGACCTCAAACAGTTGTCCTCTGGGCACTGTGGTCAAACTGTCGGGTCATCAGGACCTTCTCTAATCCTCTTTTTCTCCAGGTACTCCACGGAGAACCCTTCCACGATGTGGACAATCGGGAAGTGACAACCGCTCTCGTACCTCTAGAAGCACTCAAGATCACATTGTTTGCTATCAAACACGTTCTCCTTCTCTGGTTTCTACTATTTGCACACCTTTAGTCTCCCCTCTTTTATTCTGTTATTATGTTACCTCCGTCTTCTCTTAGTGCTAATCTGGTATGGCAACTTGAACCTATGGGCGTATGTGTCCGGCTCTATGTTGTTGATGATGATCATGATAAGGCTAATGTATGATACAAATAAATGTAACACTACTATGAATTTTTATTGGTTTCTAATACGTGCAGAACGACAATTGATAATAGAAAATAAACAGTTAACAAGTAGTAAAATTAACATCAATATGACGTACACTGGGTCTCAACCACCTGTAACTTTGGCTACCCGATTTAGATCCAGATTTGATACTTGAGTCAACTGCAGGCAAAAATGGATCTTCAAACAAACCACCTCGTTCCATTTGATACCTGATTTCTTGTTTAAACCAATTCGCACTACTTTCTAAGGAAGTTGATTTATGAGTGCGCTGTACCAAAACACTAGATCCTTCACATTGGCCACGCATCACGCTACGAGGTGTCTCTGAAGGGTATTTACGACCCATTGTCGGGAATAATGTATTCAGGCACTAATTTAGCAGCAAGAAAAATAACTCCATGGTAAGGAAATTAACCAGAATAATTAAGGGAATGTGATTTCATGAGATTAAAGAAAATCTCTAGCAGTAAAGTTTCAGCCAACAGAATTTATCTAAAGTACCAATTATGTAGCCAACAATATAAGACGACGGAATTCTGTCAAATATTTCGTGAATGGAATTTCTAAGGTATATAATGCATACTATATTACGCATACTGCTTTGATAAATACTAGTGACATTTTAAATGTAATGTTATGTCATTACGGCCAAGAAAAGGTTTCTTGAAATACTTCGTAAAATCCAACCATTCCATGTTGACTAAACAATGATTAAATGTACAGAACGCATATTAAAAGCACCTACACACCTACAATTAGGCGCATTCGATTCTTTTATCAAAAGTAGAATAAAGATAGCTATAACAACGTCACTATTTTTCGAAAACATTCATTTTTTTATAAAACACAATATTTTATAGAAAGTGTCGGTGAAGTAATGAATGTTGACGATGATTACATATTTTATACTTAAAAGTGTAAATAAATCCAAAGGTGAAAATGGAATCAAACTATAACTCCAGTATTATTAACGATATGTCCATTGGATTCAGGGATATTTTAGCACTAAGCATATAAACAATGAGTTCACAATCAAAAATAATGGAGATTACAGGTTTAACTGTAAAGAAAAATATATTGAAACCTCGGTAAATGTGTTACAAGGTTAGGTGATTCCACCTTAATTTAACCTTTTATTTCCATTATTTCACTATTCCATTCATCCTTAACTACTATTCAAACGATTAACGGTTGCAATATCAATTTTGGTCCATAAACAAAAACCAATTATTTATGTACAACTACTTGAATTTTCTATTTCTAATGTCTTTTCGTTGCACTAATGTTCCTCTGTATGATCTGTGATTGCATGCTCGTATTTACACGGTTGCATATAATAAAAGCCTGAATTCCGAACAGTAGAGTTAAGTCGGTTACACTTGTTCTCATCTCCAGCTGAGATTAGAAATACCGGACAGACCAGAGACGGGTTAAGATCATCCTGTCACTGACTAGTCACGACCATTGACAGTATATGTCCAAGTATATATATATATATATATATATATATATATTATATATATTCTGCATGAAATGTGGCTCTATTAACATTTAACCTCACCTTGGAAGTCAAAACAAGACTTGGCAACACCAAGTGATTCAGAAAATAGTTCCACTAATACAAAGTTCGACAAAAGGATATTTTCAGACGGGGATGTGATGACTGTGATTGTGAACTCTCTGATGTTCTTACGTAATTATTCCTAAAATGCGGGAATAAATATAACGCCAACACTGAATACCGTTATTTAGGATACGATTATCCAATGTTAGGTATATTTTAACTAAACGACGAGACAAAAACAAACCACGAGAATTCATTTTTTTTAAAATCAGCTTTACATTTTATAAACAATCCAGTTTTATCCTACCTTTACGGTTCTGATACATTTTTAGTATGTTGATACAATGAGTTCGATATTTTTAATAAATATGGGGTACGCATTTTACCTAAAGTTGCTCCATACTTAAGAACTTGATTACAGAACGCATCTTTAGTTTTATTACCTTAACTTAAAGTACCATAAATAATCTCTAATTCGAGAACTAGTACGTTCAATAATATAAGTAGTGAAAACTCAAGGTAACTTTAGACTAATATA
Organism: Schistosoma mekongi; assembly: GCA_034768735.1. Lineage (NCBI taxonomy): Eukaryota > Metazoa > Platyhelminthes > Trematoda > Strigeidida > Schistosomatidae > Schistosoma > Schistosoma mekongi. The sequence continues at coordinate 80,706,186 of CM068306.1, read as the reverse complement.
AATGAAAATAACAACACATATTTATTGGCGAAATCAACTGTTTACGTTAGGCGAGACAGAGTTCACAATACCTCGCATCACTGAATAACATCAATTAGAGAAGCTTCAATAAAATGATTTTTGAAATGAGCATAATCAAAAATACATTGACTGAAACAGTCAAATTAGTGAGCTTTGGATGGAGGGTATTAAGAGCCATCCCTAGTATATTTGACAAGCTTTACTTATCACTATCCTTGAAAAATAGTAATTATTACTATAGTTTTGTAAGCTTAATCACCGGAACTAACCAAAGTCTTAAGCAATATGACTTGGGAAAATCGAACGTGGATGTTTGCTCTCAGTTACTGGCAAAACACAAGGGTAACTTGCTATTATAAAGGAATGGTGGTAGGTATAAGTGAATGAAACTTCGTACCCGAAAACCCGGATATGGGAGGAAGCAGAATCGGATTTCAGATAGTTGAATAATTTTATAATAGCAAGTATGTAAATGTAGAATATTGGAACTTAATTTTTTTGAAACGTTATGCTATAAATGTATCTAAGATTTGAAAAGGCATATCTAAAGCGTTTATAGGTTAAGTAATAAATGATTAATGTCGCTCAAAAATTCGAGTGAAAAACTTTAAAGCAAAATAATAATATCGATCAGGTGTCGCGATATTTAAAGGTCCAATAGAAGCGATTTGAGAACAAATACAGAGGATGAAACAACTGGAAGCTACTCCATCAAACTTAGGGGAAAACAATTTCCCCACCTGCAATGTATGCTTTCCTATCCCAAATCCTGAGAGATATCTACTTATGCCTTCTCAAAAAGATTTGTTTTCACCCACGCTTCGTTCGGAAACAATTCGAATTTCTAAGCAAAAGGAAACACGTTCTTCATTACACTTGGTTAATTATCTCTGTATGCTGATAGATATGTATTCTTTATAACGGCTCATAAAAGTAAACACTAAAATCTGAATACCTACTTATTTAATTACAGTTATATTAGCAAAATGATTTGAAAGAGCAAAAAACCATATAGATATAAGTATATGTGGTAGATTGTAACTCAACATTAAAAACTTACAGCTGATGAGAATCCAAACATCTCAAGGTCAGACGTTTATATTTGGCGGTGAGTTTCAGCTTTCGTGCCTCAGAGATAAGAATAGTAACGTAGTAGGACGGTGAACTTATGTTAAACCATGCAGGGAATCTTTAAGTGTTCATTCAGCTTTTTAAAAGAAATTAGTGGTTATACTAACGCTACTTGTTTTGATAGGGGCACGGTGTTAGAACTGGTAAACGAAGTGTTGGGATCAGCAACTTAAGTTCCTAAAATCATAATTTTTAACATTTAGTGGTGAATCAAAGACCGCTAGTTTTAGAGGCAATAAAAGTATGGGGAATTTCGGCCCTGATTTCGCATGATAGTGGCGTAGTGGGTTCGATCCCATCTATACGGTTTTTATTAGTAAGTGAGGTGGGAAAGTGTTCACTGAATAAATCAGCTATGAGGCATGGGTCATCGTATATTTTATTGTCACATATGAAAAGGTTTCCACCCTTTGTCTTAAAGCTACTGATTTTGTTCCGTAAGGTCATAAGAAGTCTCGTGGAGTTATTCTGTGCAGTAGCCTATTTTTCTAGTGTAACTTCCATTTGTATAAACTCTACCTTGGCCTTAATACATATTTCTTTCATAGTTATGAGGGAGGAAAATCCTTTAAGTTTATAAAATTTGGATGCATGTTTACGCAGGCTTCTTCTTGCAGTAGTGATGGCAAGCATACATTTCGGAATTCTAGGTTTAGTATATCCTAAAGGCGCAACTATATCTAGCACATTAAAAGCTTTGGAGTAGAGTGCGCCAGTCAGTTTATCAGCATCGTCTTCCGTGGAGTAGTTGTTCCAATCAAGACATTTGAAGTAAGTCTTAAAGCTTTTACAGTCCATCTTGTGAAAGGATCGGCTAGGTAATGTAATCGGACATTTATACGTTGTAGTCTTTAAGTCAAAGTTGCACATAACAACATTGGGGTCACTACCTGGGAATTGTTGCTGTGTATGTACGGTACATGAGGAATGTTCATTAGTAAAAACTAAATCCAAAATATCTTTATATCTGGTAGGGCTACGGACATAATGTGACCAGCCACCAAGCTCTAAACTTTCCATAAGCAAGTCATAAGTTTCGGTGCTTTGGTGGGGAACCGTGAGATTGCAGGCACGTTAAAGTCTTCACAAATAACCTTACCTGTAAATAAAAAGCACACTGTAGCGACACAACTTATAATCTCATCACCGAAAACGGGATTATTCAAAGTTTAAGGCAATACAATACATTACATACAATATGGATAAAGCTATACATTTAGAAGATCCCAGCTTCAACGCAAACGCTTATATGCTAGCCCTAAGCCAATTTGGTTTTATAAAACATCGGTGTTTGACCTGTCACTTTGCCTTTTTTATTACACCATGTCATGCCACGAACTACGCAAAATAGTCATAGTCCTATTCATAGATATATCTAGGGCCCTTGACAAAGTACCACACACCATACTCTGGGAATAACTATACTCCATAAAATTTCACAACCCTTTGCTAAGCTGGCTTAAGTAATTGATACCAGTTAACTCTCTTAGGAGGTTTAAGAGAGTAGCAACTAGGGCTAAACAAGAGAGCGTGCTAAGTGATTTCTTGTTTACAATATACATTCACAGTATAAGTAGCCGTTTTAACTCCAGCAAAACTTATTTATACACAGATAACTTAAAAGTTGTCTACTCAGACGATAGAGACGGACCACACAGCACCGTTAACATCATACAAAAAGAGCTAAAGAAAGCCACTACCTGATGTCAATAATACCAATTTCACCTTAACATGAAAAAGTGTGGCTGGGTAAGCATTGGGTATCGCAACATAAATATCAACTTTGGAGTAGACGGGGAACAAATCTCTGAATACGGAACAGTTTGGGATCCAGGCCGTAGGTACTCTGCGGATCTTACACGTACGGAACAAACAGCTTCGATCGCCTCAAGAGCACGCAGACTTATGGGTTGTATGATCCATGATTTTTACCAATATGAGCCTAGACTGGTACTCTATTAGGTATGTATTTGCTCAGTGCTTGAATACTGCCTACTTATACTCAGTACTCTGCGCGAATGTAATAGGCCAAAAATTGGGGGGAAGGAATGAATCGGTATTTCACGAAAAAAGATAATGGGATGGATTGCGGACTAAACGCGCTACACGGTGTGACATTTTAGGCATAGAGTCACTTAGTAGACGGTAAGCTGAGCTAAACCCGACTATCTATTTTAAAGTTATACACCATTTATCACACTCCCTCGACCCGGTACTAGGATTTATCGAGCATCCGATTCCATGATATTGTGGGTGATAACTTCAAATTCCCCTCGTCTGTAGGACGTAACCTGGTTACCTACGTTTTTCCACGGCTACATGCAATGGTTTTGGCTGGATCAGCCAAACATGAAAAACGTACAATATGCTCCTATATATGCCACTTTGACTATTGCACATAACATCGATTAGTGTGTACGTATACATCAAGACATCTCTCTACAAAGATAACCAGATTGTCTGACTGCTGCCTATTATGCTAACACCTAATAAAAACAACGAAGTATATTCATATGTAAGCATTTACTACACTATATACTTATCCAGGTGTCTTGTGTTTTTCTCTCAATTACTCACGACATTTCTTCTACCATTTGAAAGAACCAGTCGATCTTCTTATCTTTTTTTTCTTTCACGGTTAACTATGCTGAAATATCTAACAGTGATTCTCAGCGTAAACCGACCTGTGTCAAACAAAAATAATAACCCTAAGTAATAAAACTGGCATATCTTAGCAGTTAAAACTAAAACAATGACATAATGCAAATCATCTATACTTCTTCGTTCCACTGATCAATTTCCCTTTATTCATTTCGTTCTAGCAAACGCTGTTGCAATGTTGAACATTTACGCAATGTAACAAAAGTATAGTTGCCGTCGAAATATGGTACTAATATGGTGCTACAAACCATCTTCCATGCCACCTTTCAGCTGCTCGACAAAAACCACCACATGGTGGTATCCTGTATTAGGCGTCTTATGTAACAATTTTTAAACAACTACTGATATTACCATGTGAACACCAAGTGCATGGAACTTGTATATTGTAAACTTGCTTCTACCTGTATATATTATATGTATGCCCGTATTGCATGTATGCTCGTCTAAGAACTTCTCCTCATATTATCATGACCACGCTTGTAAACTGTAAAGTTTTAGAAATTATCTACTAATTCAGTTGTAACTGAATCATCCTGAACGTTGACTTTCTTTCCGAACTTGGAGTGATGACCAAAAAATCTGTTGTGGTTTCTCTACAAGTTCGGCAGTCGTCTGATTGTGTTAAAGCAGATACTGTTCTGTGTTAGCGTTATCCCAGACTTGTGAATTTACGTTAAGCAGAATTACAACAAATTAAGAGACTCATAATAATATAGTTTGTAACACAGAATATAGTTTGGACGATTTTCCCTGCTTTTCAATGCACAGTTGGTTGATAAACAAGGTATTTTACTTTGCCAGTAAGACAACTTAGGAATGCATATTTTTATAGTTTATCCGTTGAGATATATGCTTAAACATGTTGCACAATGCATATACACTGTAGATATATTCTCTAAACACGTTAATTTATATAAAGCAATAAACAATATTAGCACGTTTTTAGCCTTTCATGCCGACGATAAACATTGTGTGACTAGTGAGATGAGATAACACTCTTACAGCACTAAAAAAACACTTTCTCAGTAAGAACCAACTTTTACTTCAAAGCAGGGAGTGCATTAAGATGTTTGAATGTGATAAGTGTGCTTAGCGTACTTTCTTATAGAATAGTTCTTTGGGGCTGCATGTTACAGGATTGAATAACACAGGACGTTTGTGTTCACTGAGAAAAAACAAAAATACGATGCCTTTCCACTACAGCGAACTGCAATATGCATTGTTTCTTATTTAACACTTCTTAGATTAAATTGGGAGACTTCGCTTAGAAGGCTTGTACACAAGTGCTGAAATGGAGATGGGTAGATAACGTAGATCAGACAAATAACCTAAAACTGATTTTAAAAATTTCCCCGAAATACTAGTATTGTTAACTGTACCGAAGTTTGTTTCTATGTTAATCAGAGTTAAGCCTATGGTTACGATACTCTGTTGGCTACTAAAATAACATGATACTCAGTCACTTACTATTCACTGAAACCCCAACTATCTAGTCCATATATACCTGCTTAGATAGTTTAGCATTTTACAGATTACAGATAGCCAAAAATCTCACAGTTGTTAACAAAAAGTGTCTAACAGAAAAACGATGTGTGGTTATAATCGGTCAAAACAATAGAGCATGATGGCACATTATCCGTTCAAAAATGATACATTCAAAATGTGCATACTATAGAAAAAATTAAAAAATTTTCAAATAATCCTACCTTCCGAAGATCCTTTTAAATACCACTAGAAATTTTTATAACCTGTAAATCGTCTAGAAAGCATAATTTCGGTAAACATTCTACCAGAATGATGCGTCATACCTGAACCCTAGAGTCGTTGATTACAGGTCCGAAGTTACAAATCAAGTTGACAGAATTCAAAGCGAGAGAGTTTATAAACGATTTGCGACAACCGGTTCGGGCAGTCTTTTCAGGCTATTAAAGTAAACGCACCAGTGGTTCCATTCCTGATTAATTTTTATTTGTTTAGTTACTTTCAGAATTAGGTGATACTACTGGATCGGTGTTATCATTTCTACCACATAAATACTTTACTCGAACTTACTGCCTGGTTTCGGACTGTTGCTAGTCACGTCTACATCTACGGTTCCCAAAAAATTAAGCAAACTACAATAGCCATCTATATATATAAAATAATAGCAATATAACCATAAAAGAAAATAGATGGGTTTGCGGAAGTATGTACGAAGTTAGAATTGTTATGATGTTTTAAAATAAATCAAGAACTGATTACAAAACATTAACATGTGTGCGCGAATAGGTCAACTGGCTTGTATTGATCCAACGCACCATATTAGACTACGGAAATGAGCACAAATCAGAACGATTACCTGAAGTTTGTTAGACTGTGACAAGTTATTGAACTTCTTATTAGGGATACCAAGCGCAGTGTTTGAAACGTCTCTCCGTTATTATTTTCTTACTAATTTCGGTTAATCAGAAAATGTCTAGTTCTAGAAAATTTTTTGTTGGGGGTAATTGGAAGATGAATGGGAGTAGGGCTGACAACAAAGTATTAATTCATTTCTTGTCTGAGGCTCATTTTTCTGGAGACACGGGTTTGTTCCAATGTCACGTCCACAGTCCCATTGCATGTAGAAGTTTTAGTTGCTGCACCTTTCGTTTATCTACATGAAGTTCGACAAAGCTTGAAGAAAGAAATACACGTGGCTGCTCAAAATTGCTATAAGGTACCAAAGGGTGCATTTACTGGGGAAATCAGGTAAACATTTTTTATCCACTATTTTCTTATAAATGTCTCTGTTAACTAATTGCAAAAGTGTTGTTTGCCTGTTGCTGTTTTAAATTTCACGAAATCCTCAAGCTGTGTATATTGGATTAAGCACTAAGTATATTCTATTATTGCTGTCTCATGAAAAAATCAGGTACTTTGTAAACAGTATCTAAGTTTGCTAGCGTAATGAATATAATGATGAAATACAAACTACGGAATAGATTTTAGTATCGCAAAGGTTGATTCGTTCTTAAGGATTTGATTAGAGGAAAGCATTTATCCTCTATACTTGTTATTCGTTACCTGTGATATTGGCATTAAAATTTAGAGTATAGTTAAAACCCGGTGAAATTGTGTTCTTAATGTTTAAACACTTTGATTCTGGTCTAATTGTGCATTATTTATGATCAAACCGAAATGCTTGAAAATGTAATAATTAAATAACTTTGGAGGTGCATTCAGCTAATAGATACCTTTTAAAGCATACTTTTTAATCATGCTGGAGTAAAACACACGTTTGATTATGACGTGTATGAAGTTTGCTGCTACACCGAAGGTCTTCAAAGTGTTATTCCATCAAATCTGGTTTGTTCTTCTGGTATGATTACTGGATAAATAACATGACATTTTCGGGTTTATATTCTCAAATGATAACAAATTTCATAAATGAACTTTATTTTTCTTTCCATTCGATAGTGCTTTTTCATTTATTCTATCAACAGACGTTTATGTATGTATTGTGTTTGCTCGGCTAGAAACGTAATCGATAGGCAAAATCTGAAGTTTGTTTTGATTTTGCATGAAGTTGTCAAGAACACTTAGATAAGAATGAGTTTACGTGAAAAAGTGTCATGTAGATTTGTTCGAGATGATTAGAAATTCATTTCACTTTTAAATGTTTGTTTACAAAATAATTTCAGTCCTTCAATGATAAAAGATGTTGGTTGTGATTGGGTTATACTTGGTCATTCTGAACGAAGAAGTATATTTGGTGAATCCGACGAGGTAAGTTTCTTAAAAATATCATTCTAGCGAAGCAACAACGTTGTACAAACAGTCAGGTTATTAGCAGTAATTTATAACAGTTGGAAATTATCTAGTTTGATGTCTTTCAACTAATTTATATACATAGGTGAGTTATTGAAACGCTATTTGAGACAACTAGTTTAAACTTAACAGATTCTGCAGTAGACGTAAATGAATTTTAGTTTCACTGTAAATCCCCATTTTATTGATGCCAACAGATAATAGTGTCGTTTTTAATTACTGTCAAATTCACGGTAAAAATAAAACCACATCTAAATAGAGTCTACCGTTACATATAAAGAGTAGTAAATAAAATGACGGATTTCAATAAATTCTAGTTTTGTGTATATTAGAGTAATCGTTAAACTATAGTTACTAACAATAAAGTGTGTGGAAAAAAATAAGAGAAACACTAGGGAGACTAAAGCAGAACAAACTAAATGCTGGTACAGATGGAGTGTCGAGTAGATTGTAGTTAAATAGTATGACTAATCTTGTAAAGAAACGAAATGGTAACATTTCATGCTTACGTGATAGGACTACATAATGATATATTTTACGTTTAACGCGACTTAATGTGTATTCGTGGAAATTCTGTAAATTATCTTGTTTCCAGAGTTTTAAATTATTTTTCAAGCTATTAACATTTTGTCACGATTTACTTTTATTTTTCCGTAGGTACTAAATTCTCCCAACTTATTGGCGTGCTATTGATTTTTCACTATTTTTCTGTTAAGCTGCCTTATAAACTAGTTTTATTTTTTTAAGTTATTATCACTTACGATTAGTTTCTAAATTAGAGGGTCTTTCTTTTAGAGAAATGGTCGTTCGCATGTAAGGCAGTTTATATTATAACATAAGCTAGTACTGTCTATTTGTTTTGTTTTGTCTCCATTTCACTACGAACAATAAAGCATCAAATCAGATTAGTCTACTAAGTTATAGATTTTGACTTTGTACTACTTGTTTATTTTGTGAAACTACCAATAAAAACATTCGATACATGTTTATTTACCGCTGAGACTGTTTGTATATTACAAGAATTTTTAATAGGTAGTTTGAATATAAATTAACATCAGTTGCGTCCTAATTTCTTCAAGGAATTTGAAACTAAGATAAAGCATATATATAATACTCCCTGGTTTGTAACAATTTATTCACTTGGTGTCCTCAGAATTACCTAATCTATAAAATTGGCATGACTAATCAATCCATGCTTTTGTTATGCATAAAAAAGATAGATTACTTTGTTAGAAACCTACCACAAAGGACTAGTTAAGAGAAATAACAGAACCCCGAGAACTATTTTTGGAAGACCATTATCGACATTTCGACTACATACTTTTTAAGCATTTTGCTCTTGTTGTTCACATATTATCTATGTCGTCTTTAATTCATGAATTTAAACTACTTATTTATGTACCTGTCATCTTAATTCTTTATATTATTGATATATAATAGTTCTATTACCCTAAATATGCTGCTATGTTGTCAGAGTATACACGCGTACATTTACAAAATTATACGAAATAGGTATATTACAGACTGGTTGGCTCAACGTCCGAAGTTATTCTTTCGTCCGGGGTTTATATACATAAGGACTGACTCATAGGCGTTAAGAATATCCGGTCATTATAAAGGGCTTTGTCATCACTAACTTGAAACTTTGTAGGCAATTTCTTCGCACATATTCAGTAGTCAAAGTTACCAACCTCAGACGTCCTTATTGACGGTTAGTTTTAAAAATAACTTGAATAACCTCTAACTCGGTATAATGAGCGCTTAGTAGTTATGGTTACATTAGCTTACGGTAATAGAAACATAGCAAACAGTTGAAATACTACTATTGAATTGTTAATAGAGGATATGACATACTGGCGACATCCAGAGATAAAATCTGTTTTTTATTAAAAAAGTTGCTTGTTTTCTTAGAAAATACTTAGATACTTAGTTTAATTTTTTGTTTTTGTTAGAATATCAAAATCTCATCAGTATAATTAATGCTAAGTTCATCTATTATCTCCTGATTGTATCCATTACTGATTTATTTAAGTTGTTTACTGCCGAAAATCAGAGTGCATTAGACAGCATTTCTTCTATTGTGGAGAACTCTTTAGTAGTGCACACCTACAAGAGGTCCTATTTTTGAACAGAGCACTTGCCGAGTAATTACAGGTTTTTAGTTGCCATTGATGATAAATACACTGTGATGTGCAATGTTCATCTACTGAATGAACATAAAATTGGTTAAAATTTGTGTCTACAACAGATTTATTGAATATTTAAAATAGTATTTTATATTATTATTTATTTCATAGAAATATTAACAGGGGCCGCCATTTATTTAGAGGTAGGATACTTTTCAACGTGGTCACTGCTTCGTATGATTGAAGTTCCCAATGTCTAGAATGTAATATATCTAACCGTTTTCGTAATTTGTCTGTTCATTAAATGGATTGGTGTTGCATATTAGAGAGTAATTTTTACTAACGGTTCCATTTCAAGTGACAGGAGTTATCCGAAACTAGACATGCAGACTGAAAAAATACAGTAATAATAAACGATAAAACCGGTTGTGTTATCTTTGATGATAAATACACTGTGATGTGCAATGTTCATCTACTGAATGAACATAAAATTGGTTAAAATTTGTGTCTACAACAGATTTATTGAATATTTAAAATAGTATTTTATATGAAATTACTAAAAATCTGTTATAATACTTCCAAACTGGTTTGATTCATTTCTTCTTTCCGAACAATATTCATTTTGCATAGTTTTTCTAACTATCATTGACACTGTTGTAACTTTTGCTCTTTTGTTATTCATCTTGTTAAAATTACATCAGTGTTCTTAATTGATGTGGTAACATGGACCAATGTACATTTGTGTTGCATCTTAAATTGATTAGTTCAGACACTATTTAAAATAGTATTTTATATTATTATTTATTTCATAGAAATATTAACAGGGGCCGCCATTTATTTAGAGGTAGGATACTTTTCAACGTGGTCACTGCTTCGTATGATTGAAGTTCCCAATGTCTAGAATGTAATATATCTAACCGTTTTCGTAATTTGTCTGTTCATTAAATGGATTGGTGTTGCATATTAGAGAGTAATTTTTACTAACGGTTCCATTTCAAGTGACAGGAGTTATCCGAAACTAGACATGCAGACTGAAAAAATACAGTAATAATAAACGATAAAACCGGTTGTGTTATCTTTGATGATAAATACACTGTGATGTGCAATGTTCATCTACTGAATGAACATAAAATTGGTTAAAATTTGTGTCTACAACAGATTTATTGAATATTTAAAATAGTATGGATAATCTTAGCGTGTGTGCATTTTGAAACTTCATGTTTCCTACTTGTTCTTACGTTTGTTTTTTAATTTCTTCTTTCACTATGTCGTTATGAAGTATTATAGCCTAAATTAAACATAGTATTTCCACCACTTTTAGATAAATATTTACAATTGTGATAAAAGTGCTCATCACTTTTTTAACTTTTAAAGATCTGTTAATATTAAATTGTTTTATATCCCATAGTCAAACTTTATCAAAGTAATTATCCATTTAAAGTCCTTTGATTGTTGACTGTACAATAGATAAACAGATTATGTTACTCGAGTTCACTACTCCAAAACCACTTCATTTGATTAAATTTAACTGCACATAGGAAATATCATTCCAAATACCGGGGTCGTAAGTAAAATTTGAAGTTTTAAACTGTTATTCCATGACATTTGGGTTAGAATCCTAAATACAGCATCAGTTTTCTCTAGATTATGTGCTATATCATGTCTGTTTATCAAAGTTTTCTTGATATACGATTGAATATTTGGTTATGGTTGTAACCTAAGTGAACCCTTCATTTTAGATAAGATTAAATCAATTGATGAATGGAAGCGGGTTGTTATAGCATATGAACCTGTATGGGCTATTGGGACAGGTAAAGTTGCTACACCGGCTCAAGCTCAAGAAGTTCATGATTTCCTTCGTAAATGGTTTAAAACAAATGCACCAACTGGAGTTGATCAACAAATACGTATTATCTATGGTGGTAAGTAGATCATACTTTGATTTTAGTCAATCTTTCTTCTTTTTATAATTATTTAATGTAATCCTCTCTATGTAGATAATCTAAAAGCAACTTTTCCTGAAGATTTGATTCCTGTCAACTTTACTCCAAATATCCATAAATTCCACTAAATACCCCTACTCCCATCTCCACTTCAAGGAGCTAATAAATCTTTAAAATACACTTATTCAGTCATTGATTATCGTGAATATCACTTTATTCACAAACAACTCATTTCTTTTATTTCCATTCTGACTGGAAAGATAAATAAATTATTAGTACTTTTAGTATCGTTTACATAACTTCAGAATAGCTGTGCATACATTAATAAACCTTAATTTACTTCCTCAAACGTCATCATCATCAGCAGCAACGTAGAGCCGGGCACATACGCCCATAGATTTAAGTTGCCATACCACATTAACACTGCGGGATAGCAAAGGTAACATAATAACAGAATACAAGAGGAGGGAGTAAAGTAAATGTGTGTAGCAAACATTAATAGAATTTAAGATCCAGATAAAGGTAAAGAGTTAATACACTTGCACCCTTGTAACCGATTCTGAGACATGTCTCCAAGTGTCTCGATCCGTTTATTGCGACTATGGCGCGGACTACAACCAGGTAATCTACATCTCCCTACATGGCTTAGACCAGTTGTCAAGGACTTCATGGACTGGTGCCATGTTTTGGTTTGGCCGCCACTACCTTTCTTTCATCCTACTTCAACCCTAGCCAACATCGCACGACGAGGTAGACGGTGATCGGGCATGCGCAATACATGTCCCAACCATCTCAGTCGATAAACGTTAATGACCTCTTCGACTGATTTACCATATTTCCCAAGAACCTTTTGTTTAACCTCAATATTACTTATTCGATTGTTCCATGATATACGAGCGATACTACGAATATTTCTATGGTCAAACACCTGAAGTCGACGCATCTTGGGTTTTCATGGCCCACGTTACGCAGTCATATGTTAAAACGGCGTGGACTGCTGCACAGTACACTCGGTCTTTCGTTGAGAGACGGATATCTCGTCTGCACCACAAGTGGTGTAAATTAGTAAATGCCAATCGGGCTTTCTGAATCCGTGCTGAGATTTTGTCAGACATCAACCCACCAGGGGTAGTGAGACTTCCGAGGTAAGTGAAGTGGTTAACGCATTCAACTACTTCACGCCCTAGAAACTAATCTACGTGAAGAAGCAGGCCAGTCATGGAGTAACATTTTGCATTCGGGAGGGGAAAAGCGCATCCCGAATATGTTTTCATTGTTATTGAAGGTGCTCAGGAGACTCTGCATATTGTCAGCATCTTTACCAGGGAGAACTATATCGTCTGTGTATTCTAAGTCGACGAAAAAACGTCCAAGAAGGAGATTAATTCCTGAGGAGTCAAAATAAGTGAAAAAGACTTCTAAGAGTGCATCCATGACGAAACTAAGTAAAAAAGTTGATAAAAAGCAACCCTGACGAACCCCACTTGAAGATGATATTTTTCGTGACAATTCGCCATAGGCTCTGACTCGACTGGTGGTAGCTGAGTGGAGAGCCTTTATTAGGTTTATGTACTATTGAGTTACTCCTTTTAATAAAAATCTGCCACAAGACGTCACGGTCTATAGAGTTGAGAGCTGCTTTCAATTCAAGAAATACAACTATAGTCAGACGTTGGTACATATGTCTATGTCCGAGAATCTGGCGCAGGGTGACTATTTGATCAATTCAACCTCGTCCAGGTCCGAAACTAGTCTGGTTTTTTTGAGTCTGCTGTTCTCTAGTGTTAAATAAACGCCGAATGATTATAGAGAATAATATTTTAGATACTATATTAGTCAAACTGACTCCTCTGTGGTCATCACAAGAGAATTTCTTTCCCTTTTTTTAAATTGGAACGATCAGCGATCGAGACCAGTCAGATGGGATGATGTTCAGTTCTCAGACGTCGGCTAATATATCAGTCGACCTGCAGTCTAAAACTAGACTACCATCCTCAAAGTTATCGAAAGACAACTTATCAGGTCTTTCTGCTTTCCCTCGCTTCAAGTTACTTATACCCTTTTCAACCTCACTAAGAGTTGGGGGGCACTTGTGTCAGTTTACCATTCAGGTAGATTGGGGATAGTAGGTAAGTTAAGAGTAGCTGGCGGCTAGTTGAACTGTTCTTAAAAGTGTTCCGCCCATCTTTCTAATATTCTAAGCTGAGAGTGAACCATAGACCCATTTCACTAACTGCCGATTTCTTGATACCGGTGTCCTTGATAGGTCGGAACAGCTGTCTACTGTTGCCTGCCACCACCGATGCTTCCATCGCTTTTGTTTTTGTTGCCCACCACTGTTCACGATCCTTACGCACACTCTTTGTCAGTCTACATTTCAATTGTCGTTGCTCTTCATCATTCTCCGAGCCTGCTGGAATGAGTTTTCGAGCCCCCAATAGTTCACTAGAAGTTCTAGAGATCCAATGGTCTTTCATTCCCTTTAAATTGAAGCTAGATTCAGATAACGCTGCTGCGTTTACACCTGCTTTAAAATTGTTCCAACATGTTTCGGGATGATTCTGCTGGTTACAGGTGACTAAATGCTTAGCCAAACCATTTCTAAATGCAATCTTGGCAATTTCAATCTCGAATTGATATCTAAGGAGTTTGCCTGATGTGACCTTCCTGCGAGCGGCAAAACGCATAGAGATATGTGCTCTCACTAGGGCGTGGTCAGAACCTAAACACATGCTCCAGAAAGAGCGGCAGTCCTCTATGCAGCTTCTCCAACAGTAGCTGATGCCGATGTGGTCGATTTGTGTCCATCGTTGTGTAGATGTTGGGGGGTCTCCAGGTTAAACAAGGTCTCTCTTTATGCTTAAAGTTTGTGCTAGCTAAAAATAAACGGTAGTCTGAAAACAATTGCGTCAGACGATCTCCGTTGTCTGTTCTCTGGGCTGGGATGCCGAGTGATCAACCTAAGTGTTTTTTAGCCCGGTTTAGCCTACTGACTTGGGTATTAAAATCCCCTGCTATAATTACTATGTTTGATTGCCTAGCTTTTTGAAGGAGGCTAGAGACCTTTATATAGAATTCGTCTGTTACTCCATCTGTGCTGCAGTCAGTGGGGGGGATAAGCAGAAATGACAAGAGGCATCGGCGTGTGTCCCTATTTTTCCGAGTTCGTACTGTGCCATTTAGACGGACAGCACATAAACGACTGTCTACAGGAGTCCACTCGAGAATTGCCCGTTTTGCCCGTAATTTTAGTGCTATGTCTACACCAGCAAAGCCACGTGAACCTGCTGTAGAGTCTCCAGATAAACGAAGAATGAATTGTACTGTTCCGCTTCATTGATTAGTGAGATCAGACAGAAGACGATGCTGGGGTCCTGTCTGCATGTTTCGGAGACAGCACATATCAATTGTAAAAGATTCTAGTGCTTTAGCTAAGTCAGCTTGTTGACCGATTTGACACGACGTATGTACATTAAAAGCGCCAACATGAAGTTTAGAGCGCGGTTTCAGGAGACCTGGTATGACGTTTCGGGAACTCAGGTAACCAGTGCAAGTGACATGCATAGAAGATGTAGTAGAAGAAGTGCGAACAGTGAAAACCAGAGTAGGAGAACTTGTTTTATTGTGAACAAAGTGATGTCGAGTACTGTTAGAGGTATGAGAGCGGTCATCACTTCCCGATTGCCCACATCGTGGAAGGGTTCTCCGTGGGGTACCTGGAAAAAAAAGAGGATTAGAGAAAGTCTTGATGACCCAACAGTTTGACCACAGAGCCCAGAGGACAACTGTTTGAGGTCGGTCACCTATATTAATTGTTACTCAGGTTGTCAGAAAGGACAACGGCCTTGTGATTTCCGAAGGAGCTCGACTTTCATTATGAGGCGTCATAGCTCTTCGAAGTGAAGATCTCCCAACTCCCAGGGTGGAGTTTAAAGGATTTAAATGGGTTTTTTCTGATTCGCATTTTTCTAGCATGGTTGTTGTTTTTACGGGATACGGTTGCTAACCTTATGCTTAACCCTCCTTCTTTATCCGGATTTGGGACCGGAAGTAACCTTTAGAGGGTTCCTGGCGGAGTTTATTTCTTTAAACAGACCACAGAAACCAAATTTCAGTCTTATTTTTTGCTAAAATGGCTTTAAAATGTTGTAGCCTAATGAGAGTCTCTGAGAGGCAAGACTGAAGCTGCCCAACCTACCAGATATAGGACTTTAAAGTGTTTTTTAGTTGATTAATAATTTCGTTATCTCTATTTCTGCTAATAATTTAATTGAAATAGGAAGTAATTATTACCTTATGATTGTTTTTTTATATAACATTTAACGGTCTATTGAGAGACTTTAGTTATCTTGGAAGTTACCCGGTGATGCAAATGTAATAAGAATTAATTTGAACTATAATCTAGACACTCGACGCAGTACAATTGAATAGCTTGGCAACATGCCATATAACCAAGGTCTTTTAAAGGTATTAGTTCATAGTTTACAATGTAGTTTGGAGTAAGGTAAGGGTAGTCAAACTTTAATCATGGGATTCGTTTGTTAAGTTGCCGACTTTTGGTCCGAAACTGTTAACAGGTGTAGGTTGCAGGATTGGGATCTACTTGATTTGCGGAACTAATGATGGGTGACATTTAGTGATATGACTAAGTCGGCTACATTTAAGCAGATTTACCCAATATTTGTCCTCTTTAAGATTCGTTTATTTAACGAGCCAGTTCTTTATTCACATATCATATTCGATGTGCCCAATTTTTTTTCACTATTTCTACGACATATACTACATAGGTATTCCTCTTGCTATGCACATGTAGTGTGGAAACACAAATGGATAAACATGCATATGCTAAGTTCTAAGTTGCTTCTGACTTGCTTACTGATTAATTGTGATGTTTATAAAAAATTTTTATCTATGTTACGCATGTAATGTCTAATCTGAGTTGTTGTTGATGGCAGTAATTATAACTACATGCCACTGAAGGTCTGTTCTCAGAATTCATTTTGTTTCAGGCACTATCTAATGTTTAAAAATACGGTTTATTTTTAAAGTTTTACCCCATAAACTGATTTAGCACAGGAATTTTTAAAAATATATATCCGCAACCCTGATAGGAACTAAAGACCTTCAGGGATCACGGACAGAACAGCTATTCAATACTTCATAGTTTTAATACTTCTTGACTTAGGTCATTTTATTGTATGAAACTTGAAATCCAGCAATTCGTACGAAAATCATTAAAAATCATCGTTTTTTTCTCCTTATCTATTACATTAAAAAGGGTCAGTAACCGCAGCAAATTGTAAAGAATTAGCTCAACAACATGATGTGGATGGATTTTTAGTTGGTGGTGCTTCATTAAAACCGGAATTTATTGATATATGTAAAGCTAGACAATAATGAGTGTGTTATTCTTCTCCTTATCGGTTGTTTATTTTCCCATGTTAATTTTTTCTCTTTGTTCCTTTCTAATAAACAATGAGCATTATTCATATTATTAGTATCTTATTGCTTAATGTAAAATAAATTATCATTAGTAGTTGCCAGGATTCTCGTTTTTGTTGTCTTACTTAATACTGATCAAGGACGAAAGATAATATTAATTTATTTAGTTTAATACTTTACTTAATATCCTTTATATTTGCATGCATAATGCACCAAATACATATTTCTGTGATATTCTGATTCTTCTTTCTCTGATGCTAGTTTGAATTTTACGCAGTGAAAACTCGAAGTAACTTATCCTAATACGGTCTGTTTTACATTATCTCATGTGACAAAATTGATATCCAGATAATTATTAATCTAAAGAACGGTGATGACATAGAAGATTTGATATTTTTTTTTGGAAGTGGAATTTAGGATAAGCATTTCATCCCATTTAGGACTCGTCAGCTGGATATGTCTATGTTCCGATGTTGATGTTCACATTGAGATATGGACCTAGTACGTTCGAACTAAAGATCCAACATGTTATTGAATCAAGATAGTCATTTACTTGTTAAACTAGCATAAAGGTTTACAATTTTCCGTTTCTGATATTAAGGTATGCAATCTATCAGTCATTACTGGCATATGTTCACTCTGAGCAGCATACTATGATGCAGCCTTTAATTACAATGTTTATTAAATTTGTTATGTATTTGACAATCGAACCTAGTGAATGCATTTCACCAACTGAATATAATTGTACTCTAGTGTTTACACTTAGACTCGAATTTAATACCTTTCGTATCAGAAGGCAACCTTTTGTCAACACTTATAAACAACTGTAAAAGTACAAATTTTAATGAAGATAGGTTATTGCTAACTAATTTTATAATTAGTTTCTGTTTGTTATCGGTTAATTAGGAAACTAGTCAGTGTTTAGATCATATTCATAAGTAGTTATTTGTCTAACGACAATCATTTACAGATAAAATAAACTTAATAACATTCAACGTATTAGAGTATAAAATTTTAATATTTGAATGTGTTATGACGTGATAAAAAGGACGAGGGTGATGATTTTGGTTGGTGGACGCGAATACCAATACGATGTGTGCCTATCTAAGAATGCACGATTGACCTAAGCCCATTCACCTCCCTAGGCCGACAATAAGACAACCAGAACTGAGAACAGGAAGACTGAGAGAGCAAGGTCCAAGGTCGTATTATATTTTAATCATGCATTTATATATACATAAAATCAGACCACACAGTAAGCCAATCGGAAATCTAACATTGATACAGAACAAAAGAAATAGTGGTAGTGAATGGGGAGAACTTGTACACAATAAGGTAGACGTAGTTCATAGTTAATAAACAATACATAAAGAATCAATACATTAAATGAGAGAAACCGGGCAAGGGGAACGTAACGGTCATAGAAATAAAATGTTAACACTGTCCACAGTTATAATAAATGAAATAATGTTCTAAATCACAGTTCCCGAAGATAGCCAAATCTTCATTAGGTGCCCGGCATATCAGAATGTTTCGTATTTTCTTCATAGGAAAATTATATAAAACTGTAGACAATTTACTAATTCTTTGTGCATGTCACAAAATCTCACTTTGATTGTTAATGTGGGAAGGTAATATGCGAGTACAAATATCAGAATAGTTTCATATTGATTAATGTATTATACTTGACAGAGCTATGGAAGATGTAGAATTGAATTACCTGGGCGGCATCAGTCAAAAACAAGAGGGATGTGATGCCGACGTGAGAATATGGATTGGCAAGGCAAAGAAAACAACTCTACAATTGAAGAATATCTGGAGTTCAAACAACTGTCAGCCTACACTAAAGTCAGAATTTTCAATACAAACGTCAAGAAAATTCTATTGTATAGAACTGAAACTTGGAACTACGAAAACGATTATTCAAAAGATACAGGTATCGATGAACAGCTGTTTGTACAAGAGACTTCGGATCCGTTGACCAGATACGATCAGCGACAACCTATTGTGGCAAGGAAAAAAACAACTACTAGTTGAGGAAGGAATCGAGAAGAGACGCTGGAGGTGGATAGGATGCAAATTAAGAGAATCATCAAACTACGTCACAAGGCAAGCCATAACTTGGAATCCTCATGGCCAAAGGAAAGGAGAAGGATTGAAGAACACATTATTGACAGACTCCAGTTAGTAGCTTTTAGATATTTAGTATTTTAACAGCTAAGCAGCAATAAATAACTTATGGTTGCTTTTATTCTAATTCAATTAATTATGTCTCTATTTCAAAAAAATGCATAATTAGGTACTTATAACTTCTGTTTAATAGTTTTTTGTTATAACTGGTCGTTTTCAATCGATATAATTATTCACATAATAAGTCTCTTTCGCTGTTACTTGATTCCCATTGAATACCAACCCTGTTTTCAATATAGGAGTAACGAGGTCATCATGAGACGTAAAATTTTCTAGTTTCTTCTTTAGTGGAGCCGTCTATACACAGTGGTAAATCGTTTTGAACTAAAGTGACATAGCTGTCCTTATTTTCATTGGTTCTCCGAAGGATGTTAATTTGTAATGAATATTTCTTCAAAATACCTTTAGTTTCAATGCCACAATATTTAAGCAAATGGAAAGACAGAGTAAACCGTATTAAGTATTCATTTTATTTTTAATCACTCTTGTGACACGTAATAATACAATCAAATCATTCAATAGTATAAAGGTATATTTAGTAATTACGCACAAAATATGTTCATCAATCGATGTTTAAAATCAACTAAACAAATATTCCTCACGTGAAGTCGGTAAGATGTGAAAGTGATTCTCAAAGTGCTGGTACTTAATTGTCACAAAAATTTCAGGTTGGTAAGTAAATTGGAACATACACAAGACAAAGTGGTTTTATTTTTGATAACAGAAACGTTTGGTCTAATGTGAGCTAGTCAATCAATCAGCAATTTTAGTAGATTATGTAAAACTTACTCATTTTGTTTTAAAGGCATTCGTTTGTTTTCCACTTTGACTAACAAATCACACTTTTATTAGGTGTTGCAGAGATTGTTGAATATTAATGTGAATTAGATCATGATCGACAACCAGGAAACACTGGGCTGCTGTTTCGTTCTAGAATGGGACCCTTCATCAGTGGACATCCAAAACTTCGTCAGTAATCAAATCCAGGACCTTCCAACTCCTAGTATACGCTTTACCATTTAAACTAATTAGCCGGCTCATAATGGTATACATCCAGCCGATGAGTCCCAAATAGGATGAAACACGCATCCCTGATTCCGTTTGGCAGTCACAACCCAACTTAAATATTACTTGTGTACTATCGCCATATCGAAGCAATCCACTCATGATGCATATATGGCAACAGAGGCTGACCAGTTTCAGTCCATTACAAATCAACGGGATGATACAAGCTTATTTTAATTACCCCCCAAAAGTTAGTATCTTTTTTATGTTGGGTGTTGTGTAGACAACTGAATTCAAAGTTTCACATAACAGGTTGATCTTAGTTATATTAGACCACCCAATATTGCAAACTAATCAGAGTTAATATTGTAAACCGTAGGATTCAATCTTAGTGAATGAAAATTTAAATACATGACTGGAAACCGGAATGTTTTGAGTTCAGTCCCTGCACAGATAGTGGATGTGCATAACTACGAAATCCCAATACTATGATAGGATATTTGCCCAGTCATTCGTGATTTTCGGATGTTGTCTTGGTAAGATCAATTTTTGATTCTAAACTTTAAACAACAGTTATTTTTCCAATTTT
Source organism: Schistosoma mekongi (assembly GCA_034768735.1). Taxonomy (NCBI): domain Eukaryota; kingdom Metazoa; phylum Platyhelminthes; class Trematoda; order Strigeidida; family Schistosomatidae; genus Schistosoma; species Schistosoma mekongi. The sequence goes on along the minus strand of CM068306.1, from coordinate 80,685,289 downwards.
AGGATTTATTCGCAGAAACCACAAGTTATATTTACTTAAATAAATCTTATGAGATCAACTTTAATTACGTCACTATAAATATACCATTAGATCCTCATGACCAGATCATATATCGAAGTGATAAGAACGAAACTGAAAAGAGTAGTTTAATCTTATATTAATCGTAATGAATTTCAAGAAACTGTTCAAACGTACGACAATCTAGTTTGATGCTAATATCATTTTGAAGTAGTATTTTCTGATGTGTCTGTGGCGCACGGTTTTTAACTAGAATAATTTTTATATAACTTCTTGCTCATGGTAATTTAGAGTAGATATCGGTGATTTTAATTTCCCATCACAAAGCTTTGTGCATAAATCCCTGATATATGCGTAGATATCTGAAAAGTAAATTAGGTTAGCATGTACTATTTCACTTTACGTGAAGGTTTTCTAATAGATTAGAACGTGCTTTTACTATAGATTCTAATCACATTCTTAGTGGTGTGTACTCTTAAATCCGCTAGGGAATTGAGCCCACGGCCTTTAAATTAATGAATGCCTAAACAAGCTAGCATTAGCCTGTGATGAATTCAAACAATTAGAAACAGACTGTAATTAATAATCTTCTGATGAATGTTAAGAATACGCGAGCAACGCATATCTTCCTGAACATAATTCTTCATATGTCATATACTTGCGAACTTAGAATACCACGTACTCAGTTCTGAATTTGGATACGTAAAACTTTACAGATCGCAAATCAAGAGAAAGGAGACAGTAGGCATACGAGTAAATATCTAATATTTTCAACAAATCACGTGTATTTATAGTTTTGTGCAAAACAGAAATCATTAACATAGTTCATCTAATACAGGGGTAGAGAGTTAAACCGTTGTCGATATACAGAAATAGTCTTCAGAAGATACTGCCAACTCTAAATAAAGTTTTCTTTTTTACCAAAAACTAAGTAAAACTAACCTTTATTGTTGAATTCCGAATACTACGAAGGTAATTAGTAATCGGATGATAAAACAATAGAGTTACTAGAATTGATGTTGTATTTAATCAAGCCTATTGTTATTTATAATGTGAATGGGGTCAATAACAAAAAATTATAACCAAATATTATCAAACAGGAATCTATAAGCTTTGTCAATACCTAGATTCTATGATTTTAAAATTATTTTATTTAAAAATACGCAGTTTATAGTTGCAACCATTGAAACAGACTTGCATTTAGGGAAATCAATCTTATAGTTTCGACCACAGTATATGGAGTATTTGACATGTCTGAAAGAAGACATGTGATTGGTCAATATTGTGTGACAGACATACGACAATGACTAGGTCATAGATGTATATACATCGTTTATATATTTTTGGTTATAATATATACGTGTGAGTAACTAATGTGCATCTTAATAATCAGTCGGATCTTTGTGCCTGTGCAATAGATTAAAGGCAAGGCTGGGTGTTAGCTGTAGACAATAGTGCGGCGGATAACAGGATCAATAATATCGGCCATCCCTGCTTCAAATATAACAGTATCCTAAAGTACTTTGACAAAAACTGAGAATTTAGAATAATGAATTATCACTGTAGGTCTTTTGTAAGTAGAATTTTGATGCAAATTTGAATCTCGCCGAAAAAATTGGTTTTTTCAAAACTACTGACGGGAACTATATTTTACAAGAAAGAGGCTATAAAAATCATCCATCTAGTTTATTGGTCAGCCATTTGTTCGAAAGGTGACAAGATTTCATTACAAACATTCACTATATCTGGAACAAAGTATCGCCTAGGTGTAACAATGTCATGATATCGCTTTCTAAATCAGAGATTGTATTTTCAAATGGATGTTGGCATTATAGCATCCTCATCATAGGTTAGAATAGATATTAAGTATACCAGACGTGTTTACGCTTTATGCCACTGATGCTTCTTAATTAAACAATTGTTTTGTGGTAGCTCTTATTGTTGTTTTATACAATAGTATCAACGTTTATTTCACCCAAAAGTTATTTCATAAATGCTAAATCAGTTTGATCTAGTGGCTATGTTTGTAAGTAATTGTCTTTTAAGTGAAGTAGACGATAATATTGTTGTTCGCAACGACAATAAATGATACTCATTTAGACCAAAGAACACACTAACATTGATTTTATGATTGTTGATTACTATGTTTACTTTAACTACTACTTATTTTAATATTATTGTGCAATTCATATATATAGTCAATTATAGAATCAACAAGTTCTAAGATACTTGGGCTCCCAACGAGAAACGTTAACAATATTAACGATGAACTTTGTTTTCTGTAGTTACCATATACCTACCAATTTAATATATTTTATTTATGTCATGATAATTGGTTAGATTAAGTGCACAATTCCAAATGTAAATGACAATTTCTAACCATTTCAAAGCTCATAAAATATTTCATCACGGTAATAGAATGTCTCAAGAATGATAAATATATATCACTGTTAATTCCAAGCTCCTAGTTGAAATCAGTTATAAAGAGTTTATATGTCTTAGTGACGACGTGGGTGTGGATTTTCTGTATGATAGTGCAACTACTTAAATTATAATTTTGATATGCCGGCCACCTGATGAAGATTGACTATCTTCAAGAACTGTGCTGAAGAACATCATTTCAATTATTATAACTGTGGATAATGTAATCGTTTCATATCTATAACTTACGTTTCCCTTGCTAGGTCCTTCCGTTTAGCATATTTATCCTTAGCATATTGTTATTACTATGAACTACGTTTACTCAGTTGTGTACCAGTTGTGCCCATTCACTGCCACTCTTTCCTTTGTTCTGCATCAATGTTACATTTATGATTGGTTTACCGTGTGATCTGATTTTATGTATATATAAAGGCATGATTAAAATACAATGCATTCTCAATTCTCCGTCTTCCGGTTACTAATTCTGGTTCTTCTGTTGTCGGTCTAAGGGGGGGGGTGAGTAGGCTTAGGTCAGTAGTGCATTATCAACTAGGCACACTCCGTTGGCGCTCTCATCTAGCAACCAATACCCTATCTCACGTCATAACAAATTTATGCAGACTTCTCTAATCTACACTAAGTTTATTTATTAATAATTGCATAAATTTTACGTGTCATCTAATAGTAATAAACAAATTGAGCAATTTTTTCAAAGATTGTGTAATATTCGAACTGTCGATTTCTAGATGATCGATAAATTAACTAGTTTACTTGTTACTCGTGTTCACGTGATATTGTGGAATGCCAACTATATATATATATATATATATATATATATATATATATATATATATATATATATATATATATTGATGAACACATTAGACTAATACAATTTATTGCAATTGTGCACTTTAATTAACATATTTTGTACATAAACAGTTTTGAAGACATTTTTCAAGCTAAGTTAAAGTGGTTTTGCAGTGATAGTGGCGAAAATTCTAACATTGGACGCCGACCAGTTTATTGGTGGTGATGGTTAAGTGTCTACTGTCAGACTTGATTGTTCTAGGTGTGATAGATAATGAGGTTAAAGGGGTATGTACAGCTGAAGAGTCTCATATCTTCACGAAACATTTGCCTAGTGTACGTTGATTATTAAAATACCTTAAAGAGAGCAATCTGTAACTAAGATAAACAAAGGACTATTTACATACCAAATTTGAACAGTTTATACGTTTCTGGTTACACTTCTGTTTTTAGTTTTGCTTCAAGATTTATATTGCTTAGTAGTATTAACACAGAAAGCTTGATAATCAACTGACTATATTCTTATTTCTTCGAAAGAATATAATATACTATGTTAAAGGGAAAGTGTACCACTCATCCATTCACGGGAATTGGTGAGTCTGAAGGTAATATTCATCCTCTGTTCTTTTCTCCTTTTTCTTACGTGATCTGTGTCATCTAATAAAACATCTACTTTAATTAAACCTGTTTCTTTTTCTTCAAATCATTCCAAAATGGATGATAATTAATTAGTCATTGATCTTTGTGAATGTCCCTACACTTAATTCTTCTAAATTTCTAACTGTTAATTTTAATCTAAGAAGTGATAGAGAGCTGAACGTTCTTTTGAATTATTGAAGATCCATTAATACACATTATGTAGAATGTCCCTTTATTGGTATAACTATTACTTCTGTTTTATACTGGTCTTCACAGGTTTGTCAATACCGAAGAAATTGTTTTTTCGTATTATGCAAAGTGACTACATATTTTTGTCATTTCTGGACATTTATTATTACAGTTTGTCAATTTCTGCAAAATACCATCGAAGAAAAGAACAAACAATGCTGAGTTGAGTAATGATGGGTGTTAGTACAGTATGTGGTGTAATATATTTAATGTTATTATGAATTTGGTTGTGGAGAGATTCTTGAAATCCTGCTAACAAGTAGAAAACATTATCCCATCAGATACAAACTAGTCACTTTGTTCACATTTATTTCTTTGTATATCTTTATTCACAACCACCAACGGTTGCATTAGAATTCATATACTTAAAAAAAGATTTCGAAATCTTCACAATTCAGTATCTAATACGCCATATATGATGCGATAAAAAGTCTTAAAGATTTACCTGGCTAGAAGTCTATGCTCGTGAAAACTCTTATACATTATTTTTCAATAGAACTTTAATCGGAATATTCATCCATAAATATACATCTTTTGATTTCGCTTATGTAGATTATATATATATATATATATATATATATATATATATATATATATATATCATAGACATTAAAAATAAAATGAGCATAGTAGAAAACGCTTAGTTGCTCTGTTAATCGAATTACTATTATTGGGGGAATATTATTATTATTTCTGCTTCATCATTAACATTAAGTAATTTATTTTGAATCCTCAGTCTTTTCATATTAACATTCGGAAACTAGAATGAATAATTAAACTTTATTAATGAACTACTAATCAATGTAAATGATATAAACTAAAATTGTACTATTTCTAGTAAAATGGCATAAAGTAATCTATAATAAGGTTCCTATAATACAATTACATCTTTCATTCATCTTTCATTCAATATCCATTTATCTTAAATTAACAAGAATATTGAACATTTTCAAACAAATTTTTGTTATAGTTCAATTGGAATGATGATTTTTGTGGAGATTGGTTATTTATTTGATTGAATATGTCAGTGATTGATATTGGCGGAGTACCATTGAAAACCAAGGAGCACTGGACACAAATTGATGGAAGTGGGAATTTTACTATTGGATGCCTACCCAGTGGTGCAGATGGTAAGGCGTTCGCCGTCAACCTGAAGCCCCTGGTGCGGAATCTGGGATGCGCACTGCTGAAGAGTTCCACACTAGAATGAAACAGCTGTCCAGTGCTCTCTGGTTTTCAATGGTACCCTGCCAACATCAATGTGTGACATATTCAATCAAATAGATTTTTGTTAAACTGAATTTTTGTGAAATTTTGATGGAATTTTACAACCAATCCAAAGCAGAAAAGATCAGTTTCATTTAACTAATCAAATTACACAAAAAGATGATTGTAAGGGACAAAAATTGAGAACAGTATCACGTTGAAAATATACTCCTTTTCAGTTTTTAGCCAATAGCAGTTTAATTATTATTTACGACTAGGAATTAACAATTCAAACTGCAGTATGTTTAAGCCCAACCGAGGTTGTGATGAGGACGGTTGACAGAAAACCTTGGACTTAGGTTCAGTGTTAAATGAACTCATCATCAAGCAGTACCTGTGGTTGAGTAAACTTATGTTCTCCTCAGTATTCGATCCCGTGTCTAGTCTTTCCTGCTACTATCCCCATACCCGTTTTCACATATGTATATTTGACTCTGAGAGATATGTCTGAGGAAAAAGATTGACATGTTAAGATATAGAGTGCTAAGAATCCCACATTTTACTATTATTATTAATTCTAAACCTTTCAAAGTTATTTAATTGTAATCAACTGTGTTAACAATGTCGATGAACGAAGTGAATGATACCTTCAACAGTTTTTTTCTCTCGACAAACTGCTTCTAGCTTCTTCTGTATAATAATTAAAATTGTCGGGTATAACTATAATTAGAAGGTATTGATGAACTAAGTATTCATCAATTATAGAAATAAGTTTATTCAGAAAAAAATGTGATTAATTGTGTTATTGATACTGATGAGAAAATGAGGTTTAATCAATATTTAGATCAGTGAAATTGAAGGTGGTTAAGACCCCATATAATTACAGGCCAACCGACAAACTAATGTGATCCCGTTTGACATACAGTTTCAAGCACTACTATTTTGAGAACAGTCAGTATTCATGAATCCATTTTGCTTCAATAGATTACAGACTAGTAAAAGATTTAAGTAAAAAATAGGACACATAGAAATTGGCTTAAGTTGTCACTACTTTTTAAAACGACAAGATCAAGTTAACAAGATCAACACCATAATACTGTTTAAACTCAAAACAAATGAAACGAAGGTATGTATAAAAGAATAAGATAAGAGGGTAAGATAAAGAGTAAATTCATATACGCTTTCGTGGTCGATTTTGACCCTTATTACTTAGTGTCTCCAGACACTGATCACGATCATCGCCCAGTTCACAACCAGGTAGTCTGAATCTACGAACACGACTCAGACCAACAGTCAACGACTTTATGATGCCTTAATAAGTTGGACACTAATAAAGTATTTGAATCTACTCATATCAAAAAAGGGGTATGTATGGTTTTGACTTAGAAAGCTAAGTACTTTTGAATTGGAATAATTGCCATTTATTTTGTTTACTAAAGCAAGATAACGCAACTATTGATCTGTTAGTCCACGACTATTATAAAGAATGACTGTGAAATGACTGAACTACCTCAAATATTTTAGGTAAGACTATTTTATCCAAATTTTAAATGAACATTTTTTTAAAAACGAGTTGCCGTACGGTATGAGCATTTATACATATGTTTATATGATTACGTGAAATATAATTGGATTATATATTATCCAATGGATGGCTCAATTTCAAATGTTATTCCTTTTTTGATCTGAGCTAATTATATCGGAACAGACTAACATACGTCAAGACTGTTTGGTCATGGTTAAAGTTCAGTCACCTTATCTCTCTTTAAAATCGGCTATTGATTGGCTGGCCGAAATTTCAGTATTCAAAAAGAGTTCAACTCAAGAATGTATCACGTGTGTGGTAAGTTGAACTATTATGATCTGAAGTGTGATGCAATAATGAAATACGCTTCTGTTGGCTGATAAAACTAATATACAAAATTAAAGATTAAAAATAACCAGAAATATGTAACTTCTAAAGTTAAGTATATCCACCATTGTAACCCAGACAAAGATATATTGTCTGTGACCTTGACTTCAGACATGATCTGCCTCTCCTACTCAAATATCATGCCTTCATTGTGATTTCTTATTATTTGTCTTCGAATGTGGTGTAAATTGTGTGACGTTGCAACGCTATGATATGCTTAGTCTGTGTTCTATCACAAACATGCTAACATAGGAATACAGTATTTAGGAGTAAAGCTTTCTACTAGTTATTATTTTTTTATAAACAGACTACAGGCGATGATGCTGTTAAAAGTGGAAGCTACACTGATTACTCACGGAATACTGAACCTACCTCCATTTCAGATTTTGAAATAAATAATCGTTGAGTTCTAATTTTATCTGATTTTTGTTCTCGTTTTTTAAAATTTTTGAATAGTGATGCACAACAGAATTAGTTGATATGGTAAAAACTCCAGTTTGACAAATTATTGCATACTTATTTTTTACATAGACCTATTGTGCAATTAGAGTTTATCTGTGTTATAACTTGTGTTTGATAGCTTGACTAACCGCGGACAACGCCATCACTCGAACGGCTCGAATCCTCCTAGTCACAATTCAGAAGACGGAAGGCAAGTAGTCAGGAATCCTTGTTCCATTAAGGGCGAGTGAGTTATGTACAAAATATTCGTATATTTATAGTTTACTGAAACAATGAAATCATCATGATAATCCATCCACACGGACTAAGAAGTTTCGGACATTACCCAACCATAAAACGCCTTGTTGAGATTCCGGGGGGGGGGGTTCTGCCGATTAGTGACTGGGTCGAATGTATATATATATAATCAACATAGAACCTGGCACATGTATGTGTCGGTTCAAGTTTTCATACCTCTATGGCGCTGCAAGACTAACACCACATTTATAGAAGTTACTTTAATAATAATAATATTAACGAGAAGTGCGAACATACAGAACTGGGTGGAATATTTCAGGCTATTTCAAGAGTACTGGTGGCTTCGTCGAGCTTTCTGGAAGTCGTCCTAACAAGCTATTTATCAAAATAATAAACAGTAGAACTTAAAAACTGTGTCTAATCTAGAATGGAAGTTGTTAAATGTATTAATTATTGTTATGATATAAAACTCTATGGTTGATATATGAGACCAATTAATGGATATGTCCTTGTGCACACGAAGTTGCAATGACAAATGCCAATGATTACCTAGTCAGTCCCTGTATGTTTGCCTGATGCCCAATTGATCCTAGGCCGGAATAGGAAAGACGCAAGCCGACGAAACAATCGGACGAAATCGAATCATGTTTTAAATATTTCACTATATACGCACAAAATCAGACTACACAGTGAACCAATTAGGAATTTAGCATTAATACAAAACAAAGGAGATAGTGGAAGTGAATAGGGGCAACTCGTTTACAACTAATCAACTGTGATTCATAAATAATAGACAATATACTAACAGTAAATATAATGAAGGATAGGATAGTCTAAGAGGAACGTAACATTGATAGAAATAAAATGCCTACACAACCCGCAACTAAAATAGTTGAAATAGTATTCTAAAACAGTTCTGAATGTTTGTTACTTTTTTTAGTCGTCCAATATAACAATTATTGAATTTGGTGAACACATATACTAACAATAGTTTAACCGTTCAGTTTATGAATATATATGCAATAATCATATGAAAATATCATAAGATCTTGAAATGATGGAGAAGATTTGTAGCTCACATGAATGATATTGAACAACATTAATAGTGTTTACTTCATGTAATTAATGTTGTCTAGAACACTTCTAAGGTTTCATAATTAAAGCATCCAGCTTAGAAAATAATAATGTTTCTTGGATCTTATTTGCTATCAACAACTATTCATTAAATTACAATTAATAGATTAATAAATGAGCTAATGAACTGTCGATTTCGGAGTATAATTAAGGCAATTTATTATTTAAAAACATAATGATTGGAGCATTACATAAATTAAACATGTATATAATTCGCAGAAATTCATTTGTGACAAACAAATATCAACTTTGAAATACTATATTAAAATACCAGTGGTATTAAATGCAAAGAAGCAAATAACCGTACACTTTCCAAAGTTAGTTTTCATTACAAAATAAAATTGGTTGGAGTATTGAAAAAGTTTATCTACATATAAATGATAATGACGTTATACTAATAATTATTCTCAATCCGATATCACAAAATGCTCTTAGTTCTATAACCACTAGTAGACGATAGACCACTCAACTGGCCGGCGTTCTGTAGTTGATGTGTATAACTTCAGTCAATTCGTGACTTATTTTCACAGCCTGGTTTACGAACCACAGGTACGTAAGATCTCATACGGCAACTAGTTGAACTCCATAAGTCACGTCTATTCAGATTAGTTAAACGTACCTCGAAGATTTCCATATTAGAACAAGATAACTGTCTGGTGTTCCTGGTCTTCAGTGATTGTGTAACTCAGACCAACTCGAATTTCACAACAATTCAGTTTCTGCATCACCCATTTACAACTTTCTAGAAAATAGATTTCTTAATGTTCGCATGAGAAGCCACAAACTGTTTTGTCGTAACGTAGACTGTTCCTGTCATCTGATGTAAGTTTGTAATTAAAACCTCTTCGAATGAAAGCTTGGATGTGACAAATGAATATTTTCTATAGGCTTCAGTTGTTATGTTTTACATTACAAGCAGTCGGAAAGTGAAAAGTATTTATTTATTCTGTCTACTGAGATTTTTTAAAAATTTTCAAGTGGAATCTAGATGCTACATTTCATTGCAGTATGAATTAAAGCAATTTATAACAAATCCCTTTTGGGGACTTTAAAATTTAATACCAGATTTCAATCCATTTCCTACGGAGTGATTAGAATAAGCAGTACTAAGGTGAGCACTATTTTTCTATGAATCCATTATCAGATTCCTACTAAATATGAAATATTCTGTCCATCTAGTAAACACATTATTTCCAAGAATTTGAACCGAGTCGAATACTGAAAGGAACGGTTTTTAACATTGCGCATACATTTGACCCTGATGTCACGATGTTCTCCTCTCAAGGATATGGTAAAATATTTCAGAACTAGATACGTCCAGCCCAAGTAAGCTACGACTGTTTGATGATGGCTTAGATAGAAGCGTGAAATACCACAATTGAGTAAATAGTGAACTGTAATTTATATAATTTTCCTCTGTCTTTTTTATGCGACAGATTTCGATGTGTCCGTTGTGGGAGAATGTCAATCAGTTGGTTTCAATTTACTTTTTAATACTGTTCATATGATTCCTAATTAATAATTGGGATAATGTGTCTGCAATAAGTACAACAGCATACTGAGGCTAAATATAGGTTTACCCAGTTTCCAAACCCCCCACCCACCAGTAACTGTCCACACTAGAAAATATCACCAGAAATAATTCTGTTCATACTTTACGACAAAATTGTTCACACATTTTCACTATAGATTTTAGCGGTAATGGAATTTTTGTTGTCTTTTGTCCCGCATTATCATTAGCACCTAGTTTTACGTGTTATTTAGGAGTATAATACAAGTTCATCTGAAAGGTATTCTGAGTTAGGGTTTATTAGTAAGCCGTTATTTCGAACTGTATAATTTCAAAAGAAAATTATAACATCTCTTCAAATTGATTTCATTCATGGTTACATTATTTTAAAACTAATTTTATATGCTTAATGTTTAGTTAGTGGGATTTAGGTTACGCTTACTGACATACAAACAAATTTCATATCACACTATATTCCACAAGATATTTGAATAACACATATTTCCTTTTTGTTACATTGCTTATTTGATTGTAGACATATAATGAATCATCGGTTAGTTTCTACCGGATCCGAGTGTTAATGAAACCGCAGTCCCATTAATCGTATATATTTGGTTTAGAAATATAACCTATATGCTTCAATATAACAAAGCTACTTTGATTAGCACAAAACTTTAAATTTCATTTGAAAGCGTAGATCATTTTACTGATTTGATTAAAGTTTTCTTATATTTTTCATGCAAGTGTTTAGATGCTAACTTAAATAGACTTTAATGTGTTCGAAATGGTTACTTACTCATTCTCATTAAACACCTGACTGTAACTGATAACCTGATGCACGACTGGCCTTTCGTAAACCTGTCAACTCATATTGGCTGAGACACGAGTTTAATTTAACCCTATCATGTCAGGTCTATCGGTCGAAGTGAAGTAGGAGTTGGAACAATTTACTTAAGATCTTTTCTGACCTATCGCCCCAAACAACTAACAATTTCAGTAATACTGCTTTCTCGCAAAAGAAAAATATTCACAAAAGATTGGTCTTAAAATATAATGACTTCATCTTACCTAACGGATATTCATCTAACGAGGTAGGACTTTTAAAAAATGCAAAGTTAATTTATCCGAAAACTACTTACATCTGAATGACCCCAAGTAGTTATCCCTTTGGTTATATAGTCATGCATTCGTGTCTTCAAGACCACCCTTATCCCAGTATCGCTTCAAAGTATTGCAAGAAGACCTCCCATCATTCTAGAGAGGGTGATTGCGTATTTTTACACGATTACACTGAAGTGAATAGAAATGTAAGTCAATTCATCAGTTCACCAGTGATTAACTTAAACATGTTCCTGAAATTCTAGTGAGAAGTCGTGATTCGTAGAGTTTAGATTAGCCGGGAGTGAGACAGTTATCACCAATGACAATGGATAGTTGTCGTGTTATATCACAAATTAATGGAAGTGTGAGTTCTATCATTGGATGTCAACCCAGTGGTGCAGAGTGTAAAGAATTTTCCATCCTGAAAGATTTAGTTTGGATTCCCTGGTGGAGCTAAGAGTATATACTAAGGAACTTCATACTAGGATGAAACAAGTGTCTAGTGCTAGCTGGTTTTCAATGACATCCACTCATCTCACAGTGACGAATGTAAACAACTCCACTTGTCTCCACAAAATCACCTCAGATGAATCATATTCTACTCCTATTTATTCTATCTATTTTTACATTTTCTTTTCAGAATTACATTTAAGCTCTTCATTAATAAAATCACAATATAGTTTCCAATGAAATTTAATAAATGAAATAACATTGAAATATTGACGTAAAGGTCATATTGACTATAAACATAAAATACTACTGAAATTTTAAATCAAAGGTCACATTATTCGATAATCAATAGACAGAGAAATTTTACCACCATGTTACTCATAACTTATTAAAATTAATAGAGACTATTTGATGTTTCTTAGTATACATTGTTCACTTGGAATGCAGTTGTTAAACAATATTTAGTAAATTACATGGATACAAATGCTACTTCATTAATATTAACATTATACATTTATGACTTTAATGTGTCAGTTTATAATATTGGATTAAATGTTTATTGTGTTCAATACACGGTAATAACTAGTAAACTCTACATTAAACATGAATTTATCTATTCTGATAGCTGTATATAAAATGAAAATGTCAGTTGTTATGTATTCATTTGAAGTAGTTGTGACTCAGTAATCTTTTGTGTTATTTGTAGGTATGAAGGTGGTTATCACCTGAAAACCCCCTACAACGCTGAGTTTTTTGTCTCAGGATATATGAAGAGCAAACGAGGTTAAGATTAGTTCTAATTACATGGAGGCGTGTTCACTGTGCCCATAAGACAACTTGTTAAACTGTTTATACACTATCGTTTTGAGTGGATTACGTTGTATTTAGCTTTGTACTGGCGAAGGCCGTACCTTCGAAGGCGAAATTTAGCATAGTAAAGGCGTGTTGTGGTATTTTAGGACCGACGTTTACTAATCCCACCCTTCCTTTGTGAGGAGTTATCGGTGCAGTTATAGTTGTATGAGAGAAACATCTTACTATGCTCATACTAGTGTGCAGTCACGCTTACGACTTTACCCTTAGGTTTATCTCTATTCCTTTTAGTCTTATTGCTCTTCAACCGATCTGCTGACACGTTAGGACCTTAAGGAATGAACGTTTCAGCCAAAATATGCCGACTGATTTAACATGATAGGCAAGCCTGAGAAGCCAAGTCGAAGTAGAAGTAAAATCGAGTAGTTATCACTAGGTTACGATGAAGTGCGACTCTAAGTCACCTCTCCAAATATAATTTATCGTTCAGAAAAGAATCTACAAGAGACTGGCTAGTGACTTCGAAATAGCTGCTCATTTTAAAGTGATAAGAGATACCAAATAAGCGTTTTTCTATTATTCGAACGAAGACGCAATTTTATTTACAGACTGTAGAATTATAATGAGGGCTGATATGTGATTGTAGCAGAATAACGAAAACAGAAATTCATAAGGAGAAGTGGGGCACTTCTATGTTTAGATGTTCGTCTATTTGGAATAAGAAAGTGTTTAGAATCAATTCATTTATTCACGGTTACCGTTTTAGTTGCTGCTACTGGTGTGATGGTGTTTAGGATACCGAGTAACGAATTCAGCAGCACTAATTGCGCTTTTCAAAATGAATGCTATAGAATGGTACATTTATCATCGCAGTGCATGTAACAATATATTGAAAGGTTGGCACTTATCATTAGGTAATATGAATGAGATTGCTGAATTTATTGAAAAGATTATAATGAAATGCAAATACTACAGCAAAGTGCTTTTTATTTTAATTGTTCCAGGTTTTTTACATGTAAGATAAGATCGACTACAATCTCCACATGAAGAAAGTTAAAGTTCAAACAAAATGAATACTTTAGTTGGATTGTGACTGGCAAGTGGAATCCAGGACACGCATTTCGTCCTATTTGGGACTTATCGGCTGGATGTACCTGCATCCCAGCTTATCCTAATTAAAATGAATACTTATTTCAATAATTCACGAAAAATCAACTGATGACAGCTGGTATGTCTGATGAGTAATTGAGTGCCTTCCAGATTCAGGTTACAAAAGCCTTGTTAGTATGAAACATTTTGTAAATAAGTCAACGAGTGTTTATACTAACAACATAGAGACATTCTAGAGGTGCTTAAAAATTAAATGCTTTCAAACGGTTCAGAGGTCACCAACTATTTATTCATATGGATAAATATCAACATCATCCCTTTTTGGTTTATACTGTAACAGCCTTTGATTACCCTGGACATAATATATTACTTATGGTACGTTCTTATCTCGGTATGAGTTTTTAGGATGACTGAACAACAAATCTTACGTTACGTTACCCCCCGCATTCTAGTATTGGTTTACATGGTTTTGGCTCGTTGAAATAAATTATCTCGAACCAACTAATCTTTCACCTTTTATATTACACATGGAATCTAGCTGATGATGGTCGTTGAGTTATACGAGTGTATTTTATTTAAAAAGTCATACCATATATTATCTAATCATAAGGCTCAATAGACACCACAAACAAATGTTTCATAAATTTGACATGCTTCGATTCTACAAGAGTCAGCAACTCCATCGGGGAACTACTTTTTACCAACCAAGTATTATCATTAAATCCATTGAAATATTATTACTTTAAAATTACAAGGAATGATTTTACAATCACCATCTTCCGGCTGTCTAAGAAAGCTTAAGAAATCAATACTCTGGCTTGTTTGTAAGCACATTGGTATAAGTTTATGAGTCACTTTTACTAGTTCTTCAACCAAACACTAGCTTAATTTTTAGTTCAGGAAGACAATATTCTTATTTGCTTGATTTAATCTTGAGCCTTTCATTATCTTTCGAGACCGTATCATTGACATCTACACATAACTGTAGAAATATATCGGATTATTTCATTTCTAACTTATGAATAAACAGGAAATTATATTAGGAAGGAGCTTAAATGAAGTAATCAGTGCCATCAAAATTAGATTTATGAAGAGGCACGAGGTAGTTAGTTGTATGTATGTTATGTTGTTTCTGGAAAGTTAGTCAGTGAAAGGTAAATAAATATTACAGAAATTGATATTTAGATAATACTGTGTCACTGACTTTAAACCCTGTTGGTGGGGGGGGAGCGGGTAAGCATTCATAAGTCGTTTATTAACAGGTTACAGAAAGATGTGAGTAATTTACAATTTTTTAAAAATGGCAAACAACACGTTTAAGTAACAACAGGAAACATAAAGCTTAGAAAATGAATTTACTTATCAGTAAATTTCAAGTACATCTCATTAGAAAACACATACGAATACAGTAATCTAGTGAAAAGACGCGACCAGAAGTGTTCACCCGTGTCAGGTGTGAGGCAGTTACTGACCGATAGGAATGGATGAGGTCTTGCGAAAGCACAACTAATTGACTGAAATATCAACCGTTTGGAGATGACTCAATGGTCTAAGGGTAAGGCGTCCGCCACCGATTCAGAAGATCCAGAGTTCGACCTCTGATGGGGTTGTGGATGCATACTGTTGAGTTGTCCCATACTAGGACATGACAGCTTCCCAGTACTTCCTGGTGATCAGTGATTACCTAATTCAGACCAATTTGTGATTTGAAATCAACTTAACTAATCAACATCTCATTGTTGAATATTAAGATTAGAGTCCAGTACTCGTCGAGTCATCGATTAACTGCTTTACAGAAAATCTCTGCTGAATAACTTTAATTGTATAGAGTTATGTGGATCATCAGCATAGATACTAATTACTGTGGCAATAATATAAATTTCTAGTCATAATGTGAGATGTCTTATGAATAATAACGTAATTTTCAAAAATCTTGGGTTCAATCGAAACATCTGATAAAACTTTACACTTTTGATCGGTTCACAAAGAGAATGAAACAGTTTAAAAATTAGATGTTGCTGGGGTTGCGTATCACTTATACAGGAAGATTGAATAGCTTTTTATCAGATATCACTTGAATTCTTTTTCATACTTAACATTTGTAATATGGTCAGATATCCATTAAAGTTACCAAAATGTAAAATTAGGGTAATTGTATTGATTAAAAGTTGCTTGAACAAATGATCTATTGATTAGTTTTGTCAATGTAACAAATAAATATGGCCGATTCCCATATATGACCATTTAAATTATCGATAATAGTCACTGAATGAATCGGTAATTTCCCTTTTTCTTTTTTATAAGGTATGCGCCTTATGCATTTGTGTATTTTGTGAACATTATGAAAGTGTAAAAATTTGTTAATGGTAATGTTTTAGTAGACAGTGATAACACTGGACAGAATATCCTACATGTTGTACATTCTTATCTTGGTAAGTATGTTATGGTACGATTGGACGGCTAAACTTACCTTACCTTACCCACGCTTTCTGGTCTTGGTTTTGGCTAGTTGAAATAAATTATCTCATGTCAACTAATCCTTCGCCTTTTATATTACACACGGAACCTCGCATAGTACCCGAGCGTTAGTGGGAGATAGTTACTGAGTTATACTAGTATATTTCAGTTGAAGAGTGAGATAGATGCGAAGCATTATTTAAGTGTCGGGCTCGTTAGGAATTGCAACCAAACGTCTCACTAATTCACCCTACACTTTTTTAACAGAGTCAAAAGATTGAATTGAACGAGTGACTAATGTATTGAATTTGATTGGAGCCGAGTATTAATTACTCACAAATGTGACTGATTGATTGATGCGAATAGCATCCCCCTCCATCCTAAGTGAAAGGATATTAGAAGACATTGCAACCAGTGAGAACACAAAAGTCATTTTTTAAATAAAAATAATACACTTATATACAAAATATTTGATATATAACAAACATTTAAGTTGGCCATGAAATAACGAAATTAAGACATATCTATCACACCTACCTATTGATCACTATATCAGATAATAAAACAAATATTTCACATTATAAGTAACTCAACCGAGTAAGAAACAGTAGGATAATGTTTGTAGAATAGTCGGTACGAGTGTGTTTATTATTAACAGAAAACCTGCATTATATGACTATTAGCATAGTGTATTAATAGAATTGCATAACTGATTAGAAACTATTTCTTTATTTCTGTGTTACTACTGAATCTCTTAAAAAGCTCTAATCTTTGGAATTATTTTGCTAATAATTAAAATACAGGGACCGACTGTGGTATTAATAATAATAATAATAATAATAATAATAATAATAATAATAATAATAATAATAGCTATATTGAATAGTATTTTTAGTACAATATGAATTTTCAGCAGACAATGTCTCAACAAGTTACTTTTTTACCGTGTCAACATCTGATAAAAAAAAATACATATTTTATATTGTTAACAACAACAACGAAAATAACAGTAACATAAGGAATAGGAGTCTTTGCATTTCATAACAATCCGTATTTTTAAGAGCACAGATTTCTGATTAGATTGGTTCTTACAAACTTTTCATCACATAGAACATGTGCTAAATATGAAACAGTTGAGCGTTTATACTTCTCTTTACGTGCTTGCATCCTGATATAGCAGCGTCGCGTTCTGTCAGAAGACAAACATTTGACGAATATTGATTCTTTTTCAACGCGTGCTGCCAGCCACCATGATGTTTGCGTTTAGACCTAGCTGAATTGCACATGATAGGTCGTCAACTTTTTATAAATGCGCATGAGTACACAATGCGATTTTGGGACATGATTAGGCAATTAAAACAAAACAGAAAACGGAAAGATAACTTGTTGAGATATTGGTAAAAAAAAGGTATCCCAGGATTTCAAGCACTCCGCCAGAAAAATTCTGCAGCTGCTTCCATTATTAACTCGATCCTGTAATGAAGTTATGAGGGACTGTGAACTAATCAAAGAATATGTTTTACATTAGCTAATAAAGCATAGATTTTATGATGTTGAACAGTTTCTTGTAATTAAGGAATATTTTAATCGTTCAAATAATTTAGCATTCAATTTGACTGGTCAAATCGTAAATGTTGAATATAGGATATTTGGTTATTTTTTCTGCCCATTTAGTCTGCAGTTACTACGTGATGCATAGTAATTTCCAAAAGAGATTTAATTTCAAGCCATAATTTTAACAGTTTTCAGGTTTTCATCTGGTAAGTAATATTGAATTACACTCCCAGGCTCAGATGAGATGCTAGGCGTATGAATCTAGACTAAGATGAATTGATTCTACTAGCACTATCCGGGCAGCATAGTTTCTGATGAAAAAGGACCATTAAAATGGTAAATAATCATGAGCCAAATAGCAATTTCAAGGTCAAGGAACACAAGTCAGTCAATAATGACATTTTTCGAAGACGTTAAAGGTGATGTTGTGGAGCTAGATCGCTTAGTGATTAATCTTTTTTGGGGGAAAAATTGTTACGTACTTACAGAACTCTGGATTACTAGGAGTACCTTCCGTTTGTGAATGAGGAAGTGTAGATGCAGAAGAAGTAAGAAGACTGACTGAATAATCAGTTGGCTTGATAAAAGTGACTTACAACGTTGTAAATTTTCAGCATTTTGAACAGAAATAAAAGAACAGAACGCTTTCAAAATACTCTTAAGTGGAAAATATATTCTACCTCCTATAATTAGGAATCACTGTCTATGCAGACGAATAAAAGTCTAACGAATGTTTCAAAAGACGTAATTACCTACATCATTTGGCCGTGCATAAGGAATTTATTGATTTAACTACTGGAGTGTATTCCAATAACATCGAAGTTATGTAAAACCCTTTAAAAATCCACTTGCATCCCTGTAGAAGTTTTCAAAAAATAATCTTATTTAACCAAATATACCTATGCATAGACGAGATTCTTCACTGATCATCTTACTGTTTCTGGGCTTCAAATTCTGTTAGTAATTTCTCTGTGATATGAAAACAGTTTGCTTGTTGTAATTCTATTTACATTGTAACACAAAACAGTCTTTTTTATCCCCGGTTTTCTGATAGGATAAATGTCTTGATTATCACACATTTAAAACTCGTTAGTGGACATAATATTTCATGTTAATTAATGATATCATCAAAATCCGTTTTCATTTTTAAAACAAAATTTACTTAAAACTCTACTTGCTTAAACTGAAACCTGCTTATTTGAATTTAGTCCTAATGCAGATAGACAGAATTTACAGTGTTTTATCTGGTATTTGCTAAACTCAGTTAAGTGGACCCATCATAATTGAATTAGAAATAACCTTATTTACAGAGTTATACATTCTTCACTACAAGTAAAATATAGACGTGGGTTAAAAGCTAAGTTGAATGTTTCTCTGTTTATCAATAAACTATGAAACAAATCTTAATATTTAACCAAAAAAAATGTTACTGTCGTTAATATAACTTCAAAAATTTAAAGAACATCCGAAGAACGAGATATACCAAATTACAATTTCAATGTATTGCTGCCAAACTCGTTGTAATAAACGTTATTAATGATTGGAATATACATATAACGTTTATTATTACTTACTTTTATGACCAAAAATTGCATATTTCATACACTTTGTCCCGATTATTATATTCAAGAGAGCAAGAACAAATATATGTGCAGAATAAGATGAATTTATTTTATTCCATTGGTTTCTTAGTTGTATGCAGCTGATGAGAAACCAACGAAATAAAATGAATTCATCTTATTCTGCACAAATATTTGTTCTTGCTTTCGTGAAAATTGCATAATATGTTGTCACTCTCTAAACTCTACTCCTAATTATATTTGCAAGGGTTTGAGTTTTCCTCTTGTTAACAATGAGGACTAGATTAGATTAGCCACTATAAATAAATTAACTATTTTATAAGTATAAATACTACATTATTGTTGAAATATTATACATCGTTTAGTTGATGCATTTACACGTTTTAACCTTCAAATTTACACTAGTCATTCGTTACAACAATAAACAATTCATACACTATTTATTTCTGACTTTGGTTATGCAGTGCATGCCGATTGTAGAATTCTAGTCTGTTAGTTAGTGAAATTAACGAAGCATACAAAATGGATTATGTCATTCGAATCACTCAACTTAGACACTTACTTTAATATAATCTATCGTTGCTTAGACACTCCCACTAAAACTGATGTCTTATGTGACTAAATAGCAAGTTCAAGACAAACCGTTCAATATATATATATATATATATATATATATATATATATATATATATATATATATATATATAAGCGCCTGTGGAGAAAACGGCTTTGTGGACAACGCGTTGGCAACAGATGGTGAGCTTAAATATAAGTACTAACGTCAGCATTGAAATGTAACTACAAATCGCTGACGAGTTTTAAAATGGACAAAATACTTATCATGGATTCCAATGCTAGTATTTTAGAATAATAATTGAGTCAACATACAGAACAGCTTTTCAAAACCTTTCTTTACTCTTTTTAATTTTGATTTCTATTTAAATGAAACCGAATAGTTACTAATCAACTAACTGAAATAATTAGAATTTACAATAAATGTTATTTGCTAAATGGGTGTTATGCAGATTGTTGAATCTATATTTGATGTCATGAATTGACATATGAATTAGACAATCGTTAGGACTAGGACGAAGCAGATACAATATCCTTCATAATTTTCACTGGTTGTTAAACTCAGGTCAATTTGTGATATTGAATTCAAAAACCTTTAGGACACCCGATTATAATCGACAACAACTTACTACTGATTAAGTGCAGAAGGCAAATCTTGGGGTTTTTGTGAGAAGACTCGACTGGCGCAAGTCAACCATATCGCGTGTGAAGGAGTCACTCATTGGCAGTAATGAAGTCCTAAATATCCACCTTTAGACTCCTGCTGGCTGAGTGGTCTGATCTAACCATAGGGCTTGACTCTCTCGAGAGTTCATGAATGAGCATTGAAGAGCAGTCCCCAATCGAGGACGAAACAGCCAGATGTTTATTGATAATTCTCATTTTTCAACTAATGGTATGTCGGAGTCGGGCGATTATAGATATGACATTCGGGAAATTCTAACCAGTCCAAACACAATTTTCAAAAACGACAAAAATCTTAATGATAAAGTGTCATTTGGATTAAAATTAAAAGTTAGTATTTTATGGTTTGAGCTAAGATGATTGTAATTGTATTGTACCTTACCAAGAGGTACGTGGATAAACAAAAGTTGAATATTTATACAACTGTTTCATGCTTTCATTAAAATAACTCTAACCCTAACTCTGAACATTATTCCTAAATAGTAATACTAAACAAAAAGGGTGTCAAATCCTAAAGAGTACAATTACCCAGAAACTAACCGAAAGATTTGTATTGATTCTTTTTGTCAGTTTAGTTGTTAAGCTAACCACACTAATTGTGGATTAATTTCACCTAATTTGAGCATTACTCCAATGTAAGTGTTATGTCAATTACAATGGTACTAATTTAGTGTGATTTTGTATTCAATCTGCGAACTAACCAATCACATAAACTTTTGTAAAGTTTATTCAATTAATGATTTTCCTTTAACTAATAGCCGCTGTAATTAAATTGATATATAAATGAATGCGCATAAATAAACATTGCTCCACATAACTGGACAGCTTGCCTCATCATCTGGGCACTCTTGCCTTCACAGCTTGGGGTTATGGATCAGGACAGACTGGCTCTAGGCTAAAAATACCTAGATGCACTAACGGTTGAACATATTTCGGCTAACAAAGCTCGTGTTCATAAACAAGTGGGGAATTCATCAATCAGAACTCGGAAATTATTCTTGAATTCTACACAAACATGCTTCAATGAAGTAAACAAATGAGGATCCATATTCCCCTAGCATTAATACTATAAATAAATGTGGTAGTAAAAAAGTCAAAAACCCATCGAGGAAATAAATAGTATAAATGAAGTTATGATTACACTGCAAAAACAAAATATTTTTTGTGCTATAGTAAACGTCCGAACAGAAATTTAAAACTAAGTTTCACGGAAATCATTAATGTAGTCAGGGTTATAACCTGAAGGCTGTATTCATGAAGTTTCAGAGTGTACAAGTAAAAACGAGATGTACTATTTATTTAAATAAATAGATTGCAGCTGTTTTAACTGATTGTTTTTCTAGTTATGTTATGCTACTTAGCAATAACAAGTAGTTTGACTAAATAACAAGTTATATGTTCTATCTGATTACACTGCTATTTAAATGAATTTATATACGGCTTGGGGTCCTCAGTCAAAGGTCCCACGAATAATGAAGTGGTGGTACGTCGCCTTTTGAATTCTGATATAGCGTTCTCCAGCGTAGACTAGAAAACGTTTCAAAATTAAAATGCTTTGGAATAAGAACTCAGCAGATATAACTACATATGAACAGAATTCCGTAATAAGGCTTTCATGATTAAAAAGGTTCGTCAGTAGGAAAAGACAAGGGTTTTTTTAAAAACGAATAGTTTATATACCCTCCGAAAACTAATGGTTTGAAGCAAAATATCATACAAATGAGAACCATATTGATCACATCTGAATCAACAAGAGGTTTAGAAGAAACCTGGAAGGCCTGAGAACAAAGAGAGGAGCTGATATAGCTTCCGATCACCATCTAGTGGTAGCCAAAAATAAAACCGAAGCTAAAGGAGCACTGGACAACTGGAGCAACAGTATTACAAAAGTTTAATACAACCCTTCATCGGGATACTGACGAACTCATCGAATTCAAAATAGCTGTCAACAATAAGTTCCAGGCCTTTCATGATCGACTAAAAGAAGAGGAAATGATTATAGCGAACGACTGAAAAGAGACTAAAAAAGCAATAACTTAAACATATCAGGAGGTTTTGGGATGGAAAAAGCACCACCGAAAATAATAGATCTCTGTTAGTACTCTAGATAAGATTCATGAAAGTATGGACATAACAACAATTAATAACAGCTACACAAGAACAGAGAAGGCCAAAGCACAGGTCAAATATACAGAAGCCAACGAGCAAGTGAAGAGGGGCATTAGGGCTAATGAGTGGCACTATGTGGAAGACCTAGCAATGACAGCGGATAAAGATGCAAGATAAGGAAGCGTGAGGCATTTATATAATACAACGAAGAACCTAGCTAGGAGATATAGTAAATCGCAATGACCAGTCAAGAACAAGGAAGACAAACCAATCACTGAGACCCAAGAAGGGCAAAATAGGTGGGTAGAACGCATCAGAGTGCTATTGAATAGACCGGCCCCAGTGAACTCATCAGTCATCGAAGCAGTATCTAAGGAGCTTACTATAAATGTTGACCCACCAACGATCAAAGACATCAACATGGTCATCCGACTCTCGAATCAAAAGTTAGAAGGCCAATCAATATACCAACTGAGACATTGAAGTTAGATATAGGAGTAACTGCAAAGATGCTCTACACTCTCTTCAGGAAGATTTAGAAGGAAGAGCAAGTACTATCAGACTAGAAAGAAAAGTACCTCATCAAGATACCAGGGAAAGATCTTAGTGTGAAAACTGCAGAGATATCATTCTACTTTTGGTACCAGAGTCTTCAACAGTGTTACTAAACAGAATGAAAGACCCATTCGGCACCCAATTTCGAGATCAACAGGTCGAATCCCGTAAAGATCGACCGTATACCGACTAAGTCGCTGCAGTGGATTATTATTGAACAATCAACTAAATAGAACTTATCAGCTTACACCAACTTTCTTAACTATAAGAAAGCACAATAGTGTGAACAGGAGAACATAATGGAGCCTTCTTCGACGCTACCTTTTACCCGAGAAGAGTCAATATCATATGAAATTCTTACGACGGACTATACTGTAAAATCGTTCAGAAAGGGCAGCTCAAAGATTCATTCCAGGTAAAGACCAGTTTTAAACAAGGCTGTTTATTCACGCCTTTTCTTTTCTTTTTAGTGGTTGACTGAATGTTTTAAAACTGCGACATCACGGGGAAAGTATGAAATATAGTGGACAGCATAGATGCAGCTAGACTATTTGAAATTTGTAGATAACCTAGCTCTTCTATCTGACGCAGTAATAAACGCAGGTGAAAAAGCCAGTGTAGTAGCAGCCTATGCAGCAGTATTATGGACAGTTGTCTACGCAAGATACTTTGATTTCGTTAGGCAGACACTATTGGCAATAACCTATTTTAGCAAAGAGTAAGTCAACTTCCAGTTAAGACATTGGAAAAAAAACGACGGAGGCGGATAGGATATACATTGCAGAAATCACCAAACTACACCACACGGCAAACTATAGCTTGGAATCATAAAGGCCAAAGGAAAAGAGAAGATCAAAAAACATGGTTTGACCACTTCTTTCATCCTACTCCTACATTAGTTAATATCGCTTGCTGAAGCGAGTAGTAGTAGTAAGGTGTACATTATATATGTCCCAACCGCTTTAGTCAGTAAGGATTATCAACCCGACCAAATAATTTACAATCCTCCCCTAATACTTTGCGTCCGAAATCAGTATTAATTACTTGGTGGTCTCAACAAACAAAATCACCATAGTAACAGCAGGATTACTTTGACACATGGCAACGCTGAGTTCAACTTAAGTACAACATTGTTTCATTTTATGAGTCTTACTCCTAATAACATTATTGTATTTGTAAAAGGTTGATGAATTCACTTGATGACTCATTACTGTAAATTAATTGATATAAAAAAAATCGATGCACTTATATAAACGCTGTTCGCCAGTCTCATCTCCGTTGTTAGCTCCACAATACAATATGAAACAGCCATACTAAACAACGAAGAAACTGGCAGATAAACATGGTAAACCAGAGCGACCGATCAAGAACAAAGAAGGCAAGAAACTCACTGAGATTCAAGAACAAATGAATAGGTGGGTAGAACACTTTGAGGAACTCTTGAATAGGCCAGCTCCAATGAACCCACCGGACATCGAAGCAGCACCTACAGATCACCCGATAGATGTCACTCCACCAACGATGGAAGAAATCAAGATGGCCATCAGACAAATCAAAAGTGGGAAAGCAGCAGGACCTGACAATATACCAGCTGAAGCACTCAAGTCAGATATCGACCTAACAGCAAGGATACTCCACGTTTTATTCAAAAAGATCTGGGAAGAAGAACAAGTACCGGCAGACTGGAAAGAAGGTTATCTTATCAAGATACCAAAGAAAGGGGATTTGAGCAAATGTGAGAACGACAGAGGGATCACACTACTGTCGGTACCAGGAAAAGTCTTTAACAGAGTATTGTTGAACAGAATGAAAGATTCAGTGGAGGCTCAACTTCGAGATCAACAAGCTGGTTTTCGTAAGGATCGGTCGTGCACGGACCAAATCGCAACATTACGGATCATCGTTGAACAATCAATTGAATGGAACTCGCCCCTATACATCAACTTCATTGATTATGAGAAGGCGTCTGATAGTGTAGATAGGAGAACACTATGGAAACTTCTTCGATACTACGGTGTACCAGAGAAACTCGTCAACATCATCCGGAACTCCTATGACGGAATACAGTGCAAAATCGTGTATGGACGACAGCTGACAGATGCGTTCCCAAAGAGAACCGGAGTCAGACAAGGCTGCCTTCTCTCGCCTTTTCTCTTTCTTTTAGTAGTTGACTGGATCATGAAGACCTCCACACCTGAGGGGATGCACGGAATTCAATAGACAAGTAGGATGCAACTCGATGATTTGGACTTCGCGGATAATCTAGCTCTTCTAGAACATACACACCAACAAATGCAAGCGAAGACAACCAGTGTAACAGCAACTTCAGCATCAGTAGGCCTGAACATACATAAGGGATAGAGCAGCATCCTCAAATATAACATAGGGAGCACAGACTTAAATGAACTTAATAGAGATACTCTGGAAGAAGTGGATACTTTCGCATACTTGGGGAGCATCATCGATGAACAAGGGGAATCCGATGCAGATGTAAAGGCAAGGATTGGTAAAGCTAGGGCAGCATTCCTACAGTTGGAAAATATATAGGACTCAAAACAAGTATCAATTAACCTCAAAGTCAGACTCTTCAATCCTAATGTCAAGACAATTCTGCTGTATGGAGCTGAAACTTGGAGAATAAATGCAAACATCATCAGACGGGAATCCTGTTGGTAAAAAACGGAAAAGGGGAAGGCCAAAGAACACGCTGCGTCGAGAATTGGAAGCAGATATTAAAAGGATAAACAGCAGCTGGAAAGGACTGCTCAAGACAGAGTTCAATGGAGAATCCTGGTGAGCGGCCTACGCTCCTCAGTGAGGAGTAACGGGTGTAAGTAAGTAAGTAACAATCTCCCTACAAATCCAGTCTTTTAGAATAGCTGTGGGCTGGGAAAAACAAGTTGTGGTATCCGACAGGAGTACAATTATCTGAGGTAGCGTTCACAGCTAATCGTATCGAGAAATCGTAGAAATCAGGAGTACAATTCGGCTACCCTAGAGATCATACGCGAACCGTATTAAGCCCATAAGAACTCACGCGTATTTTGTCTTAACTGACCGGGAAAACATAACAGTTGGCGTCATAACACCATTATTCATTCATTGAGAGCTCTTTAAGAAATGTGACAACAGATTAACATACTATTCTTAGCACTGCAGTACGATGTATTATCCAAACTGTATAAGACCGTTTACACTATAACAGTCCAGTGATACACATGACGAATGTAGGAAAACTATTTAAATGAGATAACACTGTGTAAGGAATAAATACCCGGTAATATATTTTTATTACCCAATCACATTTAAATTTTATCCAACATACTCAGTTACTATCCTACCTACAGATTTCATTGGTTCATGAGATCGCAACTATCCGATGGCTTGCAGAGATGGATCTGGAAGTTATTCATGAATAAAATTAATAGAAGTGGTTTTATGGGGAATCTGCCAATATTTTGAAGGATGTTTTCATAACGAACTGACGTTAATTGCAGATGACAAGATGTCGAATGTTCGAAAAATGTCAAGCTCGTCTAAAATCAGGGAAGGTTTACGAGTTTGATCCGGTATGAGTAGACTGATGGAGTTTAAAGATGAAATAAATTAATTACATCTATTCTAGACTGATAAGGAAATAAACAAAGTTAGATTACAGATGCTTTTCAAAACATTTAGTGATCTCACTGCTCATAATTAAAAAAAAACCAAGTATATGAAATATGTACAAATTTTATTTAATATCAGATATACATTCACTTTCTTCAGAGTCTGTGTCGGAGAATGATGGAAGCATATCTTCTGAGATATAATTAACATCCACTGACGATTCTTTTGGAATATTTACTGTAAAAGTTTTCGGCCTAAAAACAGAATAAAATAAATAAAATTTGGAAATTGACCAGAAAAAACAGTCAAACTGATTTAGCAATCTAAATTATTAAACCAAGAAATAGAAATTCAATGGAAAGTTGGAATCTCTTTAAACTACTTGCTTAATGAACCATGATATGATTATTAGTTCATATGAAATAAGTTTGGGCCATAAAATTGAATGTGGTTATTGGGATACACTTTATCTTGGTTGCCACTATTCCGGTGACTGCCTAAATAATTGAGCTGCAGTTAACCTCCTATTAAACTATATGTTAGTGTGACTCCGTCTCTGACTTATGCTAACTGTATTTAATGCATTCAGTGTACAGTTTGCTGTATACTCCATCAGTGATTATCTGTTACACCTGACTACCAACTAATTAACAATGAGCATCACATCATGGCACGGCGTCACTCTAATAATATTAATCATTAATAGGGTAAGGGAATATAAAAATTATGAGCAGTCAATCAAAGTATTAGAGTGATTAATATTGTCACACAGTACACTCACCATTGGCTTTTACTAACCAATAACCTAATGTCATCCTTTTGTAATACAGCACGGATTTCACCTTTAACCTTTCTATTATCAAGCGGTGAACAGATAACAAAATCACCCCGAGAAAAATAGAATGCATTGCGAAATCTTTCTGGGATTGACACAAAAACTTCCTCTTCTTTCTCTGTTATGGCAGTAAATAAATAGTTGCCGCATGATTTTATCAACTGGAATTGAGATTGTTTATTAATAAAGAAGTTTGTACTTTGCAGATGATTTCGTCTGATTCTATGATACATGTATTCTTAGAAAGTTCTTTTTCCGCTTTCTTACGTTTAGATACAGAGGATGGGAGAATCATTTGTGCAAAGTTCTAAAGTTACAATAGGTTGTCTTCTTGTAAACAACAGCGCCAAAACCAAAGTCCCTGAAGAAATAGGTTGGAGACTTAATTTGATTACTGAAATGCACACAATGCAGCCGAATTAATTTATGAATCCATTTCGTGTAAATTAAGATGCCAATTCCTACACACATGGTAAGATATTCTAAATTGAAAAACAAAGCTTTACGACAATGTACTTGTGACACTGTGACCGAATCTGAGCCATGCCACCTAAAATTTCCAACCAATGGCTACAACAATTACGTGGACGCCAACCAAATAGTCTGCATCTATTAACATGGCTCAGATCAGCAATCAATGACTTCATGGACTGATGGTATGTTGTGGCTGCCAGCTTTCTTCCACCCTACTCCAATATCAGCCAGAATCGTTGGGAATGAATGACAAACCCGTACAACAAGCATTTACTTATTCAATTTATAAGCAGAAAGTATTGAAAAACAACTCAATATGTAAATCAAACGATGCTAAGGTGAGAAGAGGAAAATAATGTAGCCAGTAGAGGGACCTGATAATATTTTTCAAGATACTGGGTAAAAACTTGCATCTAGTATTGTTTTAAATCCACTCTCTATATGAATTACTATGAAATTTGTCATAACCTATCCGTCCAGTAAATTCACCATTATATACGATACAGAGTTTTCTGATTTCCTAGACTGTTTCAGAAATGTTTTCACCAACGTTAACATAATCCACAAGTCAAATTACACGCATAATGCGTGTGTATATACTATTACTGTTGAGCATACTAATAAGGCTTCTCTTCACATAGGTGCTTAATGATCGTACTTTATCACAAATCACTTACATTATGCATGGCTAATTATAATCTGTATCCCATTTATACCATTAGCATTTCCGAATCAAGGACGACATTAGAGCAGCCGATCAGTTTTGGGAATCAATATAAAACAGGATGTCAAGAAACAATCAAATGTTCCTGTGTGGAGGCCTAGGACAGTAACTAATTTGCTAAAATGAGCGCATGTGCTGTTATAAAACGACAGACTACAAACTTAAGTAATCTACTAACTTTAACAATTGGCTATAGACATTAATATTATTGAGTTAAACTTCTAAGTTAAACGTGTTCTTAAACGACTGTATACCATTCAAAAATGAATTCTGTGACAGAAGGATTTGACAACCAGCTGAAAGCCCACTTTCCAGGTGCAAATAAAATATGATGAACAGATGTACACCTGACTTATAATTTGTTGTGGAGTGAGCTGATGTAGTACAGACTGTGAACAAATTTATTTATAAAACAAACCTTCAACGTCCAGGAGAATTCGGGAATCATTCCATTTCTTTACTCAAAATGCACCGAAGCTTCATAAGCCAGCTTTCAAACGTCATACGTCTAGATAGACCTTACCGGACCAAACCCAACCAACTGAAATCTCTAACAAAAACCGTATCACAACATGGTACACACGCCTTTTTAAGTGGCAGTTCATTAGGTCAAACACTTGATGCCATTTGTGAAGAATTATACAACCCATAAAACAAGACATAATAACATTAACATCATTTAATTCAAGGACATGTTTAGAAAGTATCTGCGCCTCCGCTTATTTCTCAAGCATATCAAGCAACATCGACTGGGAATTCACCATTTAATCCTCAAATCTAGGAATTAAAAAATTTCGAATGTTTTGGAAAAAAGGAAAGAATCAGCAGGTTTAGGCTGAACCACGCAGTTTACAAAGCATTTGAAAATTTTCTACAACTAGGAAGTTTATTTTTATTCTTTCGAACTGAAATTATATATATTTACGTGCAGAAAAATACTTAGGTGAAATTTTTAACATAAGTTTGCACACGAATACTTACCAAAGCAGAATGAAGAAGAATTTTGTTACGTATATTCCTCTTATTAGTCATTCAACGTTTAAAACTTTCTAGGCTAAAAGATCTTCCAAGTCGACTTGGAAGTACAGTAAATCCCAAACACGTATTACTAATTTAGAGCTTCGAGACTCCAAAAATATTTTTTCTAAGACAAATCTCTATTTCGTGGCCAGTCGGAAAGCAATAAACGCTTAAGACACGGATGAGTATAATAAACATGAATTAAACACGCGAGAAAGCTTACACACAAATTAAGGTGAATTAAGAGAATGACCTTGAGCTCCACCAAAGAGAAGAGATAAAACTGAGTTGGATATGTATACCACAGGTTGGTAACCTTGTTGTTATTGGCAAAATTAGGCGTTGAATTTATAAATATGTGCTCATTATGTGGTTGTATGGGACACTTTTAGAAGCTATTTTAATAAAATCTTCAGTTTAGTTCACGAACTTTATGATACTAGTGATCTTATGTCATACGTTAGTCTGCGCTACGTGACTCGTGTAGTTAGTGGCAATAAGTTTTTTATAAAAGTCATTTACTATAAGGTTCGGATGCATATAAAGGGACAGTTGCGTCTGTTAACCATGCCTAATATGGATCGCAAGTCGCATTTACTAATGAAGAAAGACATTTTATATGGCTTTAAGTGAGTTTACCGAAACTTTGGCATGGATCCACGCACAATTCCTTAAGGGGATCAAACTAACCAAAGCTATTTACAAAATGTAAAAACACGGGTGCTCATGGTTCATTACGTGACTACAGCAATCACTTCAGCCACATTAAAAATAATATACTTTATGCATTCTGTACAAACAGTTTTTTTCTTTGTTGTAAGGTGAATCAAATGTCACATGCTGATAGTGTGGCACGACTACCCTATACCCATCATATAATTACAAATTAGGAAGTTGATTTTAAGTAACTTATTGGTACTTGTTTACCTTTAGAGTAGGAAATATATGACAGGACATAATAATACAAATACGAACTCAGAATATACTAGAAATCACTTATAAAAACGACACTGCACAATGTCGTCAAATATGATTAAAACGATTCAGTATTTTCAATGTGTTGACTGACGCATCCGCAACGACATGTTATGGTAGAGGGACCCACTCGTTTACTATACTTTGGGAGAGTGTGTAATCAACTAGAAGGTATTCAGTTTCAGTCATATGGAATTTCCTGCGTGTCCTCGAAAATTTTCCATGTTGGAAGACAAGAAATAAATGAAAAAGTCAAGACCAAAAATCTTGCAGACATTGTAGGGCGCATAAAACAACCATTTAAGAAATAAAAGTGCAAACAACAAATAGTTAAGAAATAAGTTAGCAATCGGAAAATGAAACGTCTGAAACGGCCTTAAAAACATTATGATTAACTAGGTAGACGACAGGGTGTAAAATGACAACTAAAATGACCTAGGCGCAGAGGAAAGGTGAAGGACACCTCACCAAAAGCTTATGTCTCTGATTGGATGCTACAACAAACGACGTGAAGCTGTGATGTATTTCCGCAGATATTTTCCAAAGTGAATAAAATTGCAAAACATTAACATTCTCAGTGGCACCAAAAATCGCAGAGTGGCTAGTAAAATTGGGTAGTCATATGTCCCTGAAGCCCTTCTACATTAAGAAAAATATTGCTGTCATCGAAGGAGTCCAATAAACAGTGTACCGGTAAATAATCCCCTCAAGTAAATAGTTACATAGGCTCTCGTCACTGATGTTGACCATGTTTGTTTTGGCAGACAAGACTAGTTAAATGCTCTCGGTTACTCTGGTTGTACGGCAAACGCAACTTCATGATATACCGGGTGCACTTCAAGAACAGTAACAAGGTAGTTGGATCGAAAAGTAAACCCTACTCAGTTCAACTTAGAGCATTAAAATTAAATCCTTTAGAGAACAGGATTATCATGATACATCATATAGCCCATAACCATCATTACTTAAGAGATCGGTAGAATATTTCAGTCTTTGACCAGACCTAAAGAGACAATGCTACAAAATGAAACGTAAAAGAGCTTCCATATATATTTGTACTAACTTTTTGTGATTAGAATATTCAGACCATGAAATTAGATTGTGTCCGCAAATTCCGCAGGATTTTTCAAAAGAAGGCACTATGGGCACTTGTGGATATCACTGTATAATCAGCAGCTATGCTACCTTAATTTCAAACCCTTAAGATGACTCTTTTCCTTTCCATTTCATGAGCAACATAACCAGTACTGTACTCTGAAGAAAACAGAACTTCAACATAGACGCAGGACTCGAGAAATGATAGCTCGTTAATTCTGCCAAGCAAAGTTGAAATAGACGTATGATTAGTAGTGTTCTCGATCGAGTTTCCGGCGTCATACTGGATATTTTACAGTTAGATTATTCTGATATATAAATGCTGCCAAGACCTTTGTAAAATTAGTTTTTAGAATGAAATATCTAAATTATTTCGTAACAAAATGTGCACTTGATATTTTGGTAGCTGATTTACTTAAGTGTACTAAAAGGAGGGGGGCATAAAGTCGATAGACTGCCAAACTCCACCACACTTCGACATCTACATGAATGCCATGCAAGCTTAGTATTCTTTCAGGAGGCCGAAAAAAGACTGTACTAAGAGGGCTCAATCAATCAATGCCTGTTTCCCCAAGTGGAGCATAGACCGCCCACCAGCATTCTCCAGCCAACTCTGTCCTGGGCTTTCCGTTCTAGCTCTTCCCAAGTGCTGTTCATTCTCTTCATGTCTGTTTCCAATTCCCGACGCAATGTGTTCTTGGGTCTTCCTCTGTTTCTGTGGCCTTTAGGATTCCAAGTCAGTGCTTGTCTTGTGACACAGTTTGATGGTTTCCTCAGTGTGTGTCCAATCCATCTCCAGTGTCTTTTCCTAATTTCTTCCTCAACTGGAAGTTGATTAGTTCTCTGCCACAACAGGTTGTTGTTGATGGTATCTGGCCAACGAATCCGAAGAATCTTACGCAGACAGTTGTTTATAAATACTTGTATCTTCTGTAGGATACTTTTCGTAGTTCTCCAAGTTTCAGCTCCATACAACAGAACTGTCTTCACATTTGTGTTGAAAATTTTGACTTTTATATTGACTGACAGTTAGTTTGAGTTCCAGATGTTTTTCAGTTGTAGAAATGCTGCCCTTGCCTTACCAATCCGCGACTTCACATCCCAATCAGACCCTCCTTGTTTGTCGATGATGCTGCCCAAATATGTGAAGGTTTCAACATCTTCCAGAATTTCTCCCCAAGTCAAGTGTAATTGGGTTAGTGTTTGTTGTTTTGTATCGGAGGATCTTGCTTTTCCCTTTGTGTATGTTGAGGCCTACTGCTGCTGAGGCTGCTGCTATATTGCTGGTCTTCCTCTGCATTTGATGATGTGTGTGAGAAAGAAGAGCTAGGTCATCTGCAAAGTCCAAGTCATCTAGTTTCGTCGATGTTGTCCATTGTATTCCGAGAGTGCCTTCAGATGTTGCAGTCTTCATGATCCAGTCGATGACCAGTAGGAAGAGGAAGGGCGAGAGTAAGCAGCCTTGTCTGACACCGGTCTTCACTTCCATTGAATCTGTGAGCTGACCTCCATACACGATTTTACAATGTAGTCCGTCGTAAGAATTTCGTATGATGTTGACTATCTTCTCGGGTACGCCGTAATGTCGTAGAAGGCTCCATAATATTCTCCTATCCACGCTGTCGAATGTTTTTTCATAGTCGATGAAGTTGATGTAAAGTGGTGAATTCCATTTAATTGATTGTTCAACAATGAACCGTAGAGTAGCGATTTGATCGGTACATGATCGATCTTTACGGAATCCGGCCTGTTGATCTCGGAGTTGGCCGTCGACTGGGTCCTTTAATCTGTTCAATAACACTCTGTTGAAGACCTTTCCTGGTACTGAAAGTAGAGTAATGCCTCTGTAGTTCTCACAATTGCTGAGATCGCCTTTCTTTGGTATCTTGATGAGGTACCCTTCTATCCAGTCTGCTGGAACTTGTTCTTCCTCCCAAATCTTTCTGAAGAGAATGTGGAGTATATTTGAAGTTGCTTCAATATCTGTCTTCAGTGCCTCCGCTGGTATGTTGTCTGGTCCTGCTGACTTGCCACTCTTGAGCTGTCTGATGGCCATTTTGATTTCTTCGACTGTTGGTGGGTCTGTGCTTATAGGGAGATCCGTGGCTGCTGCTTCGATGACTGGTGGGTTCAGTGGGGCTGGTCTATTCAAGAGTTCTTGGAAGTGTTCTACCCACCTGTTCCGTTGTTCATGCACTTCAGTGATTGGTTTGCCAGCCTTGTTCTTGATTGGCCGTTCTGGCTTGTTGAATTTCCCAGCTAACTTCTTCGTTGTATCGTATAAGAGCCTCATATTTCCTTCGCTTGCAGCGTTTTCCGCTGTCATTGCTAGGTCCTCAACAAATTTCCGTTTATCCAACCTGATGCTCCTCTTCACTTGCTTGTTGACTTCGGTGTATTCGGCCTATGCCTTCGCTTTCTCTGCTCTTGTTCGACTGTTATTGATCGCTGTCTTTCTGTTCCTCCTTTCTTGGATCTTGTCCAGAGTACTAACAGAAATCCACTCTTTTTGGTGTTGTTTCTTGAGACCCAAAACCTCCTGACATGTTGAGGTTATTGTTCCCTTAATCTCTTTCCAGTTGTCATCCATATTAGTTCCACCTTCTTCTAGTAGATCATGAAATGCCTGGAACTTGTTGCTGAGAATTAATTTGAATTCGTTGCGTTTGTTAGTATCCCGGAGAAGAGCTGTATTAAACTTGTGTAGTACTGCTGCTCCAGTTGTCCAGTGCTTCCTCAGCTTCAGTTTCATTTTAGTCACCACCAAATGGTGATCTGAAGCTATGTCGGCTCCTCTCCTTGCTCTTACCTCTTCCATGGTTCTTCTAAACTTCTTATTGATGCAGATGTGGTCGATTTGGTTCTCCGTAATGTGGTCCGGTGAAACCCATGTAGTTTTGTGTATACGTTTGTGGGAGAAAACGGTGCCACCTATAATCATTTTGTTGAAGGCACATAAGTTCACAAACCTCTCACCGTTATCATTCCTTTCTCCCAGTCCATGTTGTCCCATGATGTCTTCATACCCGGTGTTATCCACTCCGACCTTGGCGTTGAAGTCGCCCATCAGAATGGTCAGGTCCTTGGCTGTCCATCTAAATGGCACAGTATGAACTCGTAAAGATAAGGACACACGCCGATGCATTTTGTAGTTTCCGCTTATGCCCCCCACTAACTGCAACACAGATGGATTAACAGACGAATTCTATATGAAGTTCTCTAGCCTGTGGGTACTGTCAGTACCCACCGTTACGAACCAGTCATAAAAGGCGGCCGTCACATTTTCAAAGTTGCCTAGTTTATCTGACTTATGACAAGTACACGCACTTATATATATATTCTCATTTTATTTTATAAAATTTTTTTGAATGCTTTTGCGTACACAAGATTCTACACCATGTTTATTTTCTTTCAGATGGCCAAGCCGTCCCGGAAACCAAACACTTACGTGGAAACGAACACTTGTCAATTATAATTATATATACATATATATATGTTGTACTTTAAATTTTTATGCAAACAGTGGAACAACTCTTTAGGTGTGGTTGAGTTTCATCGTTTTCGTTTTGTTCTAAAGTAGATTCTTCTTTAATTTTTACTTGAGGGCGACTCAAGAGGCAAGTGAGTAAACACCTGATTGCCGGACAGAGCATGGAAAAATCGCACCTCACCAACATGGTGTTGGGTAGCCCGCTCACGGTATTTCCCCAGCTATTCCTGCTTTATTTCCTTGCCCTCTTACTTTTCAAGCTCCAGTCACTGTAAGAAGGTCAAGTTCGCCAAGTATCCCACCATCCTTTGTAGGAGAATGCAAATGCTACATGTTCAGATTGCAGATTCAAAAAAGTAAATGTCATCCACGCAGTGTCGTCTAGTTCCGTCAGACTGTTTTCCATGGATTGTGTCAGGCACTGGACGAGATAGTAATTCTGAACTAAGCTGCAGATACAAAACTGAGATGATTTTTTTTTGGTATGTTGATCGAACCGACGTTCCTACGGAAGTCGTTTCTAGGAGGGAGCTAATGTAGCAACTTAGCTTGACTAGTTAAAAGTTCACTTCAAACCTTAAGCATACGACAAAGCAGTCAAGCTGCAGTAATCATTTACTCCCTTATTTTGCATAGGGACTATATTTCCTATTAGCTTATATTGAACGTTGAAAGGTATTTCTGTGTTTGAACTAGAACCGCGGTCAACTGTCTCCTTCCCACGCTACTGAATAAAGACCTATTCCCAAAATACTCTGGTTTCTTCTGTCACTAAATAGGGGTATACCTAGGCGATTAAGGTCACTCGGCATCCCAGCCCAGAGAACAGACAACAGAGATCGTCTGTTGCAGTTATGCTTAGACTACCGTTTATTTTTAGCTAACACAAACTTTAAGCATAAAGAGACATTGTTTAACCTGACGACCCCCCAACATCTACACTACGATGGACACAAACCCACCATATCGGCATCAGCTACCGTCGGAGTTGTTTAGAGGACTGCCGCTCTTTCTGGAGCATGTGTTTAGATTCTGACCACGCCCTAATGAGAGCATGTATCTCAATCCGTTTTGCTGCTCGCAGGAAGGTCACATCAGGCAAACTCCTATGATGTCAATTCGAGATTGAAAACGCCATGACTGCATTTAGAAATGGTTTGGCTAAGCATTTAGTTGCCTGCAATCAGCAGAATCATCCCAAAACATGTTGGATCAATTTTAAAGCAGGTGGTGGACAAGAAAAAAAGCAAAAGATGCGCTCCTCCCCTCCCAAATGCAAAATACTACTCCAGGACTGGCCTGATTCTTCTCCATAAATTAGTTATAGAGAGTGAAGTAATTGAATGCATTGAACGCTTTACTTATCTTGGAAGTCTCACCACACCTGGTGGGTCGGTGTCTGACGAAATCTCATCGCGGATTCAGAAAACCCGACTGGCATTTGCTAATTTACGGCACTTGTGGCGCAGACGAGATATCCATGTCTCAACGAAAGGCCGAGTGTACTGAGCAGCGGTCCGCCCCATTTTAACATATGGCTGTGAAACGTAGGCCATGAAAACCCAAGATATACGTCGATTCCGGATACTTGACCATAGGAATCTTCGTAACATCGCTCGTACATCATGGGAAAACCGAATTAGTAAGTGAGGTTAGACAAAAGGTTCTTGGGAAACACGGTAAATCAGTCGAAGAAGTCATTAACCTACATCGACTGAGATGACTAGGACATGTATTGCGTATGCCCGACCACCGTCCACCCCGTCGCACCATGTTAGCTAGGGCTGAAGTAGGATGGAAGAAGGTTAGAGGCGGCCAAACCAAAACATGGCATCAATCCATGAAGTCCTTGACTACTGGTCTAAGCCATGTAGGTAGATGTAGACTACCTGGTTGGGGTCCGCGTGATCGAAACAAATGGCTGGAGACACTAGGCGATATGGCTCAGAATCAGTCACAGTGGCGCAAGTGTATCCACTCTTTAAACTCATCCAGTTCTTGAATTCTATTATTATTTGCTACACACCTTTACTTTACTCTTTCCTCTTGTATTCTGTTATTACGTTACTTCTGTAATCTCGTAGTATGGTATGGCAACTGGAACTTACGGGCGTATGTGCCCAGCTCTCTACGTTGCTGATGATGATCACTCGATTTTTAAGGTACGCACTTCGTACGGAGTCACTTACACCACAATAACTCTAAAGGTTGAATGGTCTGGTAATGTGAAGTAGCTTATCAAGTGAATTGATTAGAAGCAAGAGGAGGTAAAATCTATCTGTTCTTCGTGAATGAATACAAAGAAAATAGATATAATGTATGCTTTTTGAGATAAGAAACCATATTTAGACCTCATATATTAACACAATTCACAAGGATTACTGTAATTTAAAAAAAGGAAAAAGTGAATGGAGTTAGTGTACTAATTTTGGAAATAATGTAAATCAGAACTGTACAGCGAGCACAAAGTCAGAGAATTTCTTTTCGCCATTTTGATGAACCCACGGGATCGGAAAAATGTCGGTTCTCAAATGATGTGTGTAAGTAATCATCAGTCTCCCCCTCCACTTCGAAACTGAACCAATCAGGTGTTGAGGGGTGCAAATATGGTGCCTCATCGGATTCGTCACGGACTACAACAGTTTGGGCGGCAATTAGTCTTGTTTCTAATATTTCTAATGCTTTTAGTGATATGACTAGTGTATCATGATGCACCATGGACCAAACATTTAAACTATGAACAGGCATTAATGTTAAGCCTCTACCGGGATGAGTAGCTCGAGGAGCAATAGAATCAAATTTAAATGCAGAGGATTCCGGTGAAATTTCATTCTTGACATGGTTTTCATAGGAACCACATGCCAAACTAATCGCTAAGTTGTTACAACTTGAATTTGTCCAATCTGTTTTATCACTACTGATATTTTCACTACCAGGGCGTGGAATTGCCAACTGATCTGCTAAAGAATATCTTTAGAAAAGTAGAAAAGTAAAAAAAATAGGTGTTTAGTGGAGAAATCATTACAACCAAGTAAAGCAAGTAAAGTACGAATATCATGCTTATACTAGTTACATTGATAGATGAAATGCTACATACTATGACTACTCAGAGTAATGAAACACACTACTGTGTATTTTCATACTAAGCGAAAACAATTTTCCAATGACTTAGTTCTTAGTGGTTGTCTATCAAGGCCATTTTGTAAAGTGGAACTCTGAAAGCAATAAACTTTATAATAGCAAACAGTAACAATCACTATATTCTAGGTGGTCACTAATTTCAGATGGTAACTCTTGAAGTACTAGTGAGAATCCATGATCAGTGCAGTTTAACATTTCAGGAAACGAAAGATATTATAAATTGACGGTAAGTAACTAAAAAGCTAACTCGGTGATCTAAAGATCAAAAGTTCTAGATTTCATCCTTGACAAAGTTGTGGGTGCACACTGTTCAATCTTAGCTTTTAGATAATTTTCCATCGAGTCAGTCTGTCGTGTGAAACAACAATTTCGACATCTAGTAGTGATAATGCTTCCGTTATGACGAAAGATAATCATGAAATTACAATGAAAATCTGGACTAAATGAGCGATGAAGAAGACAATGTGGAATAAGCCAGATATAGCTGACTCAACTACGGCTGACACACTAGTTCTTAGCATACAAAAAGTCTGCGTCGGAAATCAGACACTATGTGGTAAACTTTACTAAACGGAGGTGATAATCAAGTAAATACACACAAATTGTATAACTCTGTTTAAGAGAGTTTCTTTCCCCTGATTAAAAAGTAGTTCATACAATAATGATCTAATAAGTAGTAGCCATAAATCAACATCAATTGTAACCAATTGAGTACGCAATCTTGAAGTTAAAGTCAGAGTACTAGAGAAGGAGGTAAAATCAATTGGTTAAGTTGTAGATCATCATCATTTAGGGTGCTTGAGACATATCTTACATATGACCAACCACCACTTACCCCGATGTCCGATAATAACTGGCGTAGCAAGCTAAAAGAAAGGTACAGCCAAATCAAAGTGCAGCATTTATATACGAAGTCCTTGAATGTTGGACTGAATCATGTTGGCAAATGCAAACTACTGCATTGTTGCAGTCAGCGCGATAATCGTAATCAGTGTTTGGAAATATGATGTAGGTGAATCCATTCCTTACTTTCCATTGAATTTTGAGTTCTATTATTCTAGCATACATATCTATTCACTACTTAGTGTTCAACTACACTTTTATACATATCTTGTTTAATTTGATCTCATCGTGGTAATGTGGTATGAACGCTTGAGCTAACGAGTGTGAGTACCAGATTCTACAAAATTTACAAATGACTGATTATTTAATAAAACAAAACTAAATATTTAAACTGACTGTCGCAGGACGACGGCATTTGGATTGTAAGATTCGAAATTCGTTCCATCTACTTCGATTTTCAAAGTAGAGTATTTTAATCAGTCCTCATACTGCGAGTGGGGCTTGAAACCACTTACATAAATCCGTGTTCGGTAAATGAATAAAGCAAACAAACTATTGGATTATGTGTAAAAATGTAATGAATGAGACGTGGAAACTGTTCTTTAAATGTCTCAAATCTACTGTGTTAGAAGTTTATGGAAAGTATCAGTGGTAAATATCAGAGTTAACAGTTACAGATTTGTGTATTTAGCTTCCAGTTGCACTTTAAGTGTAAGGGTTAATGATGCTACATGGCTACCTAAACTGGTGATGTGGCAGGGTTCGAGCCTGCGACATAGTGGCTTCAAGTCGAACGTTTTAATCAATGAGCTACCGCTTTATATATACAAGTTTTAATCTTTGATGGAGTCAAATATGAGCACTGCTGAGGAGTTCCAGACTAGAACGTAATATAAATACTTCACTTATAATAAAACTTACGCATCGATAAATAATATAGATGGACCCCAACGACGTAGATCTGCTAGTTGACGAAGATATATTGCTGAATCATTCATTGTTTTTGTCAAACGATAATGACGTGTTTTATTTAGTGGAGAGAGTGGGTCTTCTAAAGCATCTAGGTTAAGAGAAGCAGTTTGTGCTTCTGTGAAAATATTCTTAGCATCCTCTTCTAACGTTTCTGATAACATGAAATCATCCACAATGTGTAAATCATTCTATGAAAATAGAATAAAAAAAGAGTTTGACGTGGACACGCAGTATTCAGAAACAAAAGTGGAACCTAAAAATCTGAAATCTAAACTGACAAGCAAAGGGAATACCAAAAAGTTGTTTGGGAGGTAATTTTCAATTAAGCGTCTATATGAAACGTATACAGGACACTGTTTCACTAATATTTAAAAGCAAGTGAGTATATTTAAACACTTTATTAAATACATAAATGACGAAACTGTTTTATAAAAAAATATATCCCGGAGCCCAAAACTAAGGAAACCAATTTTTAAAGCAGTGCATAATTTATTTATGAATTCTAACTACATTTTCTTTACAGTTACAACGAAATGAACGTAAGCCCGATACATATAGTACACTACCTTATGCTTCAAGATGTCTATGACTAATCATGATATGGTATAAAACGCTTGGATTAATAAGTTCTTCGGTTAACATATTATGAACGATCATTCCCAATTTTCAAATAGAATATATGGGCTTCAAGATACAAAGTAGAGGAATAACACAAAACTTACTTTGGACATCGGATACAATAGGATTGCATCATGTGACAATAACCGATTGGTTGTGGATTAAACTTTTAGGTCAAAGTATCGTGTAGTGATCACTCAAGAAAATTATCTACTTCAGTTTAGGAGAATAGATAGTATTCTAGCGTATACACAGATACATTTCCTATACCACAAATACACGAAATGATTTTACCTATAAATTATAATGTAGAACCATTTTATATATGAGAAACGACCTAGCATATACCACCTGCAAGTTTCAGTATCTGAGTATCGAGGAATCTGCATAATGCAACATCTAGTGTAAAAAATTACCTGAGCATGTTTTATGGTTAACATGGATAAAAGACCAGCAAGGCGTTCATTATACGGAAGAACATAGAAAAAAGATTCTGGTCCGCGTGGGCCTTTACACTGTCCACCAGTAAGCCATATATGCGTACGACGATTACCATGTCTAGCCTTTCCAGTTTTCTTCTGAGGCCAAGGCTTTTTCCGAGTTCCATACGCCAATTCTGCTCTAGTAGTTATACAACGCCAATCCTAAAAACACAAGTAATATAAATTTATATAATAGAAAGTTAGCGAAGAATATTCATACTAAAAACTAAATGCCTAACTTTATAATGTGCAAAATAGAGCCATATTCCTGAGCGTTAATTACTGCGGACAGTGAATGACGTATAGTTCACGTATTTTTCATTTGTGTATTTGCTAAATGACTTCTAATCATGTTTATGGTTGTGTCCAATACTTCGTATATCCCCTGTTTTATTTTGTTGGATAGAAACTTATTAATCTGTCCAGTGGTTTTAACGCATGAAATATATCCATCTAGAGGGATAGTACATCAATATTTCTATCGCTCGGTTACATCGTACTACTATATATCACCTATTAGTCAACATTCTACTCCACTCCCATTTCGAAAGAAAACGTGGCTAGCATTTTCATAATATCCCATGTTAGGAAAAAGAATGG
Organism: Schistosoma mekongi; assembly: GCA_034768735.1. Classification (NCBI taxonomy): domain Eukaryota; kingdom Metazoa; phylum Platyhelminthes; class Trematoda; order Strigeidida; family Schistosomatidae; genus Schistosoma; species Schistosoma mekongi. The sequence goes on along the minus strand of CM068306.1, from coordinate 80,642,827 downwards.
AGAAGTGCTCAAGGTTCATAGGGATATCGGGAAAGATTAAAATCAAATAGCGCGAAAAATAATACAATGTGCGCTTACTGGAGTTCTACGCAAACTTAGAACTTAAAGACTAGAGGTCATCAAGTACCACAGTTAGGCGTGACAGAAATTCTCTCAGTAGCCTGAAAATATACAATAACTAGTTTTTTCGTCTACTGCAAAACAGCTTTTAAGAAAATCTCACTTCTAAAATGTCTATCAACAACATAAATATGCAATCATGCACGCGTGGTTTAATTGACTATCAGTTTTCTTTTGCAGGGAGTGGGGATCGAAATATCGACAGCAGACCAAGAACTCCTAGATCCATTCGGTCTAGTAATGTAATCAAATGGAATTCCGAATCAATCCCGACACTAGTGTATGGACTGTTAATTTAAATAAAGTATTATGAATGGCTGGGATCAATATCATAAATGACCCCTTTACACGTTATTATTAACGAACGCCGTATAAATCAAACCTAACATTGATTGTATTATTTATTCCACCACTTAGTAATGTACAGCGTAGAACCTGCTACTGGTCCAAGTTGCCATACTGGATAAGCACAGTAAGATGCGTACTAAAATAGTAGAATACTGGAAAGTCCACATGACAACACTAGAGTTGTTGGCACTTTTCCTCTGTGCCTACTCCAAGGGCGAAAAAAGAAAAATTAAGGAAAGCACGAGTCTTTTACATGATCGTTGTAAAAATAATTGTAATTGCTGAACAGGTAGTAAGTATATCGTGGTGGAAGTAGGTGGCAGATATTGACTATTACGATTTGACTGCACGCTAAGTAGAAACTTTTGGCAAGATTGCCTGACTGGATGAGAGGATTCTTTACTATAATAGTTTATAGAATTAGATAAAACGACTGTATTATTATAAATAGCAAGTGAATAGGTGAACAAAAGAAAAAATATTGGACACATATAATATAACTAGAGGGGTGTATTCGTGTAAACAAAGGAATGAAATAATCTTGTGGCTCAGGATTTAAGAGGGGATAATTAGTAGATGTACCTACGCCACTGCTACTAATTCTGAGACATGTCTTTAACTACTGGCTATTATAATCATGCGAACTCCAACCAGGTGGTGTGCACTTATTAGTATGATCTAGGCCGACAGCCAATGACTCGATGGATGCTTTGGCTACCCCAGGTTTTCTTCCATCTTACTTCTACGCCAGTCATCAACGCGCGTTAAGATAGGGGGTTGCATAAATGCAACACATGTCAAGATTTATTTTATATGATACTATTGATGTTTATGTTCTTTTTTTATATATGAAGCCTTCTTGAAATACGTCTTGTTTTCAACAACAAGTAGATTGTTATTGTTGAAGTATTGTTGTGTATCGGTCATACAATATTTCGATTGTTTATAATTCCGGATAATTAAATTATACATTCAATAGCAACAATGGACCTAACCTAAATACGCATACGGTATTCTAAAATAATGAACGCAAGGTAAGTACACACACAACTGGGTACAAATAGAAGCTTCAATAAACTAATTAACTTACGATTAATCGATAATGAGCCTGCCAATATAAATTTTTATGTACTAAATCAATACGTGGAAATACAGCAAATATATCCGGATGCAAATCAACCATACCAACTAAACTTTGAGTATTGGATGATTGTGAAAGACCCAATGGTTTTAATGTTTCTAACCACGTTAATCGAGAATCACGAGTAGGTGAACAATACACAGGTGGATGAAGTTTTCTTGATGTAACGATCGGTTGATCCAATGGTTTTGGTTGCATGTCACCGAGGTTTACATTTATTTTTGATATTTCAAATGAACGAGATGAAGCATTTCTTATTATATCATATTTTAGAAATGTATTCTGTCTATTTTTTGCCTGAAAACAAAAACAAAAACAAGCTAACCAAAATGAGGGATTTGATGTTAAACTCATGTCCAACCGTAACAATACAGGGCTTGGGCTGAAATTTTCATTTATATTCTGAAGTTCATGCGTAAGAATTTAAATCGCCTAGCCAAAAATCGAAGGATTTTCAGTGTATCTCTAATGTGTTGGATGTTTAAATGTGGAATTCCGTGGTAACACTGCCCGAAATTGGAAAGATAGTATTTTATCGAAAAAGTTGACATTTTACTGAACCACCAGACAATCGACTGTATGCAAACTATATGAAGTTAACGCTGAGAATATGGTATAAAAGAGACTACCTACGGATCCAGGTGTAGTTCAAAGCTAAGTATATATACCCCGACCGTGCTGCTACCTTGACGTGGTGATCCGGATTGCCTATCGTGATGACTCAATCGGGCTATACTGGCTGGAACAACCGTTCCCCAAGGTCCTACCATGCCAGGCGGGTCGGCTGAAGAGCCATGAGATCAAAAGCAGCAAATATAAGGTCCGAGGACGAAGTCGTACTGCCGGCTGTACAGAGGTGTGACGGCAGTAAGGTGTTTTCTTCGGACAACCTGCATAGCAGCGATGCTGCCTTCCCACAAAGGAAGGGCGGGGTTAGAAAAGGTCGACCCTAAAAATACACACCTTACCCTACTCCACGGATTTCTGTCTCTGGCAGTAAGGCCTCAACAAGTACGGACCTACAACAACGAAAACCTCTCTCAAAAAGGCCGTGTTTGACCGGCCTCAAGCAGTTGTTCCTTGGGCACTGCGGTCACGCTCCCAGGTCTTTCAGACCAACCCTAACACATTTTGCTTTTCAGGTACATCAAGAAGAACCCTTCCACAGCGTGGGCAACTGGGAAGAGATAACCGCCCTCATACCGCTAACAAAACGCAAGATCACCGTCATTTTAATCAGACTCCTTCTTCTATTCCTAATATTTATCCTGCCCCCACCTTCAAGCCTAAATCCTTATCTTCAACTTCCTCCTGTGTCATTAGTGCCAACGATTCCGGCCCACGAAATAACGTCCCGAGCATGCTAAGACCACGCTCCAAACTTCACATTGGTGCATTCCATGTACGGACCCTGTGTCAAATAGGGCAACAAGCCTCCCTAGCTAGGACATTAGAATCCCGCGCCATTGATGTATGTTGTGTCTCCGAAACACGCATACAGGATACTAGCGTGGTCATTCACTTGACCTCACCTAGTCGGAGTGAACAACCTTCGCGATGCACTCTTCGTTTATCTGGCGATTCAACAGCAACTTCTCGTGGGCTCGCAGGTGTAGGTATTGCGTTAAGTATGAAAGCAGAACAGGCACTTCTTGAATGGATTCCTGTCGACAGTCACTTATATGCCATCCGACTAAATGGTTCAGCAAGAACTCAGAAAGATAGGGAAACACGCCGTTGTTTTTTCGTCGTTTCTGCCTACGCTCCCACCGACTGCAGCCTGGATGAAGTGAAAGATGAATTCTACAGAAAACTTTCTGAACTACTTCATAGGGCCAAACACTCAGATTCAGTACTCATAGCTGGTGATTTTAACGCCCAATTAGGTAGCTTGAACCAATCTGAAAGACATTTAGGTGGATGCTTCAGTGTTTTAGCTCAGAGAACAGATAACGGTGACCGTCTGCTGCAACTTTGCTCAGATAATCGGTTATTTCTATCCAACACGAACTTTAAGCATAAGGAGCGACATCGTGTAACACGGCGACCTCTTAGCCCTACTCAACGGTAGACTCAAATAGACCATATCGCGATTAGTCACCGTTGGAGAGGCTCGATAGAAGATTGCCGATCTTTCTGGAGTACATGTTTGGATTCCGACCACTCTCTAGTGCGAGTACGCGTTTGCTTGCGTCATACCGGGCGAAGAAAACCTACCACAGGAAAACCTTTTAGAATTCAGTTTAGTAATGAAACAGCCAAGATTAAATTCCAGGAACAACTGAGGAATCACTTAGGCAATTATAAAGATGCGTCCCGACTAGATACTGCTTGGTAGGATGTTCAAGCAGCTGTGGCATCTACAATGATATCTATCAAGGACTTAAATCAACATGTCAAGAAAAATGAATGGATCTCAATGGCTACTGTTGATTTAATAGACTCCCGAAGACTTATCCCATCGGGCTCGGAACACGATGATGAGCGATGTGTAATCAGGCATAAACTGACGAAAAGTCTGCGAAACGACTGTGAGCAGTGGTGGGTAACGAAAGTAAAGGAAATGGATAAGGCAGCGGCGATAGGTAACACTAGACAACTTTTCAAGTTAATAAAAGAAACTGGGGTTAAAAAATCCAGCGTCAGTGAGACGATCTCCGAAAAAGATGGAACGCTTATTAGCTCTCAGTCTAGACGTTTAGAACGATGTGCTGAACACTCCAAGGAACAGTTTAGTTGGCCTTCAGCTACTCTAGAACTTCGCACTATTTCGAGACAGCCAGGATGGAAAGTCGACTTAAGTCCCCCGACTCTTGTCGGAGTCGATAAAGCTATATTCAATCTAAGGCGAGGCAAAGCAGCGGGTCCAGACGGATTATCCGCAGAGGTCTTTAAGAATGGTGGTCCCACATTGACAACCAGACTGACTGATATTTTATCTAAAGGTTTGGAAACTTGACATAGTTCCATCTGACTGGTGTCGATCGTTAATCGTCCCAGTATATAAGAAAGGGTCAAAATCGTCCGGTAATAACCATAGAGAAATTAGTTTGACTAATATAGTGTCTAAAATACTAGCTTCTATAATTATCAGACGCCTAACTGCAACTCGTGATCTACAAATACGAGAAAATCAGGCTGGTTTCAGACCTGGTCGCGGTTGTATAGACCAGATATTCACCGTTCGTCAGATTTTAGAACACAGACATACTTTTCGGCGACCGACAATAGTGGTTTACCTTGACTTGAAAGCGGCATCTGACTCTGTAGACCGTGAAATTCTATGGCAGTGTCTTTCATTGAAAGGCGTGCCCCAAAAGTACATAAATTTTGTTAAGGCTCTTTACTCAAACACTATTAGTCGTGTCAGAGCACATGGCGAACTGTCATCTGAACTTGTAACCTCGAGTGATGTCCATCAAGGCTGCTCACTTTCCCCATTTTTGTTTAATTTCATAGTTGACATACTGTTGGAAATTACACTTTCATCGTCTGACTTTTCAGGAATTGATCTTCTACCAGGAGATCCATTTACTGACTTAGAATATGCTGACGATATAGTCCTGTTTGGCGAAGACGCTGATACGATGCAGAAACTTTTAACAGCAATAAGCTCCAATGCAACCATGTTCGGAATGCGTTTCTCCCCCTCTAAGTGCAAACTATTGCTCCAGGACTGGTTTTCGTCAACACCTGAACTAAAGATAGGGAGTGAAGTAGTTGAGCACGTCGATCACTTCACTTATCTTGGAAGTCTGATTAGCCCTAATGTGTTAGTCTCTGACGAAATCTCAGTACGAATTCAAAAAGCTCGTTTGGCTTTTGCCAACTTACATCACCTATGGCGTAGATGAGATATTCGTCTCTCAACGAAAGGGAGAGTGTACTGCGCAACAGTTCGCTCTGTCTTACTGTATGGGTGTGACACGTCGCCATTAAGGGTAGATGACACTCGAAGGTTATTAGTTTTTGACCATCGATGTCTACGAAACATCGCTCGTGTTAGCTGGGATCACCGAGTAAGTAATAACGAGGTTAGACGACGGGTTTTAGGAAAATATGATAAATCGGTCGATGAGGTTGTGAATCTTCATCGACTGAAGTGGTTGGGACATGTGTTGCGTATGCCCAACCACCGTCTTCCTCGACGCGCATTGCTGGCTGATATAGGAATAGGATGGAAGAGAGTTAGAGGTGGCCAAACTAAAACATGCCATCAGTCCATGAAGTTACTGACTGCCGGTTTAAGTCGTGTCGGTAGCTGCAGACTACCTCGATGGGGTCATCGCGATTACCATAACCAGTGGCTAGAAACACTGAGTGACATGGCCCGGAATCAGTCACAATGGCGCAGATGTATTCACTCATTGTTCTCGCTTAAATCATGAGCTTTAAAGTATTCCATAGCTTTCTTTCTACGCTTCCTGAACCATATTCTATATGTTCACACTCCTTGTTACTACTATTATTTTATTTTATTGAAGTAACTTCTACTAATGGTGGTGGTGTTAATCTTGCGGTGCCATGGTGGTATGACAACTTGAACCGATGCACACATGTGCCAGGTTCTATGTTGATTGTACATACAAGTATATATACGTATACTTTGTTACATTTGTTAAAATCACAAATGAAAAGGTGGAAAAACTCTACTAGAACCTATAAATTTAACAGAATTGATATGAAGTCAGCATGAACTAACATTAGCAAGAAACAAGTTGTGATATAGGTAGAAATACAAACAAATACAATATGCTTCATTTGAAGGTAATCGTAAAGAAGCTCCGAGACTAGATATGGTGTTAATTGGCACCCATCAGTAGGCCATATTTGCAATCTCGGTTATTGATACCCACTTACTAGTTCAAAACTGAGTCATCCAGTAACACAGATAGTTGCTACCATTGAACTACTCGAGATGCAGCTAATAAATAAGCTCTGAGCATATACACTAACTGATACTTAGTGGTAACCAATATGATGTCACGAAATTAGTGGACTAGTAAAATAAGATTACCAAAATACAAATGCTCGGTTCATATAGATTTTTTTAAAACAATCACGATAATACAACGTCTGTATCATAAGATTAAATCGGTACTACAGTACATCCTCAACTAGACAGAATGATTAGTCATACCAAGATTAACTCAGTCACAATACAAAACAATATTTGTATATGCACCAGAGTAACTCGATAGTACAACTACTATGTATACACACAAAAATATATGTGTATATAAAGTAAATGTCCAGGTAGGCCACGAAGTGGTTTTTATGAACAATGACAGCACAGCAAAAAATTAGATCAAAAATGGTGGATAGGAACAATATTTGGTAAACGATATCTTATAAGACGCTAAATGAGAAGACAAGCTTTAACTTACTAATAAACCAGTAAACTCACGAACACAAAAAATCATAGTTTTCAGCATCTTTTAATTTTCTTGAGGACAAGTGCGGACGGAACAAAGCACGAAATTAGGACCAAACGAGAGAAATGAAGTACTACAATGTCACAAAGTAAAACGAGATTTAAAAAAATAAGAGGTATCTATGCATTTGGAAATGTTAGTGTTATGATGTAATATATTACACATCTGTAAAGCTAACAAAATTTGATTCACAAAAGATCAATTGAAATGGCTTGCTTAAACTACAGAAATAACGCAAAATAAAGCAACCTTTAAATTATGGAATAAATATACACGCGAACTAGATCCCATTTATCGACGACAAATTTCTATAAGCAACTTGTAATTTTATGCATAAAGCAAAAAAACTAGAGGGTGGTTACAAGACAGCTGATGAATAACATTTAATTAACTCGCATGCAAATGCCACTAACAACCGAACATGCTAGGTACGCTTTTTAAGTATTTTAAAAAATATACCCGATAGGGCGTTTACGAGCTTGTTAGTCGACTAACCTAAAGTATACAATTAGCTAATTACATAAACAATATTTTTTTAAATATGGAACCAGGTAAATGAACACGTTATCATGATATATTCCTGGTCCGAGGCAAGACGAGATTACAGAACCTGTTTATTCACCATAATTATCACAACTTACAGAGTTAGGAGCAGCAGTAAGACAGATTAGAAGCCCTTAGAAACTAAATATAAATACACAGCTGCAGTAAACTATTTTCATTTATCATTTAAGTGTAGTATACCAGTAATAAGCCCAACTTAATGTGGTGGGGTAATAAGCTTCAAGTGATTGCGAGGTAGAACTTGGAGCAAGACCAATGACCGAAACACAAAAAGAACTCTAGAGTAGCGCAGAGTAGTAAAGTACTGCAGTTCCGCAAACGAATGTTTTTTGGTAATTTACAATTATATGAGGAACGTAGTCAAATTATCCCATGAAATCATAGACTTAAAAGCGTGATTACACTAGTCTTACAGCTAACAATTTAAACACCAGGATAGGACCACCAAAGAATCCCCAAAGTTGGCAATGCTAAGCTTAGGCAACAGTTAGAAAAATAAATGACGACAGAAAGCTAAATGCGGTAAAACTGAAATACAAGACTACGTCGATTGTGTGGAACACCAGTGCAAATACTTATACTGCTTTTTTTATTAAGAGTAAATTATAGATGATGAGCCTTAAATTTCATACCAGTACATCATGGAACGGGAGGCGATCTTAAATTAGCATTCAGTATTTTGAATGATGGCTCGAGTACAAAAAAACTGTTTTCACCTCTTTTAGGACTAATAATCATGGATGAGGGGTTGTAAAACACAATGCAAGAATTAGTGCAAGTCAAGTAACTTACTATCCGAATGAAGAACTGCGTACAGAACAGTACCAGTCCGACACTTGAAATGCCCGCCCCCAGTCTGCAAGTTAGGCAACATAACCGTAGTGCCGATAAATGTCAAACATGACCTTGAAAAGAAGCTAATCAGAAGAAGACAAAACGAAATAACGGATTTTCATATATAGATGCACAAAATTCTAATACAATAAGTTCATTAACAACATAAATAAACTGCTGTAAACTTTAAATAGCAATAAGGAAATAAAAATTGCATTAGCTGCGGTACAATGAATATCTACGTATCTAAACCACGTAACCCCCAACCCTTAAACCTAAACTAACTCCAAAAGCAACCCCTACACATAAAAGGAAAAACAACTTCAACTAAACTCCAGCATCAACTTTAAAACCCTAGACATGAACATGCTCACTAAATGGTAGGAAGTTAGCAGTAGCCCACAGAAATATCCTATGCTGGTCCTCTTAGGAAGCCATGAGACTTAAAGGACCCCTAATCCTTCTACAAATATTGATATTGTCTGCTTATAGGAGTTTTTCGTGACACCAGGATAAAAGGTAGGTCATTCATTATAAAATGAGAAGTGTCGTTTATAGATGTGGCATTTTGTCGCAGACTTAGACTAATAGAAGTCTGTCATTTAGGTGATCACTTAATTAATTCATTAAGCACTCACTAATGTGCATTGATTACGATTTTTGATATTGAATTTAAATTAGTCTTTGTCAAATACAATCGGTAAGTCAAAGAAAGTTACCTGCACACAATGATTGTGTATTACTGACCGAGTCTAACTATTTAATGAAATAGTTCCAAAAGTTAGAATGCATCCTTTTTCCACGAAGTGATTTTGATTCTTATAAATCTATTTAAGAAAGTCAGGTAACCTGTGTCATCTTCGTACAAGGTGTACCATAGAGTTTAGCATTTAGTCTTCTGACGACTAGTTATCACCGCTCTCGTCATCCCTGTTTTTAACTTGTAATCAACCCTTATTCATTTCAGTTTTAGAAATAATACAACCAGCTCTGTACTCTTCAGAACCAAGAACAGTCCTAATATCTAAACGCGGGCTTCAAGGAAAATGATTTTATTAAGTCTGCCAAGCTTAAATATGCCTGTTTAGTTATTACAATGTATCAAATTATCGGTGATTGCAAGGACCAATCCTTGTTAAAGGTTGAGTTTTGGTTCCCATGTTTAGCCTCATATGATACTTGTGATTAGTTGCAGTTTATAGCCTCGATGCGGTCAAGATTCTGGTTTTCTTCACATTAATGTTTACAATTTACTTCCCGGAAGACTTAAAGCCACTACTATTGTTCAGAGTTTTTAATTTTCGTTATGAAAGAGTGAAAAAAACTTCACGGCCACTCATATTACTAACTGCCAAACAGCTGTTTAATACAAAAACTGTACTCTTCACAACAAAGCACACAACTCACTGCCTTTTTCTATATGTACTGGATACTTGTGTAGAGTATTCATTTGTTGGTTGCGCATGCACACTTATCAAGGGTCAGCGTGATTAAGGGTTGCTTTCTACGACTGTATAATTTTGTGTTTTTCCATAGTCGTTACATGCCATTTTTGGAAGTCTACAAATATTCAGTGATCACTTGTCAATAAGAAACTGTTGTGACACGTGGTTTAGATCTCTTATCGACCGCAAGGATCTCCGCCGTCAATTGTTATCTTGTCTAGGTTGACCGCACGATTCGACTCCTAAGCTATGATTCGACCCCCCAGGCTGAAACTACTCGTCACCAGGAACACGAGAGAGAAGACAGGTAATACTGCAAAAGCACTTTATTGCAAGAGTTCAATTATGTACAGAAAATTAGGATGTATATAATATCATAAATGTCCTTCAGGCTTCTAGAGAATTCTATAACCTTCTAACACAGTAGTGCTAAGATAATTGACCAATCATAGACATAGCACGTGACTTTTCTCTGTCTAGAAGTTTCGGATAAAAGGCTATCTGCGTTCTGATTGGACACAATATTTCCTATTGATTTCCATGCCATATTGAGCTTGTTTCGAGGGGTTTTCTGAGCCTACCCAACAGAAACCAACATTAGTCATAGCATGCATATTATATCATAGGTCTCACTATACATAGTAATTCATTAGGCACGTGCCAGATACTAGACAACTCTTTTATTGTCTGCAGACATGTATGAAATACCGAAGAGTCTTTCTCGTTGTACGAAGCTCTCTATATTTTCGCTTCATCGGTAGGTAGCATAACTGATATATAATGAAGAGGGTCATTTACATACTAGATAAATAACAATCTGACTTGAACCGTCACCAAAGCCACTATACTAATGAGTGTTTGTCATCTAGACGGCTGAATAGCGATCTGTCCTTGTACTTTATGAATAAATAAATAAATGCATTCTAAAAGTGTACGGTTCAAAGGCGTTGTCATAATGCTATATAAGGGAAGTAATTTGACGAGTAAACACACAATAATGACGCACATATAATGTGTAAAAATAGAAGTAATCTTGCGATCTACGAGTTACTCACTCTTGGAGTTCACATGGTAACAACAGCAATTGTTTGAAAACTGTCACACATGGTGCCTAGTATGTGATGTGACCTTGTAGCGGCAACTGTCGAGCGGCTGAAGGATGGTATGGAAGATGCTTTGTAGCAGCATATTATTACTGTAATTTAACAGCGTATATGCCCTTCGCTACTGGGCGTAATTGTCTGGCATTATACTCAGTACATTGTGTAAGCGTCTGCTGGACAGTGGAGAGCCAGAATCCGGATGAAGGAGCATGAACGACTGATACCATATAATCGTTCTAATTTTAACACCAAAGGTGTTTGTCTTGTTATCTAGGGTATTTATTATTCTTCCGACAAGTCAACTAATTTGGAGGATCACTGTGAGAGATTTCAATATAGTTAAAGTGAAAAGTAAAAGAAGAAACATTTGACGGGGTTTATTTGGCGAAAAGCGCTTGACTGTTTGTCAAGAATGCACTATACTACAACGCGTAAATCTGGCACCCTAGTACTATGAAATTTGATGTTGTTGGTCTTGCAATTAATTAATGCCTTCATATAGTGTAAAACCCTATCAATGACTAACAAAATCCTTGTATGTTAATAAAACTATATCTTTCTGTTCATGCATGTATACTGTTATGCACTCATGTAGAAAAAGCTACTTGAGAATAAATTTCTTCTTATTATTATTAATAGCTGTTCTGAGTAATTAGGGGAAAATCATAAGATTTCTGGATGAGAATATAGTGTGGCAAATGTTTACTTATGAACATACCTAATTGTGATTTATTGGTTATAAATTTTATATGCAGCAGTCTAGGAGCCTAGTTAGTTTTGTGGAAGACTTCCTGATATATAGGTACATCAGACTAGATGTTATGTGCGCAGGTCAGAGTGGCATTTATAGAAGCAAATGATGCGCTTTTCCTGTTTGATTTATCTGGTCAAAACCATTGTATGTAGCCGCAACTTAACGTAAGTAACCGGGTTCTACCCTACAGACAAGGGGAATTAAGAATTTTCACCCACTCCATCACGTCTGCTGGCTAGAATCTTCACTCTCCCTCTGTTAATGGTGTTGGGCTCGTATATTTAATAATTTGCTAATGTAATATTATAGAGAGGCTAAGTCTTGGAAAGTGTATAGTGATAAGGTATAAGTGGGAAGTTATAAGGGATGATAAGTTCAAACAGGTGGCTGTTAAAATGGTAAAACGATAGCAGTGCTGTACATAACAGATGGATGATAAACAGGTGAGTGGTTGGTATAAAATAAGATAAGAAAATAAAGAGATGAACATGCAAGGATAACAAACTAACTTATATTGAATTGGAGACACTGTTTTTTTAGGGAGCTCTATGCTAGGTGGATGATGTTCATATTTACACTGAATCAGTGGGTATACATGATGGGTTACTGGAAATTAATTAGGGTCTACAGGATTCGATTATATGGAGTAGGTTCGATGGTTGTCAAGTCTGACTGAGAATATACTTGTCTATATAAAAAATAACAATAGCTTAGAAATTCAGTTCCGGATAAAGAAATGTGGTGTGTCCAGTTGCGGGGGCTACACCCATTCCAAAGTATTTGCTCAAGATATACCTGTACCAAACTAATCTATATAATGATTAGCAATTTTAGTGTTTATAGAACAATGTAGAACACCATAGAGTACCTTAAGTCAGGGTTCAAAAATGTTTCACACTTGGAGATTTGTTCCCCATTTATGTAGCAACACTCAATGCAAACCCAGACACATTTTTAAGGGTTAAAGTGAAGTTAATATTCTAGACACCAGGCAGTGAATTAGTTTAACTCTCTTTGTATGATCTTAACAGTGTTGCGTGGCTTATCTCTGTAGCCTGAGTAGACAACTTTCAAGTCATTTGTGCATAAATACGTTTTTCCGGAGTTAAAACCACTACCGAATCTGTTGACGTATATTGTTAACAACAGAGACCTTAGTACGCTCTATCATATAACACTAGTGGATACCCTCTTTGAAGATGATTGTAATGAATTCACTTTGGTTAGCTTATATCAGTTACTTAGGAAAGATTCAGGCCAGCTTATCAAAGGGTTGCAAACTTTTATAGAGAATAGGTATTCTCAGAGTATGATGTGTGATACTTTGTCAATGGACTTAGAAGTATCAAAGTATAGAATTATATAACTATGTTGCGTAGTTCGTGACATGATGTAGTGTCATTAGAAAAGTTAAAGTGACAGGCCAAACACGATAGATGTTTTATAAAACCATACTGGCTTCGAGCTAGCAGGTAATGATGAAAATAATTTATTTCCTGATATCAAGAGCAAGCCATTTTTACAGGCGAGTTCAACAACATATCAGGCAGTAAAAATGGTTCAACTGTTATGCAAACTTATTATGCTGTGATGCATAGAGACAGTGGCATAATAAACATTTCAAATTGGCATTTATTTAGCGTTCATTCCAAACACGGCCTCGGGACGACCTTGTGATTTTCTCAGACCGAGTGTAGAGATGAAACATCATAGGAAAAGTAATAATGATTTAGAAGTTTTCTGAGTTTAGCTCGGTGTTCATATAGGAGCAATAAGGACTTATTTTTAGCAGGTATGATTATTGTGTTTTGGGGGCTGTAGTATTTAAATATGACAGAAGTGTCCCGTATAAAATAGTGAATCTTGTGATTAGTCAGTTATAAAGAAGCTGTTGTAATCGGAGCACTTTATGTATTACTCGCAAGCAACTGATATTTACTTTAACTGGTATGTAACATTGTCCATAATTTGACGTTCACCTTCTTAGATTCAATTTAAAAATTGAAATGGAGCGAGTTGCGTACTTTACGCTACATTAATGAAGCGGCGGGTGGTTTTTAGTGAGTCAGACTCAGGTACTTCTTCTTCCTTTATATTTAAAACAAGATGATGGAAATGATACTGGGGAAAAGTCACCAGCGGCGAAAAATGTAAAGCACACTAAACGGCACTCAGAAAGAAAGAGAATATGTAAAGATGTTGAAGGTACTATAAAATTACCTAATAGAGCTTTCAGATAATGAAGTGCCCTGCCGTAATAGCTCTCAGCCGTCAATAATAGACTCTTTACGGCGGCAGCAAGAGTTGTCTAAAATCTCCCGCAACAGAAAGGCAAACACTATTGAGGCTTACTTCTCTCAATCTGTGAAAGTCAGGAAGAATGAAATTTCCATTGATGATTTTTTCGCGTCATCTGAAAACAAGCCAAACACTACGGTAAGTGTTTTTAAACACTTAAGCATTTTGAGGTGTCTTTTATCGGTTAAGTGATGATGTAGCACAAAGTGTGTTCGTCACTTATTTTTCCACCAGTTTTACACATAAATAGCCCCACTTGTTACGAATGGTGACCCAACTTTTAGTTGACTGTATGTTTGGGCTATTCCACAAGGAAAATCATGACTTCTGTACAGCATCAACTTACGAACACCCTCAGGCTACCTAATAAAAGTGCTTCTTAGTATTCACTCTTATACTTGGGATCTTTTCATCGTACTCACCTCTCTGCGTAGGCGTTTAGTCGAAATACCATAGAGTTTAGTCTGTAACAAGATTCTGTTCATTTTGGTCGGTACTGAGTGACATCGATTTTTACTGTGTAGTTGCTTTCTGACTTTTAGCCTTTATATATATATTCGATTGTTCGTGATAAACTGAATGCTTACGCTTTGTACACGTACATGCATTCATCTTCTTTTACATATTTGTTATGTCGGACAACTAAAGAAGAGTGAAAAACTCTCAGAACTGTTTTAGAGGATTAATTCACTTATTCTGGTCGTGAGTAGTGTAAACATCACATTTTTATTATTGTTACGTTCCTCTTACCTTATCCTCCCGTTTAGTATATTTGCTGTCATTATATTGTCTCTTATTATGGGCTACAGTTTTAGTTGTGTACAAGTTACCCCTACTCACTGTCACAACCTCTTCTGCTTCGTATTAGTGTAAAATCCCTAATTGGTTTGCTATGTGGTCTAAATTTGTGTATATATAAAGGCATGATTGAATTACAATATGACCGGAGTTGGACTAGATTGGATTGTGTCTGGTTGGATCGTAGCTGTTGTTTTCTCTGTTCTGGCTTTGGGGACTGGTAGTCGTGGGGCAGACGTGTCTATACACTGGTTAGCAATTATCAAGGGCACTGTATTTTCGCAATACATAACAATTAGCGACGGGGCTTGAAGTGAATCCAACTTACGCAGTCATTGGTCATAAAATCTAGTATATTTTATCCGATCAGCACAAAGAATCACATTCAGTGTCATAAATCGTAAAACATAACAATATTAAACGTTTCTTGTGGAATTGTACTTTTTTAGGCCGTGTTTTCTGTGTTTAAGTTCCAAGTAGAAAATTTTTAAACCAAGACTTGTGTTCTGACATTTTTCGCTTGTCACAACAGCTAATTCATAATGATTCATTTTAAGTTCGTCTAGATACATATACATTCAAACATGATGATATACATTTTGTATAACTTCATAAATTTTACTGTTATTCGCATCCCTAACTACCAAATTTTTTTTAAAGCCCCCAACCACTTTTAGTACTCCACCTCATTCACCAATAGAAATTATCCCCGATACACCACTATTATCCCCGAAAACACCTTTGCACATCAAAGAAAATCATAACAACTCACCTCGGATTTCAAAAACTGTAGAAAAGGTAACTAATCAAGTCGCATCAATGGTTGGTTATGCATTTTGCTATCCGTTCCAGTATTTTTTATGAAACGTTTTTGGTCCCCTTTTGACATGTTTACAAAAGCGTCTTGTATATTGGCTATCACTTATTCTAGTTGTTTATCTGTCAGTATCTAGATGCCCAGTGATTGTTCAACGTAAACGAGGATGAATGTTTAAAGATATCTAATAAGCTCAGCTTCAAGTTAAATCTCATTTACCAGCTGCATATTTTGTCTGAGAGCCACTCATATTACTGAGGTCCCCAGACTGATGTCTGTGAAGCATGGTTCTAGTCCGCTACCTAGTAGTTAAACTCATCTGCTTCAATCACTATCATTGCTTCACTTAAGGGTATTCGTTTCTGAATCGGCTGCTTATTGGTTAAAGCACGACCTTCAGACATCTGATCGTTGGTCTGAATCCTATTTGATCTGGTCATTGAATAATAATAGTGTTAAATAAAGATTTGCATATGGGAGACGGTAAATGTACTGTCTGTGTTATAGGCATATACTAACAGGCATGTCTTGAATGAGTTGCTCGTGAACTGAGTCGTAGTTTTATTGATAGTATTTTATGATGAAATTCAAGAAACGTGATAAATTCACTTTGCTTATTTAATGTACATGTAGTGATTTCCGTTATCGTCAGTTTTAGACCTTTTCCGAAAACCCACTACCACCATCCATACTGAATTAGAAATATCCACCCAATTATTTACAATTAGGTACTAATTGATTGCAAGTGATACTGCTGGGGGGGGGTCACTAGCTAGCATGAAATATAAATTCAGCGTTTCGTGTAGATTACTTTCAACCGGTAAACATCAAAGCAATGTATGCGAAGTTGAATCACTTAAATTTATACCTACATTTCGATCGGCGCTAGTGAGCAGACAATCATTACCTTGATCATTGCCTAAACAAACCAATACAAACTTTGCCTTTTTCGTTTACATATGAGTATGATGAGTCAAGACAAATTCTAAGTGGATTTTCTACATGAATCTTCATTTATTTTATACATCCAGCGTTCTATGTAGACATGATTTAGCACCCAATAATTGGGTATATTGTGTAAATGCTGAAAACGTTTTATTATTCACATATCTTGGTTTTTAATATTGAACTATAGGCCATTGAAACTCATAGTGAGAGCACTGATAGTGCTACTAAGGATCGAAAGCATTTTTGGGCCTACAAGGCACGCGATGGTCCTCGAAATCTTGGATCAAGAGAAATTCCTAAAGTGAGTTCCGTTAATCTATTGTACGGTCTTTAGGATAAAATATAATTCATCCTAGCTTATAATCAACTTCCAAGGTTTGGAATGCTTTTATTTGAAATTACATTTCACTGAGCAACTGATCTGATGAAGTAATTTACTTTTTGGATGATATATTGGTTGTTTTTCCCATGACTTGATAAACAACTTATCTCACAGTTGTCATCAAATAACTGGAAGGTAAAATTGTACATGGTGTGACTTGGAAATCTGAGACTATCTCAGATGTTATTATATACATAACAGAGCTCAGTAGTATGGCATGTTATAAAGTGTTGATTAACTTTTACTGCAATAGCTTAAATGATTAAAGTCTTTAATGAAGCGAATCAGAGCATTATGAACTCTAAGAAAATTGTAGATCAAAACTGAAAGTTTATCTGTCACTACTCACCAATGTAGCACGTCAATAGAGATCTTGTTGAAGAGTAAAAGTCATCGGTCGATGTAATTTGTAAAATCTGTCTATGAATTACCATGGAAAATATTGGCATAGGGTGATGAGGCAGATGGTATCAGACGCATACAACACATGTGCCAACCATCTCTATGGATGAAGGTTTAGGACCTCTTCGACTGATTTGCCATATTTTCCTAGTATTTTGTGTCCAACGTTAATATTAGGAAGACATGCCAAATCAGTCGGAGAGGTCATTAGCCCTCATCAACTGAGATGATTGGGACAGGTGTTCTGTATGCCTGACCACCGTGTGCCTCATTGAGCTATGCTGGCTGAAGTAGGAGTAGGTTGGAAGACAGGTAGTGGTGACCAAACCAAAAGACAGCATCAGGCTATGAAGTCTTTGACTGCTGGTCTAAGCTCTATTGGTAAATGCAGGCTACCTGGTTGAGGTCCTCGTGACAGCCATGATGCTGATGACTTGGCTCGAAATCGCCTACCGTGAGGAAACGTATTCACTCTTTGTGCTCTTCTAAATCCTAAGTTTCATTATTCTTTTGTACTTCCGTTTGCTTCATTTCTTCATGTTGAATCACGCTGTTTTGTTAATCTTGTGAATTTGATCTCCCCTTTCTAATGTTCTGTGGCAACCCGGACTTATGCTCATACACATCGGGTTCTACGTTGTATATGAATGAATAGGTATTGGCATAATGTGTTTTTGTACAGGCTTTGGTTTTTAGTTTGCAGGTGCGCTCACTTTACAAGTAAATAATTATGTACTCAATTTCAAGTTACACATTTTGTATGAAAGTTGGATGCCTAAATCGTACTAGCTAAGATGACATTAGGATTTACAACCAGAGTTTTGAATGCGGAAATTTTTTTACCCCTAATCTACCCTTACTGGCTCTATAACTCCAGCAGTATGGACAGAATTGCAATAGTAATTTCATTGTCTGTAGATCCACAAAACTAAATAGATGATCAACGCAATCCACCATATATATATATATATATATATATATATATATATATATATATATATATATTCATTGTTATTTAAAGAAGTGTTAGGATAATTAATATAATTTGAATATCGTAATTATTATGTAACGATATTGTATCGTGTAAAGTGTACATGTATACGGACGTAAAGTTCACTACAGTTGCTTAATTTTAGATGAAATTATGCCAGTACATTAGTTAAATAATTACGAAATTAAATTTTACTACGCAAATTTTACTTTAGGGCACCCCGGATTGTTTTAAGGGATTGAACTTCCTCATCACTGGAATACTGGAGTATATTGAACGAGATGATGCTGTAAATCTTATCCAGAATTGTGGTGGAAAAGTTCTGAAGACGTTAGGTAAAAAGACTGATTATCTTGTTGTTGGACGCGAACCTGGTGTAGCCAAAATTGAGAAGGTATGTTTTTAATTGTATGAGTTTTATCATTATCATTTCATCTTTTATTGAAAAAAGCCTGCATTAATTTTCTCATCCCTTCCTAAAGATATTTTATCATCCACAATGTTTGTTTTGAAGT
The DNA here is from genome assembly GCA_034768735.1 of Schistosoma mekongi. Classification (NCBI taxonomy): domain Eukaryota; kingdom Metazoa; phylum Platyhelminthes; class Trematoda; order Strigeidida; family Schistosomatidae; genus Schistosoma; species Schistosoma mekongi. Next base: position 80,623,932 of record CM068306.1, on the reverse strand, counting down.
ATTTTCATGTCATCTTAACAGAGGTGTATGGAAGTAACAAGGAATAGTCGTGTTATACTCCACAATTTTATTTTCTCAAGTATGTCGTTTAGTTAGTTCATCCTGAAGTGTGTAATTAATTAAACTGTCTAATGAATCCCAAAGGTCAAATTGCAGCTTACGCGTTTCATGTCTATTTGGTTGCCTATTTTATTCGTTTCCAGCGTTTGTTGTATCTCTTTCAGGTTCTTGAAAAATATCATCGTGTAGCTTTAGTTAAGTAGTGCATACAAAATTTTTTCTATCACATTCTCAAGCAATTTAGAGTTCTATGTAAATAGCATATTTTACAATTACTCACAAACGCTAAACCCAGAGCAATGAGAATCCCTTTTCAAATGCTCATGATGGTAGACCAAATTTCATTTTCAACTTTAGTTAACGGCTTGAATGAAACTAGTAGTGACAAGTCAGTTTGATGATCGTAAAATTTAGATGTCGATTTTATGCTTTTAAATTCTAGTAACTTGTCGAAAAAGGAGCTCGTTCGTATCGTTGTAATCAACCTCACTGTTTCAGTATGTAGATATCTTATTCAATTAATTCAGTTAATCTCTTATGAGTCAGTCATTGACAACATGAAACCTAGCACATATGCTTATAGGTCCAAGTTGCTATACCGCAACACGAGTTCAAATTTGCATGAATAACATGAGAATAGAATACAACAGGAAGGAATAAAGCGAAGGTATTTTCAGAAGAATAGTGGAACTTAAGATCTAGTCGAAGGTAAAGTATGAATTCACCGGCTCGATTGTAACCGATTCTGATCCATACCATCCACAGTCTTTAACCACTCATCGCAATTTTCACGCAGACCCCAACCAGATAGTCTACATCTACCAACCAGATTAGACCAGCAGTTAGCGACTTTATGTACTGATGCCACGTTTTGGTTTGGCAAACCCTATTTGTCTGGCCAGCTAAGGTCGTATGAGGAGGCAGGCGGTGGATGGACATGCGTCATGCATGTCCCAACCATCTCAGTCGATTAAGATTTACAACCTTATCCACTGATTTGCGATTGCTTAATATCAGTATTGCTTACTCGAACAATCCGTTATTTGTGGGCGATAATTTAAAGGCTTATATGGAAAGATCTGAATCCTACGCATCTTATCTATTTTCATAGACCATTTTTCGTATCCATAGTTTTAAGCAAAGCAGACTGCTATGCAGTACACTCGATCTTTTGTTCAGAGACGGATATCTCGCCTACCCAGGTAAAAGCTAGACGAACTTTGTAAATCTACGCTGAAATGTCATCAGATGCAGACCCACGCTGGTTGATCAGACTTCCAGGATAAGTGAAGAATGATCTATTGTAAAACAGAAATGAATATTACGCAATGAAATGAGTTGGTCATATCATTTTTTAAAAATCTTTTATGTATGAATTAATTTTCTGAGGCAAATGTTTTATAAATGTGGTTTCGTATGTAGCATGTATAAATTAATTCAGTTTATTTGTGAAGAATAATTATAATTACTTTCGACAATTATATATGCAAGCTGCTATGAGAGTTATTGATTCTACCAATATCTACATTTCAACAGCTTTTGCCCAATGTCGTGTAAAAGTTGTTTTTTGTTGTACTCATATATGCTTCCCTTCCAAATACATAGGCAAACAATTTAAAAATCAAGCAGATTACTGAAGATCAACTTTTTGAGCTAATAGAGAAATCTAATGATAATACTGTTAACTACCATAAATCTAATGTATCCAGTGTGGTTGTATCAAAGTCTTCCAAGAAATCGGAGCCTGTAGACGTAAAAAACAATAATAAAACAATTAAAAGTCCTAAAATATCTCCTATGAAGAACCAGCTTACTAAGCCACAAGTTAGTGTTTCTAAATCTCATAATAAATATAAATCTCCAAACAAATTTTCAAAAAACCCTGTTTCATCTTCGGGTGAAGAACTTCCTCTTACTGCACGTCCTGTTTTGACCAGTAATTCCTCATCTACTAAAACTGATCGGAGTCATGACTATATTTCATCCAAATCTGCTGCTAGTGTTGGTGCTTCGGTTGATAATCAAGATCCCTTGCTCAAGGTAGACGGTCCTACGTCGTCTGAATTATGGGTTGATAAGTATAAACCAAGTTCTATTCGCTCACTTATTGGTCAGAATGGTGCACAAAGTCCAGCTAATCGACTTTTAGCTTGGCTTTCTTCTTGGCATTTAAATTTCTCATCAGGTTTGTGATATATCAGTTGTCTTATTGCCTTTGTCTATCTATCCTCATTCTTTTAGTAAAGTAGTAATTTGAGCTTGACATTACGAATAACCTGGGTTAGACAAACGTTGAAAACTAATACAATTGTTTCAGCGTAGTATGGGATTCCTCAGCAGTCTGAACTCATATCTCCAATATGAATCGAACGGAGGCTATTCAAGATTCACATTGAATACTTAGCCCTTAGACTATTAATTTGTCATCTCACTGTTCATATTTTAATTCCGGTCAATTTATGACGTGCTGCTCAACTTCATTGCCATTGGGAGGGGGTGTGTGGTAAGTGCCACGCACTGGATAAAGTTGAGCTCCATTAATCACGTATTCTCAAGACTGCTTCGGAATCACCTCCTAAAGTTCGTCACTAGTGAGCTCATATTGATTATGAAAAGGTGTTTTGATAATCGTTAATCCACGTATCTAATAAATTTAGTTTTAAATTTTCAAATAACTTTTAAATAGCGTGCTTCATTTTACCCTACCTATTGAAGTAAAATCTTTCGAAGGATATTTTTTTCCCGAATCCCAACTTTATTTAATGGATTCTGTAGCCTTTAGATGTTCCTGAATGTCTAAGTACCAGTTCGATTTTATGACCATTGTCTCAGTTTGTTAGTAGATTCCACATTAGCTGTTATAGTTCATATGTCAAGGACATAGGGATTTACTTTGATTCATATTTCTTAAGGATTCTAAACTTGTTTGGTGTACTTGTAAAATAAGTTCCATTCGTCTTTATACTGCCTTGCAGAAATTTCTGGTTCATTTTTAAGTATCTAAATGTTTATTATTTTTCAGGTCTAAAAGCGAAGGCTTATTCAAGTGCTCCTCCATGGGGGCCACCGTCTAGTGATGACGGAAAGTGGGCACGTGCAGCACTTCTCTCTGGGCCACCTGGAATCGGGAAAACTTCAACAGCTATCCTTGTCTGCAAAGAACTTGGTTATACTTATTGTGAATTTAATGCATCCGATTGTCGATCTAAACGCTGTTTAAACGAGGAAATAGGACAGTCTTTGGGTTTGCGAAATTTGTCACATATGGCTTTTGGTCAAGGTATATGTTTATAATATTCTTCTGCTCTTTGTATATTACGCGTCCTACTATTCACAGTTTATAAGCATTTCAGTTATTCTACATATGCACTGTGTTTTGACTCAAGGCGAAGTAGATCCAAGTCAGTAATTTAGTAAATGAATTCTATCTACTCTTACTAGTCCTCTGAAAATACATTATGCTGCATATTTAAAATAAAATTGCAATGGTCTGTAGGGTGTATAACCTGTTAGTTACATGACTAAGGTCCGTAATCTTCTTGATACGCATGCTGTCCCACATGCTGTCCCACAATTTTATTATACTATCTAACTTTATTTATAAACATCCACAATCCGAGTGATATCATTTTCAACTAAAAGAAAACCAATAGTTAAAAGCATGGTTTCTGCGAATGAAAAGGCTAAAATATTCTGCATTGATGTGTTTAGTAACGTAAATTTCATTGAATGGTTAGTCGCGTATACTTTCCTGCCTCCCTTCATTGCAACTAGAATCTATAAAGAACTCCAATTTCAGATATTAACATTAAAATGCATTGTAATTAACTCGAAAATGTGCCCACATATTTTGTATGGTTGTTATACATAAAGCTGAAGTTGCCATTTGTTTTAAATATTTTAGTAAAAGTCACCTGGCTGTTATAGTTTTTCGACATGTTTCCGTACATATTTTGCGTAAACTTATGAATATAGCTGCATATATGTATTTCTTGCACGAAAGTGGGTCGTTATTTTCCTGCCTATTAATGTCTATCGATTTTCGCCAAATTTCCATGTTCCTCTCGTTTTAGTGTACTTATGACTTCGAATTTTAAAGCTTTCGTAGTGTTTTTCGTCCTACACTAATGTTGAGTAACTATGTTTAAGACAAGTAAGAAGTAACAGCTGTCAGCTGTTTCATAAACATTGTAATCTCAAGTGCTGCTAAAATTATGAAGACTACCGCCACCTTTCAGTTACCTATTTCATATAAGGATACTTATTTTTGACCGACCTAATATATTAGCTCCTTACTTCTCAAACCTTACGACCGTGGGGAGAGATAAAGTGTCATCATCATCAGCAGCAACGTAGAACCGGGCACATACGCCCGTAGGTTCCAGTTGCCATACCATACTACGAGATTACAGAAGTAACGTAATAACAGAATACAAGAGGGAAGAGTAAAGTAAAGGTGTGTAGCAAATAATAATAGAATTCAAGAACTGGATGAGTTTAAAGAGTGGATACACTTGCGCCACTGTGACTGATTCTGAGCCATATCGCCTAGTGTCTCCAGCCATTTGTTTCGATCACGCGGACCCCAACCAGGTAGTCTACATCTACCAACATGGCTTAAACCAGTAGTCAAAGACTTCATGGATTGATGCCATGCTTTGGTTTGGCTGCCCCTAACCTTCTTCCATCCTATTTAAACCCTAACCAACATCACACGACAAGGTGGACGGTGGTCGGGCATACGCAATACATGTCCTAGTCATCTCAGTCGATGTAGGTTAATGACTTCTTCGACTGATTTACCGTGTTTCCCAATAACCTTTTGCATGACCTCCATATTACTTACTCGCCTATTCCATGATATAGGAGCGATGTTACGAAGATTCCTATGGTCAAATACCTGGAGTCAACGCATATCTTGGGTGCTATTTTCGAGCTGGTATCCAACTGCCTTTTTCTTTCGTGGTAAGGTTAAATCACCAGGGTATTCAGTTGTCTCAGGGGAAATAATTTATTGGTATCACACCTTCAGTGCAGTCTGAGGTACGATTTCTCCGTCGCACTATTTTGTCCATAGTTTCAACAATGAATACACATAACCTAGCTTGCATTTGAACTTTCTAGGATTTTGTGAAACCAATGACAAGTTTGAAACAAACCACTTTTTGACTTAATGATAGATCATTGAGTTATATGTAATTTATTCTTTTCCTCATAGCATCAAAATTAAGTTCTGGTCATCATGTCTTAATCATGGACGAAGTAGATGGTATGGCCGGTAATGAAGATCGTGGTGGAATGCAAGAACTAATCAACATGATTAAAGTTACTCAGATACCTATCATTTGTATGTGCAATGATCGTCAGGCTATAAAAGTAAATGTTTCCATTTTTTCACTATCCTATGAATACAAACGATGGTGTAAAGAAATATATATATATATATATATATATATATATATATATATATATATATATATATAAGAAATAATATTAACTTGTTACTAAGTTTTGAAGAAAATCATTACTTTACTGTCAGCTAAAGATATCCGGTAAAAATTTATTTCAGGGAAGAAATTTATCGATTTCTAAACCGTTTGCGACTAGTACTCATTATACTTAATCAGGATCAGCCAGTTAAATCCAACTGAATCAACTAGCCAATTATACCTCACGTGTTTTTACACTGTTTACTAATCAACCAGAAGACACCAGCATATATAGATTTTACCCGATTAAAGAATTAGCGAAGTTTTTCTAAAAACTCTGTTTTAGAATGAGAAGTACAACGACACAAGAGTGGGATACTGTCTGGATATCAATGCCGAGGCTGGTGTTGTTCTTAACGAGCAACTTCCTCACTTCATAAGGAGGTGATACCAATGTCAGATAATGCAGTTATATGATGCTTGATAACCATAGCATATTCAAACGCTATTCGTTCCCTTAGTATGCTGAGACCCATTTATTCTGCAGGTTTACAACCGGGGTTTTACAGCTCTATTAGACCCTACATTCACTAACCCACTTTTACTATAATTATCAAATGCTATCAGTGTGAAGTTGCTTCACATTGGATATAATTAAACTCTACTTCTGCTTCTTAAGATTATAGTTTAAAAATGTTTACTTAGTTAATTTATGAAAAAGATAGTAATGATTATAATTTTATATCTATTTATCCATCTACATTATGTTTAGATACGTTCTCTAGCTAACTATTGTCTCGATTTAAGATTTCATCGTCCTAGAGTTGAACAAATTAAATCAGCCTTGTTGTCCATTGCTTGCAAAGAACATGTGAATTTACCTTCGGATGTATTAACAAATATTATTGATTCTAGTAATCATGATGTTAGACAGGTAAAGTATACGCTAAGATGTTTATTCATTTGGCAAGTTTCTTTTTGTAATTGTTTAAACTACTTTCTATAAGTTATTTCTGTAGTTTTTTTTGAGGAAGGTGGTGATTATAATTTTGTTTACCAATCGATTTAAGATGGTATGTGGGGATTGGTATTTGATTTTATTGTTGGTATTTGTTACAGATTGATCTCTGTCGAGTACTAATCAAAACCGAGGAGGATTAGACTGTTGTCTCGTTCTAATATGGGGCTCCTCAATAGTCCGCATCCTCTATTGCCCCAGGGAGTCAAACTGAAGGCCTCTAGTCTCACAGCAAACCACTAACCATCCACACTAATAGGCCGGCATCCAATGATAAGATTTCATCTTCGATCAATCCGTGACAAATAGGAATAACTAAATTACGTTTTCTATTTAACGAGCTCAAGCGGTTCCCTCGTAAACTGCGGGCGTACTAAGAAGTTAGTCAGTCAGCCAACAACAACGTTAAATCCTGGCATATATGTTCGTCAGCACAGCGTCACATCAAAATGTACAGCAATATAGTAGGGATAGTAAGAAAAGTTTAGACAGAATCTGACTGAATAAATAATAATTTATTCTCGAAATGAAAGATACAACATAGTTGTGAAACTCGGGATCTATTAGACGACAATGAATGGATTCTTCTGTGCCACTATGTGATTTCAAACCATGCCACAAAGGTAAGGATTTTCACTGGAACAAAATAATGGTTTGGCGGTTAAGGCGTTTACGTCTCAGTTACAGATTTATGAGTTCAAATACCACTTTACCCACTTCAATCGAAGCAAGTGCATAATATCAGAGACTTACACATAGAGTTTGATTCAAAGCAATGTTTCGTCGTAAATTAGTTACATTAGAACAGCCTAAAAGCTGTTTATGGTTTATACAAGCCTGAATACCGTATGACTTTTTTATATGTAACATGTTGCAGTCAGTTTTATTTGAATAGTAATCCTTCTAAAATAAATTAAAACATTCACATTAACAAAGTGGATTATGACAGTGGTATTGTTGTACGTTTTTATGATTACTTTATTTCACTTCTCAGAACTTTAACAATGAATTACGGCGACAATATTTATAGGATTCATTTAAACGGAAAGATTTTAAGATTTCATCTTCGATCAATCCGTGACAAATAGGAATAACTAAATTACGTTTTCTATTTAACGAGCTCAAGCGGTTCCCTCGTAAACTGCGGGCGTACTAAGAAGTTAGTCAGTCAGCCAACAACAACGTTAAATCCTGGCATATATGTTCGTCAGCACAGCGTCACATCAAAATGTACAGCAATATAGTAGGGATAGTAAGAAAAGTTTAGACAGAATCTGACTGAATAAATAATAATTTATTCTCGAAATGAAAGATACAACATAGTTGTGAAACTCGGGATCTATTAGACGACAATGAATGGATTCTTCTGTGCCACTATGTGATTTCAAACCATGCCACAAAGGTAAGGATTTTCACTGGAACAAAATAATGGTTTGGCGGTTAAGGCGTTTACGTCTCAGTTACAGATTTATGAGTTCAAATACCACTTTACCCACTTCAATCGAAGCAAGTGCATAATATCAGAGACTTACACATAGAGTTTGATTCAAAGCAATGTTTCGTCGTAAATTAGTTACATTAGAACAGCCTAAAAGCTGTTTATGGTTTATACAAGCCTGAATACCGTATGACTTTTTTATATGTAACATGTTGCAGTCAGTTTTATTTGAATAGTAATCCTTCTAAAATAAATTAAAACATTCACATTAACAAAGTGGATTATGACAGTGGTATTGTTGTACGTTTTTATGATTACTTTATTTCACTTCTCAGAACTTTAACAATGAATTACGGCGACAATATTTATAGGATTCATTTAAACGGAAAGATTTTAAGATTTTGCATTAGACAACTAACATTTTGTTTTGCAGCCTCGCTTTACATTCATCCCATAGTGTTTCATCGGTCACTCATATACAACATAAAATCTGACATTTACATACATTACTTTAGGTTACTACAGTATGATGTAGTTAAATTAGTAGTAGTGAAAAACAGTCATAAAGGTATGATCCGAGGGGAATTAATTTCTGGGAAAAATAGTATAAAATTATTTTAAGATCAGAATTTAAGGGAGGCAAGTAGTAATTGCACCTGGGTCACTGTGACTGATTTTGGATCATTCCATCTAGAGTCCCCAAGCATTAATTATTACAATTGCGCGCACTTCAACTAGCTAGTTGTTTACACTTACCAACACGTCTCAGACTGACAGTTACCAATTGGTGCTATGTTTTGGTTTGCTTGTCCCTAGCTTTCTTCCATCCTTCTGCTACTCAGGCCATTACAGTGGTCGGTCATACGTAATACATATTCCAACAACCTCAATGAAGATTCACAACTTTATCAACTGATTTACCATATTTGCCGAGCACTTTGTTTCTAACATAAACATTACTTATTCGATAGTCCTAATAAACGCGAAAAGGATTACCGATGATATTTGTCATCAGATTTAAATTACTTGCCAATGTTATCTACTCTTAAAGGTAACGTTCATATCCACTTATCAAAACAAAGCGGGCTGCTTTGTAGTATATCTGTATTTTGATTAAAAGACAGATATCTCGCCAGCTATACAGGTGACGTAAGTTGACTGATACATGCCAAGAGATTTTTTAAAATCCATGTCGATGTTTCGTCATACATAACCCCATCAGATTATATTATTAAAAATGTTGATAATTTCAATTGATGAATAATCACTATGATTATTTTGTATATATAAGGGAATGTGTAGGATATAATCTGAATCTGATTCCGATCTGTCTGGTTGGTCTATTGTCTTATTCTTCTGTATCCGGCTTGGGACTAAGTGGGCTTACGCCAGTCGCGAATTATCAACTAGGCACACTTCAATAGGCTTCCGCGCACAACCGACCAAACTTTTCTCATGTTATAACACATAGTTTATTCATGAACGCTGTAGCTAAAAACGTGCTTTAGTGTGTCATAGTTAATCAACACACTCAATTTGGCAAGTCAAAGCATATGAGTGTATGTCTAACTCTGTTGAGGATCCTAAGTTTTAATTATCTTTCAGATACACCTTTCGAGAAATTTTTGTACAGTAGATTTTGTTTATAGGCAAGTACACAAAACGAGGAGCACCTCAGCCTCAGTATTCAGGCTTTCACAAGCATAAAAATAACTATTTTATCTAACATGTTGTAAACTCTATCTTATACGTTTAGATTAGCACCATGATGGAGCTAAATGTAGCTAATTTTGGCATATACCGGTCTGACTTTATTTATAAGTAAATTGACTTCATTTGTCACACAACCACCTGGACTTATATAACTACCTAGAATCACGATTTGCCGTAGGTGTTGAGTGTAGACATAAGCTCTTATCAATCTTGCCAAAATACTTCTATTTTAAAGGCTCAAACTGTTAACCATATAGACATTTGTTGATAGCTGATTAAGAAGGATTTGATTAGTCTATATCATCCCACAGTAATACGTTTTTATCTGTTTACTAAAGGTCGAAACAAATTTATTATTACTTTTTACAATGTTAATCTTAAATAGAACCTTCTTGTTTTCAACATCAACATTTATGTATGCTTTGTGTTTTTAGGTAATTAATAATGTACAAATGTGGTGTAGTTCTGGCCTAATTGGTCCTGAAGGTATAAAGGTAGATGCATTAGGTGCACGTAAAGATTTACACTTAAATGCGTTCGATGTTATTCGCAAAGTGTTTGCACCTGATATTTCTGGTGTTCAAGGGAGTGTGGCAACTTTTAATGAAAGTTTAGATTTGTTTTTTCAGGATTACAATTTAATCCCATTGTTTGTTGAAGAAAATTATCTCAATGTCAAAGTTCATAATACTCAGTAAGCATTATTGTTATTATGACTGTTAAGGGTACTGTACATGCGACTCAAAAATAGTTTATTTTGAAAATTCATTGGATATAGAATTCCCATACATTTTGTTTGGCAAATATTATTGTTTGCAGTTAGGTTTTCATTAAGCTTAACTGTAATACTTGTGATTTTTATATGCATATATTGAAAGCGTCATATCATTTAAGTCAATTTATAATTCACTGATAACAATCAGGCAGGATTACGTAACTAAGGTTACTGATTGTATTATGCCTCCGAGAAAGAGAGGGTTTTGGTTGGTAGACGCGAACGCCAACGAAGTGTGGCTAGTTGGTAATGCACTACTGACCTAAGCCCACTCACCCCCAGCCCGACAATAGAAGAACTAGAATTGGGAACCGGAAAGCGGAGAGAGCGTATCGTATTTTAGTCATGCCTTTATATATACATAAAGTCAGACCACACGGTAAACCAATCATAAATCCAACATTGATACAGAACAAACGAAAGAGTGGCAGTGAGTGGGGACAAGTTGTGCACAACTGAGTAAACATAGTTCATAGTAAATAACAAGATACTAAGAGTAAATATACTAAACGAAAGGACCGGGCAAGGGGAACATAACAGTTATAGAAATGAAATGATTAGATTGTCCACAGTTATAATAATTGAAATAATGTTCTAAAGCACAGTTCTAGAAGATAGTTAATCTTCATTAGGTGCCCGGCATATCAGATTGTTAACAATCAGCGTTGTAGAGATTGTTGAATTTAGTATCACTAATTGACTTGGGCTTGATAACAATTTAGCATTAAGTAGCTGTTTCATCCTAGTACGCATACCCATTTCCCCGCTGAAGGTCGAGGCTAGGATTTTCAAGCCTTGGGAGAAACCCAGACTATGAACTACTGAACCAGCATTCAATGTCTCAACGTCGAGTGCATAATTCTGTACATAGTTAATGAGTTACATCAAGTTAATGAGCATTTGCGTTGCCATTTCATCGGTATGTTGCACCTACTTATGAGCAGAAATGTGGATTTGTGGTCCAAACAATTGACCTTCAACTAGTACATTACAAGCCCTAGTCCAGCTTCACTCACATCCCTTTGGGCAATCGGGTAGTATCGCTAGCTCTCATAACCACGTTATGGCTCAGTGCTAAGCATAATAGATCCTTACTTAGTACATGAATAATTCAAACAACCATTTACTTATATACTAACAAAAACAAGGCATATTTTGATTCAAACAGCATACTGTTTGTGTACCTGTTATTACCGTTCATAACTTCATTCGTATTTTATAATCGGTTAACTTTATCTTAGGGACGACAAGAAAATTTTACAATTAATGTCTCAAGCAGCATCTGATATCGCCATAGCAGATATTATTTCATCTACGATCAGATCATCACGTACAGGATCATGGTCTTTACTACCTATTCAAGGCGTATTCAGTACAGTTTCACCTGGTCGTACTCTACGTGGTTCTTTACCTGGTGGTCCAGGAGGTGTTTCATTCCCATCATGGTTTGGTAAAAATAGTACACAAAATCGTATCAGTCGAACTGCTTCTGAATTAGCTTCACATTTACGTTTAGCAACACATTGTGGTTCGTCAAATCAACTTTGTTTATTGTTAGATTATGCTACTCCAATTGCTGAACTGATCACTCGTGCACTTAAAGAAGGTAACAATCTATTGTATTTCATTTTGCATTTGGAGTGTTTTTAGAAAATACTTTCATCAATAAATTCATTAATGACTTCCGGTATTAATGAGAATCGTATTTACTATTTGTATTTTTCACAAATTGATCTCGTAGCGATTGGTTAATACAGAGGAAATTGCTGCTCAGTATACTTGCCCTTTGGTTGGGCGACGAATGTCTCGTCTGCGCCTCAAGTGACACGTTGGGAAAGACCCAAAAAAACTTCGTGACTTTGTCAGATATGAGACTTTTAAAATAAGTTAAGTGATCTCTGGCGCACTTGACCACATCACTCTTTTTGATGAGTCTAGTGAGTAATGCAGATCAGTTGTTGGGTAATATTTAACGCTTTATAGGAGTGGGGGGAAAGAAATGCATCACAAACAATTGCTGTTAGGATAGCTCACAAAAAATCTCGTAGTGACGGGAGAGATAACATGTTATTTAACCCTCAGTTCATGCTAATAATCTATTACAAACGGTTACTGACGGTATTTGGAATCAAACAAGTATCCCAGTTTGCACAACGACTACAGAGTTGGCAATTACACTATCGGATTATGATTTCAAGATTAAATGTCAGCTGACGATAGCATTTGAACAAGCTGATGCCCTTCCAAGATTAATTGATCCCCATGTAAATCATAAAGTCATGCTGATGACATCTATAGAAACTGAAGCAGAGGTTCGTCAGGTATTGAGAGATATAGTTTCCAGATTACCGCTTGCATTTAAAACACTTTAGAAAACCATTGAGAAGAATTCGTCATTATCATCTCAACAAATACCAATCAACTCGGTTCCAAGGAGATTATTCACAATATTTTCGTCGGTGAAACTCCTTAACATTTATCTACTCATGCATTATTTAGTCCCCTCCTTGTAGTTGAGTATATTCGTCGACGATAAGTCTTACATCTATTCGATAATGGACATGCGAGTAGATACAATTGTGAAGCTAAGCTGAGAGATTCATCATTAAGTTCAAAACGGCGCTAATATTACGGAGAGTGGGTGGAATGCCGAATCAGATGATAGACAAATTGTTTACTTCCTATCGAGTTACTCATTTTCAGAGTTTTGAAGAAAAGTCGCCATTGGAATCTATATTTAGGATGAAAGTCCGAATGATTTTTAACAGCATGTTTTCACCCAAATATAGATGGGCAGATCCAAGCACGAAATGTCTATTTTTAGACCCTATGAAGGAAGATAAAAAATGAAGTATATGAGTTAGTAAAACATGACTGAAACAATCAAACTGCCACAAATTATGAAACGCCGACGTAATTCAGTGGCGAAGTTGAAGTGGATCCAAGGTGTCAACTGTATTCATGAAACTCAAAAAAGAAATGTTGAAACGGCTCTCAGAAATCGTGATGAAGCGTAGAAGGAGTTGATTGCGTTTTATCCAATCATCATTTAGTAAAATTTTTACAAGCTTTAAGGGGGCATCATTTGATCAGTCATTGAATCGATACCTCGCTTGCCAATTGGATAAAGCATGATGATGATTTCCAGTTAGCTGGAAACTATAAAAGCACTTGATTTATTGTTTATGTTCAACACTTACTGAAGTACAGTTCTTTTCTCCTCTTTCATCTTTCGATTTGTGACTTAGGACGTTTTACAGTTTTAAACTTTGAAGCTAGAAAGCAGCGATAGTCTAAGGTCAACAACAGAATTTATTACGTACTTCCTTTAAATTGGAGGAAGATATCGCTGCCGTTTGAATTTCGTTCCAGGCTTCTTCAAGATGAGCCTTCTTCCTGTGTTCGACTTTTATGAATACATTCTCGATCTTTTCGTTTTCTGATTTACTTGCATGACGTCATCTTGTGACCTTTTTACTCCATCTAAGATCCATGGAAACGTGTTTTCTCATTAGAGTTCAAACAAGATCTAAAATCGATCAAAGTGGTATCGATATATTCACTTTTTATCTTAAGTTTCACCATTCTCACATATCTCCTGTTGTATTCTTCTATCGTGTTATTCTCGTAAACTGGGTCTCGTCGTGCTCTCATTTGACAGATTGAATCTATGAGGGCATGTACTAGCTTCTGTGTTGTCTATGACTGACTGATAGAGTCGAAACATGTGCTTCAAAACGAGAAGCAGTCGTCGATTGTACCACTCCAACGACGGCTGGAAGTGATAAGGTCTATTTGTGTCCATCGTGTCAATGTTGAAGGTCACCGGCTTAGATACTATATCGCCTTCTACCTAAAGTTCCCGCTTATTATGAATAAGAGGTTATCGAGTCATAATTGTGTGGAACAGTTTCCATTGTCATCTCATCATGCTGGGTCGCCAAGTGATCCACCGTAGTAGTTTTTAGTTCGACCTAGCTCATCAAATTTGGCGTTAAAATAATTTGGTGTGAAGTCGCTTTTCTGCTTTCAAACCTAGCGCTACACCGGAAACTTACGAGAGTTTGTCATGTCTTCAAATAAACAACAAGTATATTACGTTGATTCTCTTTAGTGGTTAAGTGAAGTCAATTGAATGAATGCTCTATGGTTCTATATACGTTTTTTGATAATATAACATATATCAGTGAAATGCGATTCTAAGGTTTTAGTTAATGACGTATGTTAACCTATTTGACATAGGGTTCATACATTGGAAGCCTTAAAGTAAGGTTTACTGCACGTTTTCAGAATACCTAGAACTACTTGCTAAATCCGAATCATCAGCACTGGTGCCATATGTAAGACGGATAATGGTGGTCGGAGTTGAAAGTTTAAGAAATATAAACAGAAAAACGTTTCTGACTGTAAACAGGGTGATCTCGAATGTTATTAGAAATTTGAAGATGGTTGTCACTTTCTTGTTTCCCATACTGCGAAACAAACCTACCTGATATACTTGAAAAGAAATCTGGAATAGGAGTGGCCTTGCAGACCTGAAGGGGTGACTGCAATACTAACACACACACTACGTTTTTCTGAGTGGCTTTGGATTTACTAGGGCTTTATCATCACAAATGGCATTTTTTAGACTATGAGGAGGTGTACACTTTTAGGGCGAACGTTTTCTAAACTCATCTTTCCGTTGTGAGGAGGCATCATTGCTTCGAGTACTGGTTGTGTGAGTAGACACTACTATCATCATACCTGTATATAGTTATTTATCCGACTCCTACTTTAGACCTTGACCTAGCTTCCTTTTACTTTACCGCTTCCAAACAACCTGCCTGTCATGTTAGGTCCATAAAAACAAATGTTCCAGCTAATATAGCTTTGTTAATTCATTATGATATTCAAGCCCGATCAACGTATCGAGGAAATAGCTATGATCAAGCTTGGATGGTTCGGTGGTAGCGTTTTAAGCTCTGAAACTACCCGATAAAGCTATCGACTATTTGTATGAACTATGTTTCTTAGGTCTAAGCTATTCTTTTTCGAGTCCGGACTAGAACCGTGATCAGTGTTTAATAACACTGGACGATATGGCTCAGAATCAGTTGCATGGGTGCAGAACCACCCGCTCATATATCTCCCTATAGATGCTAAGTTTTTGCTTTCCTTCACACACATATTTTGATTGTCTTCGCGAATCATATTTTAATATTAAGTTCTTATTACTAATGCTATTACGACTATATCAACTCTTTTATTATTCATCTTGATAATTTCATCTCATCGTACTAACTTTACAAGCGTATTTGAACTAAAATAACATTTGCACTAAGCTTTACGTCTTTTGTCACTGATTGAAATCACTTCTGTAGTTTCTCTTTAAGTGAATCATCTTTTTGAAATTATTAAGACAAGTTTCTTGTATATTAATCTATTTTTGTTTAAAGGTGATATTGATACTGCTGTCCAATTTTTAATTAAATATCAAATAATAAGAGAAGATGTTGATGCTATAATGGAATTAACTACTTGGCCTAATCGACTAAACCGAATGCTTAGCATTGATTCAAAAGTGAGTCATATCTTACCATCGTTTTTTAGACTGTTTCCTTCATTTTTTTGATACCAGAATAACTCTCTAGATTAGTAGACATTTTCAATAAATTAAATAACTTATCGTTTATTCAAATGCTTTACGGTACTGTTTTCTATCATATAAACATGAATATTATACAACGATTATAAAATCTTTTCAAGAATCCAACTATTGAGTTACGCTGTGCTGCTTTCACAATCGATAAATTAGATTATCAAGAATATGCTTACAAATGATTAGGAAAAGCATCACATTATGCTTTACAGGTTCAACAGTGATTGATTATAACGTAACTTATTGCATATCAGGTAGTAATGTACAATTTATTGAGAGAGATGATCAGTGGAATTGATGTACAAAGCAGATTTAACAATGCTAGCCTGAGTTTTCTTCAGGTCTACTTTGTGTTTTTGGTTATCTATCTGAGCACCAAGTATGTTGTGGACTAGCAGACACAATGTGGTGGGTTGGTTAAACACCCCTCCATTAAAAAAAATCAAAACTAATGAAATACGTGTATGGGATAACTTAGGTTCGGGTTACTGCAAACGTTTCACCATGGGTCTATAACACTCAGTATTTGATAGGTTTGCACCTGACCTTGTACTAGGGGGGGAAATGTGCATAACCGTATTTGTACGAGAATCTTTAAGAGAAAAAGTAATTCAACAATTCAGCAAGCATTTAAAATTAATGCACTTACACTTAATCAATGAAACCAGTCGATCACAATTGACAGTGTTCCTAGCCATCCACATTCCAATTCCATCACTACATTTAACATTTACTTACTTCTTAACTTTGTCTATTCTCCCGTGTTTTATTTGTACAATATACGAAACTAAAAGACAAGTTAATGGGTGTTTCTGTAGTTATATGCTTATGTAATTGTTCCCTTGCATCTAGTCGACATTAGTGTATTTTGTCTTTGTCTGTGTCTGTAGAAAAGTGTTGTTCTGGTAGAGAATGACAGGATGAGTGTTAACAACAACTAATTAAATTCAAGGTCGAAAGAACAAGCTACTAATCAATCCGTTGGTCATGTACAATATAGAACCCAGTATATATATGCATCGGTGCAGATTACCACCCTCCAGTAGCATAGAAAGATGAATATTTAATTGAAAATAATGGTGACATTACAGGTGCTAAAAAGAATAAACATGATCTGATTTAAGAAGAAACAATTAATTTTCGGAATGGACAGTATGAAATTATTTTCAGCACAGGATTTAATCAAAGACAAGTAATGGATGTATGAGAGCTTTTCTTATTGATTTTAAGCACGTCCACTTTGTCTCCAAGCATTAATTACGATAGTCGCTCGACCCTTAACCAAATAGTAGTTGATGCCTACCAACACGTCTCAGGCTGACAGTCAACGTTCTCATGAACTAGTGCCACGTTTTGGTTTGGGCGCGTTTTAGTCTTTTAAATCGCCTTCTCGGTTATTATCATTTACTTATCTGACTAATTGTATGTAGTATGTTGATGTCCGGATTCTTATTTTTTTGTTAAAGGTGAAAGCTGCATTGACGCGTACATACAATAAATCATCGCACTTATTACCATATGTTATTTCATCAGCCGGCTCTTTTAAACGCAAACGTGGTGGTGCGGTTGCTGGTACTACGGTTTCACTAGAAGGTGAAGGGAATGAAGATGATTCTGGTCTTTTTGAAGATGAAGAAGAACAAGAAGATGATATGGCGGATCTAAAAAACGATGCCATGATTTTAGTATGTTGCGAAAATTCTGTGTTTAACTGAGATTGAGCTTTGCATTTCTATGTGCACGTATTGTTGAATATGAACCGCTATTGGCTGGATTAAATTGCATACACTAGGCTATTGCTGAAGTAGTAAATCGCGTGTAATTTGATGCTGATTACTACTAAATTTATGGAAGTATCATCCGTCACAACTATGCATTACTCTTAAAGCAACTGTGTGGTGATCCCTTGTAGATACTTATCCTGTTTGATATATGGATTATCGAAATATAACGGATAAATTTAGAAAACTCACTTAATACATTCGTGTGCACTGATATTACACAATCAATCTTTGATTTAGATGAGATGACGTTAAAAATTCGTAACTACCCATTGATACATGTATAACACTGCTCCTTTTCTCCTCTATCCCTAGCTACTCTAAAAGATTATTTTACTAGGGTTTTGGATAATCGCTCTATATCACAAATTGACTGAAATGTGAATTCTGCTATTCATCATCATCGGCAACGTAGAACTGGGCACAAACGCCTGTAGCTTCAAGTTGCCATACCACAATAGCACTACGAGAATATTGAGGTAACGTATAGACAGAATACAAGAGGTAAGAGTAAAGTAAAGATGTCTAGAAAATAACAATAGAATTTAAGATCTAGATGAGGTTAAAGAGTGAATACACTTGCGCCACTGTGACCGATTCTGAGCCATATCGCCTAGTGTCTCCAGCCATTTGTTTCGATCACGCGGACTCCAACCAGGTAGTCTACATCTACCTACATGGCTTAGACCAGTAGTCAAAGACTTCATGGATTGATGCCATGCTTTGGTTTGGCTGCCCCTAACCTTCTTCCATCCTATTTAAACCCTAACCAACATCACACGACAAGGTGGACGGTGGTCGGGCATACGCAATACATGTCCTAGTCATCTCAGTCGATGTAGGTTAATGACTTCTTCGACTGATTTACCGTGTTTCCCAAGAACCTTTTATCTAACCTCACTATTACTAATCCGGTTATTCCATGGTATACGAGCGATGTTCCGAAGATTCCTATGGTCAAATATCTGGAGACGACGCATATCTTGAGTTTTCATAGCCCATGTTTCGCAGCCATATGTTAAGATGGCGCGGACTGCTGCGCAGTACACCCGGCCTTTCGTTGAGACACGGATATCTTGTCTGCGCCACAAGTGCCGTAGATTGGCAAATGCCAATCGAGCTTTCTGGATCCGCGCTGAGATTTCGTCAGACACCGACCCACCAGGGGTGATGAGACTTCCGAGATAAGTGAAGCGATCAACGCATTCAATTACTTCACTCCCTATAAATAATTTGGGGGAAGAAGCAGACCAGTCCTGGAGTAACATTTTGCATTTGGGAGGGGAGAAGCGCATCCCAAATATGCCTGCATTGTTACTCAAGGTGTTCAAAAGACCTTGAATGCTGTGAGCGTCTTCACCAAATATGACTATATCGTCTGCATATTCTAAGTCGACAAGAGAGCCTCCTGGAAGGTGATTAATCCTAGAGGACTTAAAAGAAGTGAGAGAGATTTCTAACAGTACATCTATGATGAAATTAAATAAAAATGGGGATAAGGGGAAACCCTGATGGACTCCACTTGAGGATGAAGTTTCTCGTGACAATTCGCCATATGCTCTGACTCGACCAGTGGTGACCGAGTAGAGGGCCTTTATAAGGTTAATGTACTTTTGAGGTACGCCTTTTAGTGACAAACATTGACACAAGACTTCACGGTCAACAGAGTCGAACGCTGCTTTTAAGTCAAGAAATACAACTATAGTTGGGCGTTGGTACATATGTCTGTGTTCGAGGACCTGGCGCAGGGTGAATATGTGATCAATGCAACCCCGGCCATGTCTGAAACCAGCCTGGTTTTCTCGAGTCTGTTGTTCCCTAGTGTTGGTTAAACGTCGGATGATTATAGTGGCTAATATTTTAGATACTATATTAGTCAAACTGATTCCTCTGTGGTTATCACAAGAGGATTTCTGTCCCTTTTTGTAGACTGGAACGATCAGCGATCGAGACCAGTCCGATGGGATGGTGTTTAGTTCCCAGACTTTGGCTAATATATCAGTCAACCTGCACGTTAAAACTATACCACCATCCTTGAAGATATCGGTAGACAACATATCAGGCCCTGCTGCTTTCCCTCGTTTCAATTTACTTATGACGTTTTCAACTTCACTGAGAGTTTCCATTCGGGTAGCTTGGAGATTGTGGGTAAGCTAATCGTGGCTGGGGGCCAGTTAAACTGTTCCTGAAAGTGTTCTGCCCATCTTTCTAATCTTCTAGATTGAGAGTAGATCAACGACCCATCTTTTTCAGAGATGATTTCACTGACTGCTGATTTCATAATACCGGTGTCCTTAATAAGTCGGAACAGCTGTCTACTATTGCCTGCCGCTGCTGATGCTTCTATCACTTTTGCTTTTGTTGCCCACCACTGTTCACGATCCTTACGCAGACTCTTTGTCATTCTACGTTTCAGTTGTCGTCGCTCTTCATCATACTCCGAGCCTGCTGGAATGAGTTTTCGAGCCTCCATCAGTTCCCTAGAAGTTCTAGAGATCCAATGGTCTTTCATAACTATTGGATTGGGGTTAGATGCTGATAGCGCTGCTGCGTTTACAACTGCTTTAAAATCATTCCAAGCTACTTCGGGGGAAACCTGTTGGTCATGGGCGAGTAAATGCTTAGCCAAACCATTCCTAAATGCAATCTTAGCGTTCTCAGACTCAAAGTGATATCTAAAGGGTTTGCCTGATGTAACCTTTCTGTGACCAGTAAAACGCATAGAGATACGTGCTCTCACTAGGGCATGGTCAGAGTCTAGGCAAGTGCCCCAGAAAGAGCGGCAGTCCTCTATACAGCCTCTCCAACGGAGCTGATGCCGATGTGATCAATTTGTGTCCATCGTTGCGTAGATGTTGGAGGTCGCCAGGTTAAACACTGTCTCGCCTTATGCTTAAAGTTTGTGCTAGCTAAGAATAAACGGTAGTCTGAACATAACTGCAACAGACGATCTCCGCTGTCTGTTCTCTGGGCTGGGATGCTGAGTAACCCACCTAAGTGCTTTTCAGCTTGAATTAGTCTACCTACTTGGGCATTAAAATCTCCTGCAATAATTACTATGTCTGAGTGCTTAGCTTTCTGAAGGAGTCTAGAGAACTTCATATAGAAGTCGTCTTTCACTTCATCTGTGCTGCAATCAGTGGGGGCATAAGCTGAGACGACAAAAAGGCATCGGCGTGTGTCCCTATCTTTCCGAGTTCGTACTGTGCCATTTAGACGGACAGCACATAGACGACTGTCTACAGGAATCCACTCGAGAGGAGCCTGTTCTGCTCGTAAGCTTAGTGCTATACCTACACCAGCAAGGCCACGTAAGCTAGCTGTAGGGTCTCCAGATAAACGAAGAGTGAAGTGTGCAGTTCCATTGCATTGACTAGGTGAGGTCAAACGGATGACCATGCTGGGATCCTGTATGCGTGTTTCGGAGACACAGCATACATCAAATGCAAGAGATTCTAATGTTTTAGATAAGGCAGCCTGTTGACCGATTTGACACAGCGTATGCACATTAAAAGCTCCAACATGAAGTTTAGAGCGTGGCTTCAGGAGACCTGGTATGATAATTTGGGAACTTGGGTAACCAGTAAAAGTGGCGCGCATAGAAAATGTGGGAGAAGAAGTGTTATAAGAAGAGATCAGAGATGGAGAACGTGTTTGATCATGAACAAGGTGAACTCGAGTGCTATTGGAGGTATGAGGGCGGTTATCACTTCCCGGTTGCCCACACCGTGGAAGGGTCATTCTTGAGGAACCTGAAAGCGAAAGAGGATTAGGGGAGGTCGTGACGACCTGAGAGTGTGACCGCAGTGCCAAGGGACAGCTGTTTGGGGTCGGTCAAGTATATTAATTGTTGCTCCGGTTGTCAGAAGGGGGGCATCGGCCTCATGGCTTCCGAAGGAGCTCGGCTTCCACCATGAAGCGTCATATTAGTCCTTCCAACTTCCAGGGCAGAGTTAGAATGGTTATAAAGATTTTTACTCGTAAGCTGTTTTTTAGCATGGTAGTTGTTTTACGTGACTGGGTTGCTAACCCCATGCCCAACCCTCCTCCTTTATCCGGGCTTGGGACCGGCAGAAACCCTGTGGGGGGCCCCAGGCGGAGTTGAATTCTGCTATTAGATGATGGGCGAGTAGTACTAATAGTTATGTGTTTGCTGCGAGATCTGAGTGTTCTGGGTTTGGCTCTCTATCACTGAGGAATTCCACGCTAGGATGCACTAGCTCTCCAGTACTTCTTGGTTTCCAGCAGTTACTGAATAGAGACCAATCTGTAATGAAACAGACAATAAATTAAAACCAAACCGATCTCCACAAAGCCACCTTAATAATAAAATACCGTCTTTTATCATCGCACAAATAAAATGTTGCTCCTGTGGGAAAATGTAACTCGAAAAGACAATGTCAAATTTTACAATAAAAATAACAAAATACTCAGTAAATAACTTCTCTGTAAGGTGATGGGGGGGGGGTAGATTTGTGTTTTATATCCTTCGTTATCAAGTATTTTCTGATACGTTACTTCCGTTGACTTTATCCTATATCAGGACAGAAATTGGGAGGGAAACAAAAATTCCGGAACAACAGCAATAGCATGTTACTAAAAACTTTTTATGCGATGTACGTAAGAATCCTTTAGTATCTTTTTGACTCTTCCTTCATAACTTATTAGCTCAAATCTGTTATGAGAGTTGTCTGAGAAAATAGTTTTTAGAACTCTGTCGTTTTACTGTGTATTATGAAGGTATCTACATTTACTTGCGTTATTTGCCACTTTCATTTCGTAATATTGAATACAAATTTCAGGTTAGAAAAGAAGAACCGAAGAAGAGCGTAAGCATCGGAAAACCGAAATCACAAGTAGAACATACCTCTACATCTTCTGATAACAATAATAAAGGACGTGGTCGAGGTCGAGGTCGTGGTCGTGGCAGAGGAAAAGATTGAAGCATTGAATTCTTACCTGTTTCAACAGTATTTCATCTCATCGTTTAACGCTGTACAGAAACGATAAATCTATGTCTAGGTTTTTTTTAAAAGAAGATAAGCAATGATGTATTTTATCTTTTCTCCTCATATTATTTGCCCTACAGATTTTATTTCTATTAGAAAACTGTTGAGCATCAGAGTTTATTTAATAAATGTTATGAAGTTGTTTACATGGTTTGTTTTGATTTTCACTTATATATTTGCTTGTTTGTGTTTTTATTTTGTGTTATTCTTAAAACACCGTATTCGACGATAGAAGGAATTTCTAGGGGAACATTAGTTTTCTTATTTAATGCTTTACTAATTCTATCAATGCAAAGTATTTATAAGTTGCAAATATTTGAATATTTTTGTAGATGTTACTATGATCTGCGATGAACTAGTCTCTGTTGTTATATGTGTACTCTAAGCAGATCGCCTCGATATTGCGTTAATTCACAATTATCGTTAAAATTTTATTGTGTCAAAATAAAATTCAGGATTCGCATTTCGTCCTATTTGGAATTCTTCTTCACTTGGGTGTACTATATTTCCAGTGTTGCTGATCATACGGGCTCATCAATAGGAAGATTTATACACTTTTTACTTGTGCTAAGATGTCAGGATGTGAACATTATCATTGGAACGCAGGTGCGTACAATTCACGAGTTCTGAATAGGACGAAATGCATTTCGCAGATTCTTTTTGCAAGCACGATTTATAACTAATTTAGAGTTCGATCTAAATTGGATGGTAAGAAAGTTTGAAATGTTATGCTGTTTTAGCTGAGATTTTTCTAGTTGTTCAATTAATTAAGTACATCTAATGTAAGCTGTTTGTTATTCGAAACGATGTATACAATATCTAACTAATATTATTCACTAGTAACCATTATTTACTAAGTTGTCACTATTAACACTTTATTTTGTGAAGGTTGATGTAAGACATTTCTATACTCGGTTTGAATCACATGTGTGGAATTACCGATACTAACTGTCTGCCTACACCGAAGCAGATGGAGTTATGTTTAAGCCTACAACTTAATGATTATGAGTAGAATACATAGTCAAATGTACCATCGTTTTGTATGGTTGTATTTTCTAACCTATAAAACTTCACGAGTGTATATATTGTATCAGAAAACCGTATTATTTTAATTCTTTTTTAATGTTCATTGCAAAACAAAAATTGTAGATAGTAGTTCCTCAGTTTAATGGTATCCATGTAGTTAAACAAATGGTTCAGTTCTTTTTATTTAAATTCTTGATTGCTGTCAAGTTTTCTGAATGATCTATACAATAAAATGATATATATATATATATATATTCTCTGTAGTGGAGTAGTTGATTAATGATTAAGTTATTCGATTTTTTAGCGACTGAGTCTCAAGTTTCACCCCATATAGTGTCATTATTATACAATAGGCACCTTAATGTCGAGTACATGAATCTGTACTTAACAGATGAGTTATATCATTCTACATTGTAATAATAATAATATACTTCTGGCTGATGTCTTCCTTTTTTTCCAATAATAAGTATTCCAATGTTATTGAGATTGTCCTTCTGTTTCATGGAAACGATTTGTTTAGCAGACTAAACTGTTATATTGTGGAAGCGAAGTGGTGTTCTGACTTGTATACTGAACTTTTAATGGATTCTTCCGAATATTTGATTTCTTGTTGTTTATTGGATAATACTAAAAGTAGATCACAGAAAATTGTGTTCACTAAGCAAGATAAACCGCTTATTGTTCAACATATTTTTCATTTCCTTAAATTTCGTTATTATTTTTGTTGTCTCTTACAACCGGAACGTGATAAGCTTTGTTTGCAGACCAAAATTATACAAGCATAATTTATTCATAACTATGCCTTAGTCTACCACAGGTTATCGAGCCAACATGGTAACTTTGAGTAGGTTGTTTGCTACTTATGGCATCTATCTTTGTCCTGCTTGCTCATCTTACTACCAAATTTTAATGCAAAACATGTCTGATTGTTAGGGTCGTATTTGTTAAAGTATTCAATTTTTACTACTCAGTTGTGAGTTTGACCCCTGATTAATTTGTACCAGTTTGAACACCATGGTTATATTATTTATTTTCATACGAAAAGTTTTGTCTGAAGTCTAGTTTGTAAACACATAACAGGTTATAGTTGCAGTGAGTGGTAGTTTTTATTAAATTTAAATGATTTCGTAAATTTAGGTGTTGTTGAGTAGTGGGATTCGTATTAGAAAATTAGCTTATTATTCAGTATTTAGTCAAACAGTAGGAATTCTTGGTTGATCTACTCATTTACTCAGTACAAAATTCTCTATATGGTCTCGAATTGCATTTCCGTTGTATGAAACCTTGTCATACTGCGTTGTTACATAAACCGAAGTAGTTGTGACGGGGTTTGTACCTCCGGATTACAAATTGTAAGCTGGATACTTTAACCAACACTGGGCCATCACTACGTACAAAGACTACAATCACAATATACACACTATATTGAGCTCGTTGACTGACCGTAAAGTAAGGTAGCCTTAACTTTATGCAACATGATGTCCCTCAACTGACAAATGACCATCACTTGACGCCCTGACACAGTGAAAGTCACCTGTAACTTTGAAACTGCAAAATACAACAATAGTTAATAAGTCAGTACGTTGCTTTCAATTAGGAGCATACAAAAGTCACGTAAATGATAATTTGTTAATATTTCTAACAAATTTGTAAGCTATATTCCTTTTAGAATGTAAGGTCTTAAATTAATCCATATGTGTTTATGCATCCTTCTTAACTGATCTGTCGGATTGAGATGTTTACACAGATTGTTCGTTTCGAAATTACGAATGCTATGTTTGTCTAGTCTACGGTGCGGATCAACTGACTTCAACCATCTAAAATCTCGACGTAGTCCATATAATATTTAGTAATTTAAAATAGTGATTACATTGAAACATATTCTTACAAGGTCGATTGGCGCTAAAGAACTAAACAGACATATCATTAGCTATTGTTTGGTGGTCAGTGGTCGAAGTATCCGAATTTCAGCCAGTAGGTTTTTACACTTTTTTGGCTTGTCTTTCTGTATAGTTTCATTAGGTATTACACAACGCAGCTCCAATGGCATCTATGTTAGGTTTGTGCCTGTTAAATTACTTTCGTTCAGCTATGCAATATGTACTAATTTTATTATTTTACATCTGTTGAAGTTTTCAAGAAGATATATACAGTTTGGTTATGGAGTTTTATTTACTTACTTATGCACACTGCTTTTGATTGATTCACACCTGAATTTTGACCAACAATTTACTTCACTTTGTTCTCAGCTTTGGGAAGTCATTTAAAATTCTAATAACTATAATTATATTATATACAAATAATACAAAGATGCTGATGTTATGGTAGTCGAAACTTGTTCTAGGAAAATATAAAATATGTTGACTCTTTTAAGTTTTATTTTTGTAGGTTCTTCAATTTGCTTTTCAGCTGAACAACAAGTTTCGAAAGTTGCCTATATATTTATTTTCCTTCTGTTTGCAGTCAGGTAAAAGTGAGATATTTCTTATTGCATATACGCGTCACTATATGCTTTCATAATGCCTACTTTTATATGTATGGTGTAGTTGATTTCAATTTTTTCTAGTCATTATGTGACTAATTACATAGAACACTATTCTTATTATACTATGTCAATTTTGATATCACGAATTGGTCTGAACTAGATAGCCATCGATCACCTGGAAGCACTGGACAGCTGTTTCGTCCTAACATGGGACTCTTCAGCAGCGCGCATCCCCGACCCCATCGAGGATCGGTCCCAAGACCTGGCTCTGCCCCCCATACTAGGACGAAACAGCCATCTAGTGCTTCTAGATGATCCATGGTTGTCTAATTCAGACCTATTCGTGATATCAAAATTAACAGTCAACAATCTCCACATTACCCAATTATATATTGAATGTTGAATTGTCTTCAGAATGATCACCGTAGTAACGTTAACAATATTCCCTTTATTTTTATCGCTAGGTGATTGCAGTTAGTCATCAGTAAGGCGTACTTACAACATTAAGGGAAATAATTCTTATGGGATCCGAATCTGCATCATCCAGTTTTGCAATTTGAGATTAAACGAACAGGATATTACTCACTAGTAAGCACTCATCCAATGTAATTATCTCAATTTTGCAGAAGGTTGTTGAACGGCTCAGCGGTGACTCCTTAAGACGCGAAACTGCATGGCACTGATGCGAGTTCTATAGGGAGCATCACTTCCTCCGACGTTAAAGTTATGCTGCCAACTGCCATGAAATTCAAGTGAGTCACACACAATCGTGAGTCACTTAGATCAGTTTCCTCTTGACAACATGATTGATAGAATTTGGCTAGCACAAAATATTATATAAGCATGACACTTTTCATTACACTGTATCTTAAGTGTGAATTATTAATATGAATCTACATATCGATTGGTGAAATATATGTGACGTTCAACCCAAATAGGTCAGAATCTGAATTGGTATTGCGATGATCTAATGGGTGAAACATTTTACACAACTAGCAAATTGCTGATTTGATCCCTACTTCACCTATTTTGATTTTCACATCCAACTAGTATCACCACTGGAACATAAAATGGTTCTATAGCTTGTACATTAATTGTTGTAATAAGTTATTTGTATTATTATTAACCCATTTATAAGGTTCAGATTCTTACACTTGGTTTCAAACCACATTCTAAATATGGTAGCTTGTGATACTACTACTCATGGGCCGAAACCGAAGTAGGTGGGTCGCGGTTCGGATCTGCAATTTAGTGATACTTTAAACAATTGTTTACAGCTTTTCTTGAGGTAGTTAATTTTCACTAGACCTTAAATACATTTGTCTTAAACTGGTTTTTCATCGTTTCTAAGTAGTCTATCAGTACAGTGTGTCGAATCTTAGCTTTATGATAGCATTTTATTTGATGAGATCTTGTGCTTTATACTATAATCTTACTAATTAGTGGGGATTTTTTTAATTGTTTTTATTGTTCTTTCGAATTTGATTGTTGTTTGTTTTAATCTCTATTTTGATGTGCTTCCTAATTAATGTTACTCTATCAGATTTTAATCTATTGCAGATACTGTATTGTATCAACTTTCACTCTATTGTTGATTAACATATCGTCAGTCAGTGTGAATTAGCTCGTGTCACCAACATTATGCCAGAATTATGAAATCAAATTCACTAGTTATATACCGAAATGTAGTTTGAAAACAGGGAAAGGATAGGTATTCATTAAAGAATAAGGGAGCTTAGGATTTAGAAGAAGGTAAATAGTGAATACATCTGTTAACCGATTTTGAGAAACATTGAGCAATGTTTCCAACAATTGATGGCCGTTATCGCACAGACCTCAACCAGCTACTCTTTAACTACGAATACGTCTCAGACCAACAGTCAATGATTTCACTGATATTGCTATCTGATTAAACTGTAAGAATTAGTGTATTTCGTAACATTTCTAAGGCATTATTCTAGTGGTTGGGGTGTTTAACTTTGAACCACTAGGTTAACTGAGTAATATTATTATTAATATAGATTAATATTAATCTTCATGCAAACATTATAGCTGAAATCTGAATGCATGATTTTTAGTGTTTTGGGTGACTACAAATTGTTACTTATTAGACATTACTTCTTTTTATTATTAGCATTGTTGATGATATGCTGAAGCGGCGTTTATTAAATTCACTTACTTTCCCCGTGTTTGTTTTAGTTGGTCGTATGTATTCTTCTACAACTAGCATTTACTTCGTCTATCACTTTAGAGACTTGTGTACAACTGGGAAACTTTGACTTCACGAAGAAGAGATTTCTCCATTTTACACTGTCATAGGTGCTAATATCACTATATCTGCATTACTGTGCATCTTCTGTGTACTCATGATTATTTTAATTAAATCCCTAATTCTATATCTCCTTCATTGTCACTAACTCTTTATCACTTATCATTAGTCAGAGATTGTAATTTCCGGTTTTTGATATTGAGGTTTCCATCTGGTTGTTGTGTCATGTCGGTATCTTGAGCGGATTCAGTCAGTTACAACATATAAATTAGTACGTATGTACATCAGTTCAAGCTGCCATGCCTCAATTAGCATATAGAGATAAAATTGTCGGAACAAATCCCAGAGTAGAAAGGGTAGTAATAAAGTTAATATTAGTGGAGATGGTTAGAGATCAAAAGTAAGATTTAAGTAGTTATAATTCAGTAAACGTAAAATTGTGGTGAATTCGAAAACTTAGAATTTGAAGGGGGATAAGGAATGGAGGCACCTTCTCTATTGTGAACGATTTTGAGCCATGTCACCCAAAGTCTCTAACCACTGGTTACAATCATCACGCGAACTTCAACCTATTAGTTTTCACCCATTAATATGGCTCATCTCAATTGACAAAGACTTCATAGACTGATGTCTGAGTAGATTCCATCGATTTAGCCCTTATTTACAAATTTTAGTATATTTCATGTATAGCTAGCAGTGGAATTCATGACACTCGTTTCCGTCTTTGGGCTTGCCATTTGGATGCACCTGCATTTAAGTATTGTTGATATTCGCAGTGATATCCAAACACATTATCTATTGTTCCAAATACTAGGGTATCATTCCCTAAGCTAGTGAGTCACTAACCTAACTATTAAAAATGACGTTATGTATATATCGGTTTGCAATGTATTTTCGTTGATTCGATTGCTATCTGTATACCGTCTGCTAGTTTATGTATAAATGTTTGTCATTTAGTAATTCTTTACCTATTCTTGCACATCCCAACTCATTTGTTAAATAATATTCTTTTTAATTAGGATTAGTTTGTATCCTCCTGTTGATTAGTCATGGACTGAAGCTGATCAGCCTCTGTTGCTATATGTGTATCGTAAGAAGATTGCTTCGATATAGCTATATATCACAAGTAATGTTTAAGTTAGATTGTGACTGGCAAGCGGAATCCAGAGGGCACGTTTCGTCCTATTTGGGATTCATCGGCCAGATGTGTCTGCATCCCATTGTTGATGTTCACACTAGGACTCGAACCCAGTCCATTTTGTAGCAAACGCCACCATATCCGCCACTAGGTTACTGAGTCCAGACAGTCACACTTGTGCAACGGGTATATATTTAATTAGGATGAGTTTATACAGGTACATCCAGCCGATGAGCCCTAGACAGGACGAGACGCGCGTTATGGATTCCGCTTGCCACTAACAACCCAGCTTAAATATTCTTTTTAGTTGATTGAATTCACCACAGTTTGATGTTGACAGGATACCACTGGAAACCAGGGAGCACTGGACAGTTGTTTCATCCTAGTATGGGACTCCTCAGCAGTGCGCGCTCTGGATTCCACCTCAGAGGTCTCAGGTTGGCGAACGCCTACTCCTCTGTACCAATAAGCCAGTATCTATTCATTGAATTCCCACTTTCATCAATTTATGATATAGCGCGACGATAATCTACTGTCATCAGCGATAACTGTCTCGCTTCTGACATGTCTGAACTCCACCAGTCACGACTTCTCAACTTAAACTTAATACCGGTCTCCACAAACCACTTCAATTTTATATTCTCGTTATTATGTTGTCATACTTTTAATTCATCGCTTTTTGTTGTTAAGAAATATTGGATCGTGTGTCTATTTTTTCAAATTGTTCATGTTGTTTGATGGTTACTTATAACAACTATACCCCCAAGATGTCATGCTTTTCATATCGTTTGAACTCATTATCTAAATATCAAGTGTTTAAAACATTGAGTCCCACTTTTAGTATCAGTCACTCAGAAATAAGGAACGTAAAATCGAACACCTAAGTACATCTTTCCAGGGTGTCAATCCATTCTATCACAGTGAGATAAAATTATCGAGCTAAAGAAATTAGTGGTAGTAATATCAATGGTAGAGAAAAACCACTAAATATAAAGAGTATTAACAAAAATAAATTCACAGAATAAAGTGTATAAAATAAGTTCGAGAGAGTAAAGAAAAAGTGAGCGTATTTACATCACTGCTATCTATTTTGGACCATATCACCCATATCTTGGTCACGGTAATCGTGTAAACCCCAACTATGTTGTCTACACTAATATTCAATGGTTTTTTGGACTGATGTTTTATCTTCCATTTTCATATATTATCAGGAGTGGGTCTTTATGTTATAGTTACTCACATCCTCTGACAGTGAATCCAACGATAAGGAATTATTCAGCCAGTCTATTACCACACGAACGGCAATCAGGCTCATTGCTCAGTGATTAATGATTAACCTTACGAAGCGGGGATTCTTAAGGTATTGCAGCATCTGAAACGCCACAAGACACTCTGCCTCCAACCTTTATCAAGGATGGGCGAGTTCCAAGTAGCATGAAATGAGTCCCTTGTTAGCCACGTACTATAACTTGTTATTGAAGACTACATCAAGATAATCTGCGTATGACGCACATACGCCTACATAGACTGATCAACTTCAAGCCCCAGTATCGATAACAAGGTGTCCAAAACCCTTACTAATACCTTTATCTTTGTTGGATATATTAGGTACTATTTAAAGTCAATGTCTTAGTTACAAAACGCGTTAGCATTGAAAGCATCATTAGACACTAAGTTCAAATTTCACTACGATACAAGTACATCTAATTGATTAAACGTGCCACAAATATTGTGCTGCTCACCTATACGCTAAGTAAAAGATGCATGCTTAAGTTACACGTTTTGTACGGGACTATTGATAATACTTGTGTGCCAAAATTGAAGTATACTGTTCCTAATTTTTTTTAACTACTAAGCCACCAATGTATCATAATTATAATTACTATTTAGTCTTATTGCCGCGCGATGTTGTTTGTCCTAGTATCTTCATTATTTCGAACTAATAAGTGTGCTTGTAAAATTCACCTATAACTCTTATGCTATTTTGGACAAACATCTTTTAACTCTCTGCCTTCGTGAAATTATACATATTTAACACGATAGACACCTTAGCGCATAATTCATACTATATTATTTCTTTCTTTACATATTAGTTAATAATATTTCATTATTCTCCATGGTAACTAATTCAAAACTTCGTATTGGTACACATGATGGGCGTTTTCATGCTGATGAAATACTTGCATGCGCAATGCTTAGACATCTACCAGAATACTCTAATGCTGAAATTGTACGTACCCGTGATTCAAGTATTTTATCAACATGTGACATAGTTGTTGATTGTGGCGGTGTATTCAATCCAGAAAATCATCTATATGATCATCATCAAAGGTTAGTCATAGTTTAGAGCTTTTTTCTAATTTTCACTTCTATAGAGA
The DNA here is from genome assembly GCA_034768735.1 of Schistosoma mekongi. NCBI lineage: Eukaryota > Metazoa > Platyhelminthes > Trematoda > Strigeidida > Schistosomatidae > Schistosoma > Schistosoma mekongi. The sequence goes on along the minus strand of CM068306.1, from coordinate 80,591,772 downwards.
ATTCAATTTTGCTTATAAAGATTTTTATCCAAATTCTGATTGGGACATAAAATTGAGCAGTGCAGGTTTGGTATATGTTCATTTTGGTCGAAAGATATTAAGCTGTATGCTTGGTAAAGAAGAAAATATATTGGATCCTTTGGTGACTGCACTTTTTGATAAGGTAAGTCGATGTATACCAACACTATATTGATTGTCTTATTTCATGCAGTTACTTCTGTTGATTGATAAACATTTGTAAAACAAGAATATCAAAGATTATGGGATGAAATAAATTCATTTCTTTATTCCGTATGTTCTAAATTTTTCCCTTATTGATTTTTATAAATAATATGTTTTTTTCAAAAATAGAGTGACTAAAATCATTTAGTTCGTTAGTAATAGTTGTAATTACCCTGCGTAGTTGGATGGAATAGGGAATTTCAGGTGTTTCTGATGATATGGGGATAGATGTCACTTTTAGCTTTCCAATACTATTGAAAAATAATTTTTTTTAAAGTATTTGGAACCAAATCTGGATTAGAGAGGACTTGATGACCTGAGGGGATAACCTCAGAACCTGAGAAACAAGTTTTTAGGTAATTTTTGATGGAGACGAAAATCTGTAGAGTACAGTGAACTGTTCATTTTTAGGCTCATTCGTTTCTTACTCCTTTCTTTTTTTTGAGAAATCAGTACTACTGCAAATATAAGGATACTCGTGAACGCAACCATGCCAGCGATAATCGACCGTTATGTGGTCAGTCTGTTTCCGGGATTGAAAGGGGAGGATGTTAGATAGCACATCAAGGAGTAGCTGTGTCTGATGTTTGTTATAGCGAGAAAAAGGTTATAGTCTGCACAAAGCTGTAGCAAATGGCCACCGTTTATCTGACTTGAGACCATCGAGTCCCCCTCTAAGCACTGAAGTTGCTCTCCTTTGTACCTTGACGCCCAAGCTGTGTATTCAGTTCTATATCTAATATTACAATTTTCGTCAAACGGCCTTTCTTGAGATCGTCTACTTGATGGCAAAACTAATTCGTGATTCTGTTTGATTTGTCTATACGGAGGTGAAGATTAAGATAAGACATCCTTTTTTACACCAGTTTCTTATAACTTTGATGGAACCTTCTAATCTAACAGCACCTAAGCGATTGTTAATGGGGATCTAGTAGATTAATTTTGCCCTTGTTCTGGCACTTAGTGCGGCACCGACGCTGATGCTACAGGGTCTTCAGATAAGCTCACTTAGAACACGCTCCTCAAACCAACATATATAGAGTGAACGTTTAGTACATTACTAGAGTCTTGCATATATAGGTCTCTTAGATTCAAGAGACATAAATGTTAGCACTGTCTGAAGACAGATAACCGACGCCAAATGAACTGAAAGTTTTTTGTATGCAACAAATAACATAATGATGTCTAATTGGTGCTGCTTCTGCGTATCCCGAAAGTCCATCGTTATTATGTTATCAATCGTACTAAATGCTCGTGAACAATCTTTTTTCCCGTGGCACCACTAAGTATTTAACGCTATTCTCTGTCAAGTTATCTAGAATGTGTTCTGAGATGCCAGAATTCAATGAGAATTATTACAACCTCCTTTTTTTTTCCTTTTTTTATATGTTATTATAGATCTATAGTTCATTCATTGTTGAAATAGATGCTATAGATAATGGTGTCCCAATGGCAGCAACACCTCTAAGGTTTGTTTTATTTTCCTCTAGTGATAGTTGTTCATCTTTGGAATATAGGTATTCTATGAATACATCTTTAAGTAGTCGAGTGAATCGTATGAACCCAGCTTGGAATCAACCGGACGCAGATGAAACTGTAAGTTTTGTTGCATGTTTATTAGTACAGTTATTACAAATGAATGCATGCATGTTGAACATGGATTATCCGTTAGTGATTTTAATAACCAATACGTTCTATCGAACGCATGTGATCAATTTTCCTGTTCATTTATTGAGTTACTACTTCATATGAATGTATTGTCAAATAAAGATTCCATTTTAAAGCGGGATAGATTGATGCATTATGTATTACGGAACATATCAGTGCAGTGTAACCTGTAAAACACAAATGTTGTAAATATTAGATTTCGAAATGACATCTCTAGTACACAACAGTTACCAAATGTGCTGCGTGCCACACAATGAGAGCATTGAGGATAACTTCAGTGTTTACAGATTGATAGCAACGTAACTGTTTTTCTGATTAGCCTTCCATACACTATTCAAATAGTTACAGTTGTTTTGTGACTCCCAAGTTATCTTAGTTTGAATACTAGTGTGAACATTAACACTGGGTTGCAAGTTCATCTAACTAATGACAAGTCTTAATTTTGACGAAGCTCACATTCTGAATTCCACTTACCAGCTATAATGTAACTTTGATCATAGCTGTAAATTAATGCCATATAGAGATAATGTGCACATATGACGACAGAGACAGATCAATACTACTCCTCAATAGTATCAATAAGAAGATATGAATACTTTACAATTATATTTGAATAATTACTTTTGTTTTTCGTCATCTATTTTTTTTAGAAATGCTTTTATAATGCTTTGCAATTAGTAGACAAAGAATTTACTACGTTAGTACATTTCTATGCTGATACATGGTATCCAGCTCGTGAAATTGTATTAACTGCTGTCGAAAATCGATATGCCATAGATTCTTCCGGTGCAATAATTTATATTGAAGGTACTGGATGCCCATGGAGTGCACATTTCTTTGAAATCGAGAAGTCTTTAGTACTAAATAACAATAATCAAATGAATGTAAATGCATCTGCAGAAAATGACACAATTCTATTTGTTATTTATGAACGTAAAGACAGTGCATGGACATTACAAGCGATACCATCGGATGAACATAATAATTTTACACAAAGGTTAGTTTCACATATTTATGTAATCTACACTTCTATACAATTATGATACACACTACCTACATTTGAACTTAATGTTGTAGAAAAGACAAGACTGGATTTTAATGCGTACAGATTACGCGTACTTTGATCTATTTCTAATCTATTAATACTTATTGAATCCAGTCGATCAAGTTGAAATTCGACCATTAGTCGAATAAATTAACATCGCATGCATCATATTTTGATGTAAAGCTATTTAGAATTAGTTGGTAGGAAATGTTGGGATTCGATTCCAGGACATCACTTCAGTCGATAGAAATTGATCAGCACAAAGAACTAAATCTCACTACTATAAGAAATCACTCGTTTCTTGGAAAGATTATTTCTAACATCTGAGTGACGTATTAGCCAGAAAAATTGTGATTAATGTTAGGAAAGGGAAGATACAGGTGACTACCACATTTAAGTGAACAAAACATTATGACCAAGTACTTTACTTTCTCTTTTTTTTTGTGATTTTTCACTGGAGACTTGTAATTGTGTTAATAAAATGATTCATATATTGTGTCTGACTCACTTAGTTCTTGATCGTTCGATATGATTATTATGCATCTGAGTAAAACTACATAGGCAAGGATAAAACTAACTTCTAGCACACTAAATCATTGAACAAGCGATCTATAACAGAGAATGCGACGCATGTTGGAATTTCAAGGATAGCATCAGTTTCCTCATGAATGTCAGTACGCTTGATTAACGAATACCAATTAGCGTAAAACCTAGGCTAAACAAAATTTTTTGTCAACTGCCTCCAACTTCCTAACAACAAATTTATGGGCAATCTCACATTTGTCGACATCAACCTAGATAATTACATGTAAACTAAAACAATAATTAAGAATAATTCGCTTCCACAAATCCCATGCTTCTTTTTGCGATTTCTTACTGTAACTTTTAGGCGACTGTAAAATCCCTAGCCTTTCAAAAATCGTGATGTCTAACCCTCCGTCTAACACACTTTTATTCCCATTTTTTATTTACATTGATTTTAGACTTCCATTACCTGAAAGTTGGAGAGGATTACGTGATGAACAATTGAGTAGTATTGTTGGCATACCTGATTGTATATTCGTACATGCCACTGGATTTTTAGGTGTACATAAAACTCGTGATGGTGTCCTACAAATGGCGAAATTAGCAATGAAAATGAAACAGAATCAATAATACTACACTTCCCGTTTCACTATCATTGTGTCTTGGTTTCGATTACTGAAATACATGTATGAGCTTAGTGAAATATGCATTTACTTCTAATTTTTTTTCGAAAGTTTAAGAAAGAGGGGTTCTACCGGTTAGTTATTCTTAAATAGGAAGGAATACTTTATAGGTTAAATTAACTGGTTTATTCAATCAACCGATCGAAAATTTAAATCTTGTCGCATCTACTAACTTTCGTACAAATAAAGTAATCAGATACTATCTGAAAACTAATATAAAAGCGCGAAGCCCAGTACAAGTATAAAAATATACAGTGATACTCAGTAGTTCTGGCTACATTACAATAAAGAACAGATGGATTATACTACTAAGACTTTAATGTACTCAGGCACTGATTTTACTTATATTGTAAAATCTGAAATCATTTCTGCGAATTAGGTAACAACTGATAATTTCTTGAACTGGTTGTTCAAATATTCATACCTCACTATCTATCTCACTACTATTAAGAACAAATTTGTTCTCTTCGTACCACATGTCACGAATTAGACTGGCTAAACAAATCACAAGTACGGGTACGCATAAGCAGATTCGCACTACACACAATTTTTGGTCGAACCTTCCCAAAAATGAGGACAGGAGCGAGTGAAAGTTGTAACTACGTTTACAATCACAAAGTGGAAAGAAAATGAGTATCGAAAGGACATTTAGAGGGTGTTAATGAAAACCAACCACTGATTGTTAGTTTCAAGGCTACCGATTCGATGTGTATGAATTGAAAATACAATACTCTGATCAACTTTCAGGGAGAATTTGCATTTTTTAATGTCACAAAAATCAAGATATCCGACTGTTTCGGAAGATTGATATGTCAGAAGTGGGACTGAAAGTCTTATCGATAACGTTGGATACGCATCACGCTACATTAAAAATGCAAGCAAATGAATATTAACTCTGTGGTTGGAGTGTATCTTTGTTACCGTTGGATCTAAAAGCTTACAGTTCGATCGTATGCAGGATTTACGGGGTTACAGACGAGAGAAAGAACGAAATTAAGGTGGAACTTATATGTTTGGACTACTTAATGAGGAACGAGAATTCTAGGTTCCCTGTACTAGACAAAGTTGATGAAAAATCAGTTGCTGAGGTAGTAATTTTTTCACTGACTGAAGTAGTGTATAACGTGTGTCTAAACGCCACCTACCTCTACGCGTAGTGACGGCTGGCACTGATTGGTAGAGAAAGATGACATAACCTAATCATGGGGTTATTCCTTGAAGTCATTGACTATTGATCTATGCTATATCCAGACTAACTAGTTGACATCATTACTCAGAATCAGTCGGAATGGCGCGAATGCACTTACCATCCAAAATCATCATATACTTTTTATTCCACGAATTAAAATTTTCTTTTCGAGTCATGTTCCGTATGCTTAATTTCTTCTACGTCTTATGCAGTTTTCTTTGATGATAGTCTAATCTCGATGTGAACCGATGCAGATATGTGACACATTCTATGCTGCTTATAACGAACTTGCGGCTCATGATAGGAATCATCTTTAAAATAGATAAACAAACCTACCCAAAATGAATGATTTGAGTAATTCAAAAGATGATATAAGATTGCCATCATACCTCAGGGCATATTAATCTATAATACAAAAAGTGACATGCAAAGCATGAGTTCATTTCATTCCGTCAGCTGCCTACAACCTGTAATACTTGAAAATTAAAATTATCATACTAGCTAGAAGTAAATGTGTGTAGCATCATAGTGGAGAGTTGAATTTAAAGTAGAAATGTAAAATGGAACTTAAATGCTTATTAATCACTTTGAAGGCTTTCAATATATCAACCTAATGTTCAGTATCTAAAGATATCCACATAGGAATTTGATTAACATTATAACATCATAGACAAATATTACATTGGTTATAACTCAACGTTTAATCAATATAAACACATTGAATAATAATACATAGTTTGATAAATAAAATTCCTCTGTGTTTATAGTTTTTGTTATCATTTTCTTGTGACTAAACTGAGTGTACAATACATATTTTAAATAGTCATGATAATAGAACATCCAAAAAAAAGAAGGAAATAAATTCTCTTTCTTTTACTCTTTAAATAGAAAATAATAAATGCAAGAAAACAAGTTGAATCTTGTGATATTGCAAAAAGAGAAATATCATTAAAACAAACAATGAATCTATAAATTTTATATAATATAATATACATAAAATTAATTATAAATAAGTTAACAAGAAGAAGAGAAGAATTATTCATTTATTTATCAATGTCTGATAAAAGAAATAAAGTTACTTGTACTGTTTAAGTCTACGTTGTACTTTCATATACCATGGTGTATTTAGGTGTTTACGTCTTTTCTTTATATGATGTAATCGATGTGATTGTTGTTGATGAGATTGTTCAGTAGTTTGGCTAGAAACATTTTGTTGTCTTATATAGTTTTGATGATATATAGAACTTTTAAATAGTGGGAATCTAATTTTAATACCTTTGAAAAGAACAGTTTAAAAAAACAAAGAAATAAATAAAATAGATAAATTTTTAACTGTACAGGTATTATTATGTTAAATAATCATGATATGCTATATCGATTGAATAAAAGGGGGATATATATTCCATAAGGGAGAGGTGATAGGTTAGATGCCGAATATTTCATTATCATTTCAAATATCGAACGGTACGTCCGAAATCGCTAAGGAAAGCATGCGAATAGAGGAAGTGAATTATATCCCTAAACGAAGTATTAACTTACATATATAATTGATATTGCTCATCTTTGGTCTTTTATTTTAGATATTTATCGACCCAACCCTAGGAAGTGTATATTGTGATTATACAAGATCGCAGGTAACACTGTAACAGACTGGTCACTTTTGCCAAGTAGGTATTTTGAGAATATTACGTTGACAGTGTTATAACACAATATTGGTTTCAATCACCACACACCAAATATACTAAGACTTGTAGTTTGACGCTATATCCAAACAATCTTTTCAGGATGAACTGGCGGCAACAGAGACTGATTAGTTAGTTTTAAAAAGTATCAATCAAAAATTACGAACATTTACGTGTACTTTCATATCTGTTGGAGAATTTTAGTGGCCTATGGCTTCAATGACCCAATGGATAACGCGTTCTCATTTGAAGGGACAGGTATTACATCCGAATCTCAATATGCACGTCAAAAATGGGGTGCAGTTATATCTAGCTGGCGAGTTCAAAATAGGACATATTTCACATCGTGGATTTCATTATAACTTTTAATTACAATTAGGAATTTCAGTTTTAGGATTGAATTTTTAAAATATGCTGTAAGTGGATTTGAATGAACTGATATGGTGTAAGAAACCAAAGAGGTTAATAAAGCTTATACTCATGTGTCTGAGATGTAACAAGATGATTATTTATGTATGTTCAGTTTTCGAAAACCGTAAAATCTAACGATTTGTTGCGTACTAGAAGTTTCAGTCAAAGGAATCAAGTTCCGAGAAATGTAGACCAAGGTGTATACCTAGAAGTAAACATAAGAAGACGAAACAAGTGCATGATAACGATACTGCGGAGTAATGATTTGAGCTATACTCCACTTAATCTGATTAGGTTTATCCTAAACAGATAGTAGTAGTAGTACCGATAGCCTTCACATGCAGTACACGAATCTGTACTTGATACATAAGTAAATTTTCGACGTTCATGGAGGAGGTGATTTAGTGATTAAGGAGTTCAACTTTCAACTACTAAGTATCATTTTCAAATCCTCCACCTACTTCAATTTAGTTAACCCGGTAGCGTTGCTAGCCCTTACAATTAAAGTATGGCTCAAAGACAAGTACACAAATTTGTATTTGATTAACAAGTTAATGACAGCAATATTTAATATGACACATTTGGAACTAAAACTTTTCTCATACTGTTCAATAGATTAGAATGGAGAGTTAGTTTAGTGATTAACGCGTTCGAATTTCAGACAGCAGGTTTCAAGTTCAAATCCCGCCCAACTTCCTCTAATATGAGCACTCCAGTAGTATTATTAGCCGTTAAGCAAAATATGTAGCTTAAATCAATGTATACTAATCTGTACTTAGTGAGTTCTATCAATACATTACAATGAAATTCAAGTCTTTGAAGAAAGTCATTAAACTCTGAGAGTATGTGTGCTTAAATTTCATATGATAGATTTATCATAATAGTAATTGTAGTCGTTAAGAAGCTAACAACTTACCCATTAATTGTGTTTTCCCTTTGGCTCGTAACTCAAGCAAATGTTTAATTTCATGTTTAATTAATTCTTCTTCTAGAAAATGATTTCCAAGTAAACATTTTCAACAAAATTATACTTACTATACAGATTCTCTATAAAATGTTTTCCTTGTAAACCTGTGAAATACCTTAGAAATGGTTTCAGTTTCTCGTTTAAATAGCTAAAAAGATGAATAGTGAGGTAACATAAAAACAAAACTGCAAGTAAACTCGTAATATTAACTGTTAACTTTCAATGTGGACTAGCACCAGTTGGAGTGTCACTGGAATCGAAGTGCTAGATAATCTTTTGTCTATTCTTGAAACTATTCATTGTAAATATGTACCTGATGATATAACTCACCAAGCACAAATTTGTGTATTTGACTTAGAATAATACTTTATGTGTGAAGGTTAATGATAATACCCAGCCGACCAAAACCGAAACAGATGGAGCAGGGCTCTAGTCCGGTGGTTGGGATTTAAACCCCTTAACACTAAGCCATCGTTTCACCAATAGACCCATACGACAAAAGAGTTTAAGGTCACTTCACCAATGTGATGCTCAGTTTGTACTGTTGAAAAGTTGTAAACAAGGGAAAACAACTGTTCAACGCTTCACGACCTACAAAGGTTCTCTTAGCTGATGTCAGCTTGTAATGAAAACCAACTTATGTAGTTAGAGAAGCACGCATATAAACAATCAAATATAATCATTTTATAGTGATTGTTCACTGAGACGTCACCAATGTAACCTTCACCTTGATCGAAGTGCTGATTGAATTCTATCGATTAAGTTGTAATGTGGTCACTGGTCGAAATGACTCGATGTCGTATGCACTATGATTTTATGCAAGGTGTTCGAAAGCAGTCAGCAAGAATTTCTACACCTAAGTGCCGTTTCTTTTAATTTAAGTAAGAAACTTATTAAAATATTCAATCGTAGTATGTCATTAGAAGCTAAGGAAGTTGGGGAAGTCGGCATAAAAAATATGACATTGACTACTAGTTCAGACAGTGTATATAACAATCAGCAGAATGAATAATGTCAAAACGATAAAAATGTTAGTGAAGACTTCAGATGTGATGCAAAATCAATGATAACCCTGTACATTTTAAATTAAACTTACTTATATCTTCCCAATATTTTTACGAGTCATTTATTCCTTCTCCGACTTGAAAATGAATTTACTCGAAAGAACTTACAAGATAACACTAATTACTGATTTGCACATACATCCATGATGCAACATAAGCTTGGATATCTACTCGATTTATCTCGATTATGTTCCTTTCAAATTGTGTGTGGTGTTGAAAAATTATAAAGCCAAACACGGGGGAAATCAATATACATAAATTTTACGCTTCTGTAGCTTGTTAGTGATTAGTTTAAACACAGTCCACACTTTCTGATAAAGAGTCAGGTTTACATAATAAAACACAGGCAATAAAAATCGCACTAAATTAGTTGGAAATTTGAGTCAATAAGTATAGCATGTATTTAGCATCTTTTAAACACAAAGTACTTCTTCAAGATTCATAGGAGTCTGTGCTTGCCCTCACTTTTTGTACTGGGCTGTTAGTAGTCGAAAAGTCTGTGCATCCGGGTAGCTGTGAGTGCTGGTAATTAGATGAGATCAATATACGCATAGTGAGAGTCAAAGCTCATACCAACATAAATCACTCTTGAGGCTTCTGTGATGTTAAGGTCAGACTCATAACGATTTGGTGAAAGCAGTTTTACCCTACGCTTATGGGATTTAGATGCCTTACGACTATATTGGACCATCGTTGTCTTTGGAGAATTGCTGACATCCAATGGCAACATCATTTAAGTGAGTCTGAAATATAGTGAAAAGTGTTCGAGTGGGATCAGTTACTCAGATACAACGTAAAACTTGCGACACAGGTACATCGGTTCAAGATGCCATACCTCAGCTAGAATAGATAAACGATACTGTCAGGTCAAATCCCAGAATAGTGGAGATCATAATAGTATAAGTAGTAATGGAAAGGAAGAGGGATCAAGGATAAAATTCAAAAAAACGTAAATCAGTGAGAAAAAAATTATAATGAGTTCAGAAACTTAAAATTTAGGGGAGGATAGAAAATGGACGTACCTGCGACATTGCGAACGATTTTGAGTCGTGTCACTCAAAGTCCATAACCACTGGTTACGATTATCACATGGAACCCAACCAGATAGTCTGCACCTAATAAGATGACCCAATTCAGCTGTCAATGACTTCATGGACGGGTGTCATGTTTTGGCTTGGCCACCCCTATTCTTTTCAGCCTACTCCTACACCAGATAGTACTGCTTCGTTGAGGTAGGTGGTGACTGGACATACGTAGCACGTGTCCCAACTACCTCAGTTGATGAAAACCCCCTACTTCATAAATCAATTTATCATCTTTACCTAGTGCCCTATTCCTAACCCATGTACTTCTTTCTCGGTGGTCTCAAAAAAATATAAGTAATGCTTCGAAGACACCTATAATTGCATGCTAGTAATCTACGAATATCGAATGCAGTGACGACAATCTGTTGGGTATTATCTTCTAAAAACGCCGGCCTCGGTGTCTTGGTCATGTTCTATAAAAGTCATCCCAGTGGCTTCCATACTCGTCATTATTTGTCGAAGCTGAGACTGAATGGAATAAGCAGACTTATCAGTTTATGGCATGAGGTCGTAGTGTAAAGAATAGCAGTATAAAATTAGTTATTGTAAACCCATCACAACTCCTTGTTTTAAGTCCATACAAAATATTATAAAAAACGACTACCATAGTAATAACACGAACTAGACTGCTTATTCAAGTTATCATAAATAATCAAAGATAAAAATAAATTTGAAATAGGTTACCTCACCAAGTTAAATATCACAATTCATTTTAGCAAGGGCATAACTACTTTACCGAATTACAATATTAACTTCCACAAACTCACAATCCATTAAAATCTTCCAAAGCGTGTGCTGACCCATGTTTAGATGGATTTACACTTTTGGAATTAGTTGGTGTATGATCGCCAACAACATTCGATGAGATATTCACCACAATTGGTGCACCTTTCGACAGTCCAGATGACTGAAGAATAAACGGAGCAGCAAGCCAGCTATTTGGAGAAGGCTTTTTACTTGAACCTTTATTGACAGACTCATTATTGTTGCATAATTTTCTCATAGGTGTAATTTTGTTATTCAGCTTACTGTACGATACATTTGTAAATAAAGGTGGACGTCCACGACGTTTGCCTTTACTAGGTGTATGTTCTTTTGAGACAGTTCTTACAGGAACACGTCTTTTTATACGTTTGTTTAAAATAGAAGCCAGAATATGAGGAATCAAAGCATGCTCACAAGCGATTTCTTTGCGCCTTTGACGCTCTCGCAATCTTTGCATGTATATATTAACCTGTGCCACTTTCAAAGCTAAAAGTATGTAATAATTACACAGCATATAGTAACAGGGATGTCTCATATCCAAACTGTAGTACAATGATAGGAATAAATAGGTAATGATAATAAATCGAATAATACTAAAAGGAGTAGGTACCAGCATATTATATAGTATCTTTATCATATTATATGATACCACAAAACCATGTTACTATACGCTAATTAATTAATTATAAACGGGATTATCACTTTGAAACATAAATACGTAATGGAGTTAATTTAAACGGCAGGAAATAAATGGAATAGAAGATAAGACATAACACCACACAACGGTTATCACTTAGGTTATTTAATACAATGTCTAGTGGAGATCAGCTAGTCATTCACTCAAACTGTGACGCAGAATCGGGGATTAAAGCTATTGATTCATGGCCGAGATTGTCATTCATTTTCTTTAGTAAAACGATCTCATCGGAAAATTTTGAATATTGTAGTGTTAATTGACACAGGCATACACATTTCATGTGAACTAAATGAAATAGTTTACTTCTCGACATCTACATCGATTTTAGCCACATGAAATTGAAGTGGGAATTGATTTCTGAGTAACAGTCTTCAATACATATGAAAATCATTGAGAACTTCACAATTTAGGTCTTCAGTAAATCTTTTGCTCATCCAGTGATTTGATCGCGAAATGCATTTTACAAACAAGTGATACGTCTCAACTATTAAACGTATTAATATTTTAAGCCAAGGGTGTCGTATACAAGAAGCTACACCTTGTATTGCTTTTTGTTGCTAGTAATTTCACAACTAATGTAAAAATTATTAATACTATGGAGAAAATATGTAAGGTTCATGTAATTTCGTCAACGTAAAGAAAATCAGTTGCAGTGAAGACAGAACTGTTCCCAAATATAGATTCAATAGGGCAACAACAGAGTATATACTTAATACTTTATTTTCCATATTGCGTGATGGTAATTAAATTATCCGTTACCATGAATAACCATATCCTAGAGGAAAAGCAATTAGTTGAATGATTCTTAAATACTGAACTGACGGTGACCACTTAAATAAGCAGCATATTTATCTTCAATTTGTTTATCAGATCCAACCGTATGGAATGAGATTACTATGCTTTACATTCCTTAACACAGAAGAAGCTATGGGATTTCATATGAAAAATCTTTGCCTCTGATTAGAAAAGTATAGCATCTTTATACTTAAACGTTAACCTATTATTTTCATTTCCTATAAACTAGTAATTCAAAACATTTTGCTTTCCTTAGATTATTCTTATAGTCCTCCGGTTCCGTCACCTAATTTTCTTTGACACTGCTTGGTCGCATTTTTATGGAAGAAAAAGGTGATTGTTTTAATTAGCTTACTGTATCTGCATAGTGATGTATCTTTAACTACCTTTTAATTACGCTAGAAGTTGGCGTTACACAACACTGTGTTCACACAATGACATAACGCCGGTTAATATGATAAGTGTATGAATATTAATCACTTCTATTCATGCTCAATTTAAAAAGTTCGACGCAATCAACCAGTCATTATAAATGTGAAGGTAAAATGCTTGACTTATTCATAAGGTTTCTACACAGATTTCAAATAGGCCAGTGAAAATAATTAAGGGGACTGAAATACACTGTTTTGATCCACATACCGTCTTCTAGGTCATCATGAGAAAAACTAGGATGCAATCGACAGAGTATACTCTCCGCGTCATTGTCATAATCCTAAAAAAATTAGATAAATGAAAGCCATCCAACAAGACTAACTCGTTCAAAGTCACCACGATTAGGCATATAACCTAGCAACTGTTGGTCTTCAGTATCAATACATGTTGAATGTGATGGTTGAGTAGGAGATGACATTACATGGTTTGTATGATCTGTGATTCGAGAAGGATATTTGTTATCACTTAATAACTCTAGACCGAAAACTCCATCTAAATAACGACTACAGTAATGATCCATGCATTCCACTGAGCTTTTAGTTCCCACTTTTAAAGCTATATCCTCCCTAAAAGGTAACTTGAAGGAAAAATTCGCCTACCAGTTTCCGATTCCGTACTGTTCTAAAGCTTCCAAAAGATTCAATTCCTCTCCAGAATTCCAACCTTCGAGGATAGAATGTGGTAGCAAATTTAGTCTCTACACTAATCAATGAAGACTTCAGGATACTTACTGAAATGCGATAACCATGATTTTTCTTGTGCATCCCGGATTCAGCACCGAAACAGTAGCACTGAAAGTGAAAGTGCGTTCA